>OZ024904.1:99820716-99855842 GCA_964017125.1 Flabesymbios commensalis | reverse complement strand
CAAATTGTTTCTTGTGCCTGACATGTGAGCTAAGTATCTTTGATTTTTTTATAGGCGCAAGCTTTGCTCTTTTAGCTCCACTTACGTGTTTTCTTTCAGCTTTGTCAAATTTACCATTATAATTGCAAACTGCACCCAATTAACCGATCCGAAATAACTTCATGTCTAAGAAAAAAATGTCAGTGACTTTAGACGTCAGAATCTGACGTCTATGGCCGTCAGATTATGACGTCTAAAGACCGACCCCGCACTGAAATATAAATATTCATAATGGCCATAGACCCATAAAAAAGGTATTTTAAATGAAAAGCGGAAAGTTATCACTAAGACATTTATGATTATTTCAAATTGAAAATAACCCTTAGTCTCTATGGTTTATACAAAAATATTTCAGCGTTGTAGACGACGGCCCAACATTAAACCAACATCGGTTCAACATTTCGTGATCAAGCTTGGAACACTTCACACAAAAAAGGCTGAAATAAAGTAATATCCCATTAAACATGACACATCGTAATAATATTGGTTTAATGTTGGGCCAGCATCGCAGACGGTGGACCCACTTTAAGCCAACATTGGTTCAATGTGTCGTGTTTGCAGTGATGTTGAACGGGATCAGATGGTTCTCTAAATGACGAGTCAGCGATAATAACGTTTGACATCACACCATCCACCGGACTCGAACGCGCATCATGGCAGCCAAAGGGCACGCTTGTAAACACTCAGCCACCTCGCCGAGGCTTCCTATTTTACGAAACAGAACTCCACTTTTACTTATAAATCGTCTTTCATGCTACTTTTTCATCAATGTGAATCTAAGAAAATGTTGCAATTGCCATCCGCAAATGGATGATGCATACTTTATAAGTCTACAATATTGGAAACAATATTAGCAAACAATTTTGCATTACCAGCAATAGACAACATTTCTTATTCGGGCGATTTACCTCATTACTGTACTTGAAATAGAGAAATGTGTTACTCATCGTTTTAAACTGGGGTAATATACGTTTGCAAGCAAGTTTATAAACAAAGTAAGCTTGTAAGTAAGTAAGTAAATTAGTAAGTAAGTGTAAGAAAGTTAGTAAGTAAGCAATAATGTATTCACCTGCAAAGTGCGAGAATTGTCAGCAGACTCCCAGGAGCTGCTTTCATGACATTATTAATGCCAATTAAATAGATAAATGTTTTGTGCATGATACTCAGGTAAGGAAATAATTCAAGCTGTGAAGTAACTGTTTTTCATTGATCGAAATATTTTTCGTCATTTGAAGCTGGAA
The DNA here is from genome assembly GCA_964017125.1 of Flabesymbios commensalis. NCBI lineage: Eukaryota > Metazoa > Annelida > Polychaeta > Terebellida > Flabelligeridae > Flabesymbios > Flabesymbios commensalis. The sequence goes on along the minus strand of OZ024904.1, from coordinate 99,854,562 downwards.
ATTGTGTTGCAGTCCCAGCTTCAAATGAATGAAAATATAATAGTAACTGAGAGTTCACCAGCACAATGGTTTACATTTAAACCGCTAAGCAGACTATAGTCGTCTTTATTTTATTTTATTACCAGGTTGAATCACAGTTATTGAGAACAAAATGATCGTGTAAGCATCCATATTTGCAAATGTTTGGTCTGAAATTAACCAAATATGAGGAATTCTCATCCACTTGAAGTTGTGGGTCGCGGTAGCGAGACACAACTTCAGGTGGAAGAAAATTTAAATTATTTAATTTAGCGGGCTAAGGGTTAACAGTTTTGGTGGGCATCTGCAACATTGTACCAACGTTGACCCGGCATTGGGTGACTAGCTGCGACGCTGGCCCAACATTAAAACATCATTGTTTCAGCGTGTCGGGTTTGCCGAGATAGATCAGGGGACGGGACAGAGAGCAGACTGTAGAAGGGGATTACACAAGCCAATCCTACAGCTAATCCGCGTGTCCTCGCATGACAGCGGGGATCTCAGGGCTAGCGGGGAAAAGCGGCCCAATGCCGATCAATGCTGGGCCAGCGTCTAAGACGCTGGCCCAGCATTGAGCCGGCATTGGGGTTGTAGCCGGATCCCGGTTGGGATAAGTCCCGGGAAGGCAAGGTGATGCCGCAGCTAATAACCGTAATCCTGCTTTGTTTACAGAAACGTGACAAACGGGAGAGTGAGGGCAGGATCCCGACCTCACTGACACAATACGACATACAGGAGAGTGAGGGCAGGATCCCAACCTCACTGACACAATACGACAAACAGGAGAGTGAGGGCGAAATCCCGACCTCACTGACACAATACGACATACAGGAAAGTGAGGACGGGATCCCGACCTCACTGAAGCAATACGACATACAGGAGAGTGAGGGCAGAATCCCGACCTCACTGACACAATACGACATACAGGAGAGTGAGGGCGGGATCCCGACCTCACTGACACAATACGACATACAGGAGAGTGAGGGCAGGATCCCAACCTCACTGACACAATACGACACGTAGGAGAGTGAGGGCAGGATCCCGACCTCACCGACACAATACGACATACAGGAGAGTGGAGGCAGGATCTCGACCTCACTGACACAATACGACATACAGGAGAGTGAGGGCAGGATCCCAACCTCACTGACACAATACGACATACAGGAGAGTGAGGGCAGAATCCCGACCTCACTGACACAATACGACATACAGGAGAGTGAGGGCGGGATCCCGACCTCACTGACACAATACGACATACAGGAGAGTGAGGGCAGGATCCCAACCTCACTGACACAATACGACACGTAGGAGAGTGAGGGCAGGATCCCGACCTCACCGACACAATACGACATACATTAGAGTGGAGGCAGGATCTCGACCTCACTGACACAATACGACATACAGGAGAGTGAGGGCAGGATCCCAACCTCACTGACACAATACGACATGTAGGAGAGTGAGGGCAGGATCCCGACCTCACCGACACAATACGACATACAGGAGAGTAAGGGCAGGGTCCCGACCTCACTGACACAGGAGAGTGAGGACAGGTTCTCGACCTTACTTACACGATACGACATACAGGAGAGTGAGGACAGGGTCACGACGTCACTGACACAATTCGCTATACAGGAGAGTGAGGGCAGGATCCCAACCTCACTGACACAGGAGAGTGAGGACAGGTTCTCGACCTTACTTACACGATACGACATACAGGAGAGTGAGGACAGGATCCCGACCTCACTGACACAATAAGAAAGACAGGAGAGTGAGGGCAGGATCCCAACCTCATTGACACAATATGACATGCAGGATAATGAGGAGAGGATCCCGACCTCACCGACACAATACGACCTGTCGGAGAGTGAGGGCAGGATCCCGACCTCACTGACACAATACGACATACAGGAGAATGAGGGGAGGATCCCGACCTCACCGAAACAATACGACATGTAGGAGAGTGAGAGCAGGATCCCGACCTTACCGACACAATACGACATACCGGAGAGTGAGGGCAGGGTCACGACCTCACTGACACAATTCGATATACAGGAGAGTGAGGGCGGGATCCCGACCTCACTGACACAATACGACATACAGGAGAGTGAGGGCAGGATCCCAACCTCACTGACACAATACGACACGTAGGAGAGTGAGGGCAGGATCCCGACCTCACCGACACAATACGACATACAGGAGAGTGGAGGCAGGATCTCGACCTCACTGACACAATACGACATACAGGAGAGTGAGGGCAGGATCCCAACCTCACTGACACAATACGACATACAGGAGAGTGAGGGCAGAATCCCGACCTCACTGACACAATACGACATACAGGAGAGTGAGGGCGGGATCCCGACCTCACTGACACAATACGACACGTAGGAGAGTGAGGGCAGGATCCCGACCTCACCGACACAATACGACATACAGGAGAGTGGAGGCAGGATCTCGACCTCACTGACACAATACGACATACAGGAGAGTGAGGGCAGGATCCCAACCTCACTGACACAATACGACATGTAGGAGAGTGAGGGCAGGATCCCGACCTCACCGACACAATACGACATACAGGAGAGTAAGGGCAGGGTCACGACGTCACTGACACAATTCGCTATACAGGAGAGTGAGGGCAGGTTCTCGACCTTACTTACACGATACGACATACAGGAGAGTGAGGACAGGATCCCGACCTCACTGACACAATAAGAAAGACAGGAGAGTGAGGGCAGGATCCCAACCTCATTGACACAATATAACATGCAGGATAATGAGGAGAGGATCCCGACCTCACCGACACAATACGACCTGTCGGAGAGTGAGGGCAGGATCCCGACCTCACTGACACAATACGACATACAGGAGAATGAGGGGAGGATCCCGACCTCACCGAAACAATACGACATGTAGGAGAGTGAGAGCAGGATCCCGACCTCACCGACACAATACGACATACCGGAGAGTGAGGGCAGGGTCACGACCTCACTGACACAATTCGATATACAGGAGAGTGAGGGCAGGATCCCAACCTCACTGACACAGGAGAGTGAGGACAGGATCTCGACCTCACTGACACGATACGACATACAGGAGAGTGAGGACAGGATCCCGACCTCACTGACACAATACGAAAAACAGGAGAGTGAGGGCAGGATCCCAACCTCACTGACACAATATAACATACAGGATAATGAGGGGAGGATCCCGACCTCACCGACACAATACGACATACAGGAGAGTGAGGACAGAATCCCGACCTCACTGACACAATACGAAAGACAGGAGAGTGAGGGCAGGATCCCAACCCCACTGACACAATACGACATACAGGAGAATGAAGGCAGGATACCGACCTCACCAACACAATACGACATGTAGGAGTGTGAGGGCAGGATCCCGACCTCACTGACACAATACGACATTCAGGAGAGTGAGGGCAGGGTCACGACCTCACTGACACAATTCGATATACAGGAGAGTGAGGGCAAGATCGAAACCTCACTGACACAGGAGAGTGAGGACAGGATCTCGACCACACTGACACAATACAACATACAGGGGAGTGAGGACAGGATCTCGACCTCACTGACACAATACAACATAAAGGGGAGTGAGGACAGGATCCCGACCTCACTGACACAATACGACATGCAGGAGAGTGAGGGCAGGATCCCGACCTCACTGACACAATACGACATGCAGGAGAGTGAGGCAGGATCTCGACCTCACTGACACAATACGACATGTAGGAGAGTGAAGGGAGGATCCCGACATCACTGACAAAATACGACATGCAGGAGAGTGAGGCAGGATCCCGACCTCACTGACACAATACGACATGCAGGAGAGTGAGGCAGGATCCCGACCTCACTGACACAATACGAAAGACAGGAGAGTCATGACAGGATCCCGACCTCACTGACACAATACGACATACAGGAGAGTGAGGGCGGGATCCCAACCTCACTGACACAATTCAATATACAGGAGAGTGAGGGCAGGATCCCAAACTCACTGACACAGGAGAGCGAGGACAGGTTCTCGACCTCACTGACACAATACAACATACAGGGGAGTGAGGACAGGATCCCGACCTCACTGACACAATACGACATGCAGGAGAGTGAGGGCAGGATCCCGACCTCACTGACACAATACGACATGCAGGAGAGTGAGGCAGGATCCCGACCTCACTGACACAATACGAAAGACAGGAGAGTCATGACAGGATCCCGACCTCACTGACACAATACGACATACAGGAGAGTGAGGGCGGGATCCCAACCTCACTGACACAATTCAATATACAGGAGAGTGAGGGCAGGATCCCAAACTCACTGACACAGGAGAGCGAGGACAGGTTCTCGACCTCACTGACACAATACAACATACAGGGGAGTGAGGACAGGATCCCGACCTCACTGACACAATACCACATGCAGGAGAGTGAGGGCAGGATCCCGACCTCACTGACACAATACGACATGCAGGAGAGTGAGGCAGGATCTCGACCTCACTGACACAATACGACATGTAGGAGAGTGAAGGGAGAATCCCGACCTCACTGACACAATACGACATGCAGGAGAGTGAGGCAGGATGCCGACCTCACTGACACAATACGAAAGACAGGAGAGATATGACAGGATCCCGACCTCACTGACACAGAAGAGTGAGGACAGGTTCTCGACCTCACTGACACAATACGATATACAGGAGAGTGAGGACAGGTTCTCGAACTCACTGACACAATACGACATACAGAAGAATGAGGGCAGGATCCCGACCTCACCGACACAATACGACATACAGGAGAGTGAGGGCAGGATCCCGACCTCACCGACACAATACGACATACAGGAGAGTGAGGGCAGGATCCCGACCTCACCAACACAATACGACATACAGGAGAGCGAGGGCAGGATCCCGACCTCGCCGACACAATACGACAACAGGAGAATGAGGGCAGGATCCCGACCTCACTGACACAATACGACATACAGGAGAGTGAGGGCAGGATCCCGACCTCACCAACACAATACGACATACAGGAGAGTGAGGGCGGGATCCCGACCTCACTGACCTCACCGACACAATACGACAACAGGAGAATGAGGGCAGGATCCCGACCTCACTGACACAATACGACATACAGGAGAGTGAGGGCGGGATCCCGACCTCACCGACACAATACGACATACAGGAGAGTGAGGGCAGGATCCCGACCTCACCGACACAGTACGATATACAGGAGAGTGAGGGCAGGATCCCGACCCCACTGACACAATACGACATACAGGAGAGTGAGGGCAGGATCCCGACCTCACTGACACAATACGACATACAGGAGAGTGAGGGCAGGATCCCGACCTCACCGACACAGTACGATATACAGGAGAGTGAGGGCAGGATCCCGACCTCACTGATATAATACGCCATACAGGAGAGTGAGAGCGGGATCCCAACCTCACCGACACAATACGACATACAGGAGAGTGAGGGCAGGGTCACGACCTCACTGACACAATACGACAACAGGAGAGTGAGGGGAGGATCCCGACCTCACTGACACAATACGATAGACAGGAGAGTGAGGGCAGAATCCCGACCTCACTGATATAATACGACATACAGGAGAATGAGGGCAGGATCCCGACCTCACCGACACAATACGACAACAGGAGAATGAAGGCAGGATCCCGACCTCACTGACACAATACGACATACAGGAGAGTGAGGGCAGGATCCCGACCTCACCGATATAATACGCCATGCAGGAGTGTGAGGGCGGGATCCCAACCTCACCGACACAATACGACATACAGGAGAGTGAGGGCAGGATCCTGACCTCACTGACACAATTCGACATACAGGAGAGTGAGGGCAGAATCCCGACCTCACTGATATAATACGCCATACAGGAGAGTGAGGACAGGATCCCAACCTCACCCACACAATACAACATACATGAGAGTGAGGGCAGGATCCCGACCTCACTGACACAATACGACAAACAGGAGAGTGATGGCAGGATACCGACCTCACTGCCACAGGAGAGTGAGGGCAGGATCCCGACCTCACTGACACAATACGACATACAGGAGAGTGAGGGCAGGGTCACGACCTCACTGACACAATACGACATACAGGAGAGTGAGGGCGGGATCCCGACCTCACTGAAAAAGGAGAGTGAGGGCAGGATCTCGATCTCACTGACACACTACGACATACAGGAGAGTGAGGGCAGGATACCGACCTCACTGACAAAATAAGACATACAGGAGAGTGAGGGCAGGATCCCGACCTCACTGAAACATAAGAGTGAGGGCAGGACCCCGACCTCACTGACACTATACAAAGCACATAAACGTGTGTAGACAAACACAAGTGAACTGAACTAAATTTGAACTAACTCTACAATGTCGAATGTTAGATAGCTGAAAACGATACAGATAGAAAATAGGGTGAATGTCATTGACATTGTCAGCATCTGGCAAGGTTTAAACAGTTAAAGCCAGTACAAATTAATGAGGTTATGTTAATATGTCAAAGTGCTCATTGACTGGACCACTCTCATTTAACCCATTAAACTGCTAGGCGCGACTACAGACGTTTTTAATGCATTTTATTTGCCGATCAAATAAATCACTGGTATTGAGAACGAAATGAGCGTTTAAACATCAGAATTTGTAAATATTTGGTCCCAAATTAAGCAAATAAGACCCTTCGCCCACTTGAAGTTGTGGATCGCGGTAGCGAGACACAACTTCAAGTGGGTGAAAAATCAACTAAATTAGCAGGATAAGGGTTAAAATGCTATGGAAATATGGGGGGGGGGCGATAGTCTGTCCGATATATCCCTCTCCTCCTCTGATGATAATGATGATCTCATGCATTTTTAAGTTGTTTTTTCTCTCTATGGAGATAGTTTCCATGCTGCGACTATAGGATTGCGTGACATACTAGCCGAATGATATAAATCAGATATAATAATTGCGATTAGGATCACAAGATAAAAATTGTATCAAAGTACTTCAACCTCGGCACAACATCAAACCAACACCGGATCAACATTTGTTTCGGGTAGGGACTTGTGAGTGATTATACTTGTGAGTGATTATACTTGTATGTCCTACTCTACGGAGTGCGTGCTATGCGAGAGATCCAGGGTTCCAATCCTGTTTTGCTGTTTCTCACATCTGAGTATCGGTAGTTTGGTTTAGAAAAGCTCCGCTTATATACATGATATATGGAGACAATTGATAAAACACGAAAATAATCCAAAGTCTCTCTTCAGAATTTAACCCTTTCGGCACGGGTAGCGACAATAATCTGACGTCTATAGACGTCAGATTCTGACGTTTGAAGTCGATCCCCGCACCGAAAGAGCAAAATGTTTATAATGGTTGTAGACCCATTAAATAGGTATTGAAATGAAGCAGAAAGAGCTAGCTGAGACAATTATAATGATTTCAAATTGAAAAACCTTTTGATCTCTATGGTTTATACAGAGCTATTTCAGCGTTGTAAGGGTTAACAGCCCTATGTAGGCTGTCTATCTGATGCTGAGTTTACAATGATCACTACTCATCCAGCGCGGAGTCCGCTTCCTCTTTGATTTTTTTTATAAACCATTGAGCCCAAAGGCTTTTTAATTTGAGATCTTTAGAAATGTCTAGTTGTCTAGTTAGCTCTTTGCGGTTTATTCGAATACCTATGTTAATGGATCTAAGTCCATTCGAAATATATTTACTCTATCAGTGCGGGGTTAGACGTCAGAATCTGACGTCCACAGGCGGCAGATTTTTTACTTCTAAAGATGGTCCTCGCGCAGAGAGGGTTCCTCTGGTCTAATCAGTCATAAGATGGTATTACGGTGGATAAATAATTATGTGGTTCGTATAGCTCGGGGGTCCATTGTCAGTCGAGACGCCCACGGTAATGGCGAAAAAAGCCAGGAATCATCTCAAAGTACCGTTTTTCTGAGAAAAAAAACCGCGGCTGACTAACAGTGCGCCGATCATTCTGCGTGCAAAGCCAAAAGGCAGTATCTGCTTACTTTACAATGAGCAGATACTGCCTTTTGCCTTTGCAGATCATCATCGTGTATACCCCGCCGCATCTAACATCCGTCCCCCGCGGCTTTTTATTGATTCGCAAGCTATCTGACGTAAATAACCGGTCTAGAGATAGATGAGACGGAAGATGATTTTTATTTTCTTGCTGACGTCGGCAGAAAAGACGGCAATTTGGTTGAAATTTTTTATCTCCATAATGGCGCACCATATGAAGTTGCTAATCACATAAATATGAAGACGTTTTCAGCTTTACGTGGTATATCTACTACAGTACAGTCATACATGTAATCACTTCCTTTATAAATTAGACGAAAAATATTTTTTGTCAATTTCTGCTGACGTCTGTAGAAAAGACGGCAATTGTTTGATTTCTTTTAGCTCTAGAAGTAATCACTAGTGTACAATCTTCAATATAATTACTCAATTAGAGGTCAGAATTAGCGCCGCTACACATTGTGGGGTGTAACAAATCTCTACAATAATGTAATCAATCAAATTCTACTCATCTGCTTATTTAGCAGACAAATTAAATATTAGGCATTCACATTTTTCACTCATTTTCAGTAATGTGTCTCACTGCAATGATCCACAATTGAAAGTGATTGAAATTTAAAATGAGTAAAAAATAGGCCGCCAGGCCTCGAATCTTAAACCCTCTGCCTGGGGGCCTAATTAATGTCATTCGATTCAGCTCACCATCCTCGGAAGATTCTCAGCGTGAATTATAAGTGAAAATTCAAATTTACATTGATCTAATTATATTTAATGAAACCGCGGTATATCCATGATGAGGCGAGGGCACTGGTGCAGTGGTTAAATATGTAGCTTGCTTGAAAAGTCGGAGAGCCCTGCTCTGGCATTCACGCCTCAAAGAAACAAAATGTTTCTTCCCCGCTCACTCGTAAAGATTCAATAATGTGTGGAGCCTCTGTAACCGAGAGGTTCTGCTGGCCCAATTTAGCCTACATGTGCACAAAGATGGCCTAAACCCCATTGATTGTTTGATTGATTGATTGATTGATTGATTGATTGATTGATTGATTGATTGATTGATTGATTGATTGATTGATTGATTGATTGATTGATTGATTGATTGATTGATTGATTGATTGATTGATTGATTGATTGATTGATTCGTTCGTTCGTTCGTTCGTTCGTTCGTTCGTTCGTTCGTTCGTTCGTTCGTTCGTTCGTTCGTTCGTTCGTTCGTTCGTTCGTTCGTTCGTTCGTTCGTTCGTTCGTTCGTTCGTTCGTTCGTTCGTTCGTTCGTTCGTTCGTTCGTTCGTTCGTTCGTTCGTTCGTTCGTTCGTTCGTTCGTTCGTTCGTTCGTTCGTTCGTTCGTTCGTTCGTTCGTTCGTTCGTTCGCTCGTTCGTTCGTTCGTTCGTTCGTTTGTTAGTTTGTTCGTTCGTTCGTTTGTTCGTTTGTTCGTTTGTTCGTTTGTTCGTTTGTTCGATTGTTCGTTTGTTCGTTTGTTCGTTTGTTCGTTTGTTCGTTCGCTCGTTTGTTCGTTCGCTCGTTCGATCGTTCGATCGTTCGATCGTTCGCTCGCTCGTTCGTTCGTTCGTTCGTTCGTTCGTTCGTTTTTTCGTTCGTTCGTCCGTCGTTCATTCAGTCATTCATTCATTCATTCATTCATTCATTCATTCATTCATTCATTCATTCATTCATTCATTCATTTTTATGTCCATGAAGTTCCAATAACAGTGTTAGAAAATATTACACATTTTACACAGTAGCCACAGTAAGCTGACAGTAAATGAAATGAAATGAGTCGGGCTTTAGGCCACCTTTGTGCACATATAGGCTAAACTGGGCCAGGAGAACCTCCTGAGGATGGGGAGATGATTGAGATGACACTGTCCTCCAGACACAGGATTCGAAATTCGAGCCCTGGCGGTCTGAGGCCGAGCACGCTACCTCTCGGTAGCTGACAGTAGGTGTTAATGATGATTTAACGTTCGGCCACAGCGTATCAAGTCATTGCCCCAGCGCTGCATCAAAATATGATGCTATGATGACGCCTGCGTGGGTTCCCCTTGTATTTACACAGCTTAGTGACCATGGAGGGGGATTAGTGGTATACCTGCCCCAGACTTAGAGTTAATCTACCACTGACATAGAATACTAATTAATCAGCACTAGTTGACACCTACGGCTATGTCTGTACACTTTTAGAAACCTCAGTAATTAATTACCAATACCGGGGTCATGTAGGGCGTGTGTACGGAAACCCACGGGGGATATAAGACGTAATGATAGAATAAATGAATGGCCACCTTTGTGCACATATAGGCTAAACTTTCCCAGGAGAACCTCCTGAGGATGGTGAGATGAATGAGATGACACTGCCCTCCAGACACAGGATTCGAACCCTGGCGGCCTGAGGCCGAGCACGTTATCTCTACCTCAGTCACGGAGGCTCCAAACGAATCTGAATTTTCATTAGTGAGCGGAGAAGAAACAATTGTTTCTTTAAAACCTGAATGTCAGAGCGGGGGACAAACCCGCGATTCCTGACTTACCAAGCAGGCAGCTTTAATCACTGCATCAGGGCCCCCGTTATGATAAACGGTGATGTGAGTCTTGATTTGATTGAAAATAAAATGAGCCTCAGTACACAGAGTATGATACTTGAGATATGACATGTACATGTTAAATAGCGATGTGATTATTAACCCTTCCAGTGGCGGATCCACCGGCGCCCCTCCCCCCCCCCTGGATCCCAAAAATAAAAAAACGATTATATTTCGGCCGAAATATGATCTAGAATGCGTCATTTGAGTCCTTGGATTTCACCATTTTCCGGGGATTCCCTCAGACCTATCTAGAGCATTTAAGTGCCAGCTGTGGTGTGTATAAATTCTTGCAAAAATCGGCGTCCCCCTCGTTTGTCATTTCCTGGATCAGCCTTTGAACGCCAAGTTATCGAATTAAAACTCACTTGAACCTGTGTCTCGCTCACTCGATCCACAGCTTCAAGTGAGTGGTAATTATTAGTGAAATTATTAGTGAATTTAGAGGCCAAGTATTTTTCAATCTTGTGACCGAAGACATGCTTCACCCCAGCAAACACGACACGTTGACCCAATGCTGGGTTAATGTTGGCCCAGCGTCGTAGACGGTGGGCCAGCATTAGCCCAGAATTGGGTCGACGTGTCGTGTCTGCTGGGACCGCCAAATAATGCTGTTGCGAGTGCTCAGAATCTGACGTCCATAGCCATCAGATTCTGACGTATAAAATCGATCCCCAGACTGAAAGAATAAAATATTTATAATGGCCGTAGACCCATAACATAGGTATTCAAACGAAGCGGAAAGAGTCGACTAAGACATTTTTGATGATTTCAAATTGATTTCAAATTTAAGGGTGAATATATACAAAATACGTATTTATAGCAAGCCGTTTTGTTGACGTGACATTGGAATGCACACAATGTGAACTATTGTCTACCCGGTCTCTCACGTGTCGGTTTGTATTTCATCTCGCCAGATGCGGCTCTTTCCATGCTCATAGACTATAAAATTGGGTATTTAGAAAGGCCGGAGCATGATAAATCGTGTATTTAGAGACCTCCAAGGCAGCGCTTTATAATTTTGTTACACAAAAAGTGACTTGCTTTGTGTTCCGTAAAAACGGGTGTCACTCGAAACCGGAGTCTCTCGGCAACAGATCCTCAAGCGGAGAACGGTCGTCAACTCTGTCAGGAAGCACAAAGGGGTTACCTCATGTTGGGTCAATGTTGGGCCATCGTCTGCCACGCTGGCCCAACATTGACCCAACATCCAGTCTGGTGTTTATCGGGCCGTCTCTCCCTTTCCGTTCTCTGATGCAACACGTGCGAACTGGGCAGAATCTGTGTTGTAAAACTGTCTGTAGCTATCACTCAAACTGAATGCAACAATTACCACATCTCGTGTCAAATGTGAATTTGAAATCATCCACAAACATTCATTCAGCTACTTTGTATAAATTACATATGGTCTGTTTATATGCTCATATTTTATATATCTGTAGTAACTACATTGTCACTCTATAAGCTAGATAATATCACCAAGGTGAAGAATCCTAGCTTTTTATGTTTGCTGAGATGAGCTGAGCCATTAATTAAATGGAGGGGTGTAGTTTTTAAACGGTTTTCTTGTTAAAGTCGCCTGGGCAATGAAAGCAATGACGGCAATGAGGGCAATGAGGTTATAATGAGAATGAGGTGAGGCGTGTAACCACCCCCCCCCCCCCTCATCGGCAGATGGCGCTATCTGACTAGGTGGTAATATATACCTATTACCACACATTACAACTCACTCACTCACTCACTCACTCACTCACTCACTCACTCACTCACTCACTCACTCACTCACTCACTCACTCACTCACTCACTCACTCACTCACTCACTCACTCACTCACTCACTCACTCACTCACTCACTCACTCACTCACTCACTCACTCACTCACTCACTCACTCACTCACTCACTCACTCACTCACTCACTCAAGTTGACGACTTGTCCTGACACATCATTAAAAAGTGGTGTTTGACACTATCATGGGTTAGATATATGACTTGAGCATTTTTACAAATCTTGATTTTTAGTTGATTGATGCTAATAACTAGTGTACCCCTGAGAGAGAGAGAGGTGTAGGTTTTTCTGTTTCTTTGTGGAATAAACAATGAAATCATAGTGATCACTCAAGTTGCACTCGGTGTTATATTACAAAGGCGTGCTCATAATTCTAGAACAAATTTATGACTGATTAGACAGGGTGCCCCGTCATCGACAAACAATCACCAGTTGAGAATTTGTCAAACGACAAGCACGGCTGACTAATTTAACCCTATTACTGCTGTGTCCACATATATACGGTTTTGAATTCAATAATTTAAATTTTCGCCCACTTGAAGTTGTGTCTCGGTACAGGTGACCCACAACTTTAAGTGGAAACAAATTACCCATATGTGTTTAAGTTGACACCAGAAATTAGCTGATTTTAATGTTTAAGCACTAATTAAATTCCAAAACTATAATCGTTCTTAGCGAGTTTCACACGAAACAAAATAACATGAAATTGATAAACTATTCCATAGTCGAAGTTTAGTTTATCGAATAATTCTAAATGGGAAATGTCTATTTTAAAAACAAAAGTATTTTTCGTCAACATTCAAGCTTTAAATGAGTGAAACAATTCAGGAACAAAAGGGTTAACCCTTACAGTGCGGGGACCGACTTTAGACGTCAGAATCTGTCGTGTATAGACGGCAGATTCTGAAGTCTATAGTCGATCACCGTACTGAAGGAGTAAACATATTTATAATGGCCGTACACCCATATTATAGGTATACAAATGAAGCGGAATGAGCTGGCTAAGATTTTTATGATAATTTCAAATATAAAAAAACAACTTTGTTCTCCATGGTTTATATGAAATATGTCAGCGTTGTAAGGGTTGAACCAGAGTTTGGGCGGAAAGTGGCAGAGGGACAGCTGGTCTAGGCGTTACCTGGGTTACCAGCTGTGCCAATCACATGGCTCACAAAATTATAAATTATCTACTATTCTTCAATTATTTTAAATTGTCCGTTTTCTGGCTATATTCTGTTCAGAATCAGCTAATATTCTGCCGTCATTTGTTGTTATTTAAATCGGAGTAGAGTAGAGTAATTTAGGGCTCGGCCACAATGACTCATTCGATCCGGTTGTGGCTCAAAACTAAGAAGTACTGGGTTCGAATCACGGTCGCGTAGTATGTTTGTCCTCGGGGTTTTGCATATATGCATTGTTCTAATCTGTTCAAAGACCTGTATTGCACTGTGCTGTCTATGTTACTGTGCAGTGTGCACTATAAAGAACAACCTTGAAATCATTGGATAAGAGTAGGGCATAACCTTCATTTAGGGCTTCTTTCTCTCGCAATATTGGCTTGATACGCACAGCGATATTTACTCTTAATATCTTGGTTGATATTAGTTGATATATTTGTTGACATGATTAGTTTTCACAAATTGTACGCGTAAAAACCCCTATTCATTTCATTTACATGTAACATTTAGATCTTTTTGCGTTTAACCCTTTAACCGCCGGTGCCGCATATATTCGGGTTTTCATTTTTTATTAGCAACACATTTTAAATATGTTAAAGATAAAATGTGACATCAACCAGCAGATTTCAAAAGAGTTGATCTCCATTTTGTCAAATCTGAATAATTTTCACTAACTTGAAGTTGTGAATCGCGTCAGCGAGACACAACTTCAAGTGGGTGAAATTTAAATTGAATACTTTGGCGGTTAAAGGGTTTATATGAGCTCCTGAACTAATTTACATTTGATATTTACAACACATTGTAATAACACACTGTAGTTATAATCACAACCATGCATACTCGCTTTGTTTTCCTTATCATTAGTACTTTTGGTGGAAGATGTTAAACGTGCAACGCTATTGACCTTTAATTTTACATCATCTGAATATTCACTAGATTGAAGCAGGGAATCGTGTCGGCGAGACACAGCTTCAAGAAATGGACAATTTTAATTAAACACCCTAGCGTTTAAAGGGTCCAAGGTTGACTTTGTCGCGGGGACCATAAATTGCTGTTCAACATACGAGTGTAATTAAAAATGATCCGTTTACTGTCAGAAAAAATGACTGTCGTGATTCCCAGCAAACGCGAGACGTCGACCGAATGTTGATTTGATGTTGTGCCACCATCTACGACACTAGCACAACATCAAATCAAAATGAAGCCAGCGTCTCGTCTTTGCTGGCAGTAATTTCGCTCTGACAACATAACGATATGAAAACATGTATCTGCCACTTTGCCAAGTGACAGATACACCCTTTCATATCCAAGGGGACAATAATGTATCGTGGTGGTGACAGCTACCACTGTCAAGTGACCGCATCGTGAAAAGTTACAGCATATAATTATGTCTCTTGACGAGGGCTCATATCGTGTTACAGCGTATATCTCTGGCGAGGGACTGTATCGTGACATTTACAGTTTTGACGAGGGACCGCATAGTGACAGTTACAGTTTTGACGAAGGACCGCATAGTGATAGTCACAGTTTTGACGAGGGACCGCATAGTGACAGTCACATTTTTGATGAGCGACCGCATAGTGACAGTTACAGTTTTGACGAGGGACCGCATAGTGACAGTCACAGTTTTGGCGAGGGACCGCATAATGACAGTTACAGTTTTGACGAGGGGCCGCATAGTGACTGTTAAAGTTTTGTCGAGTGACTGCATCGTGACTGTTCGAGCTCTAACGAGGGACCGAATCGTAACTGTTACAGTTCTGACGAGGGACCTAATCGTAACTGTTACAGTTCTGACGAGGGACCGAATTGTGACTGTTACAGGAACCGCTGACGAGGGACCAAATCGTGACTGTTACAGGAACCGCTGACGAGGGACCAAATCGTGACTGTTACAGGAACCGCTGACGAGGGACCGAATCGTGACTGTTACAGGAACCGCTGACGAGGGACCAAATCGTGACTGTTACAGGAACCGCTGACGAGGGACCGAATCGTGACTGTTACAGGAACCGCTGACGAGGGACCGAAACGTGACTGTTACAGGAACCGCTGACGAGGGACCGAATCGTGACTGTTACAGGAACCGCTGACGAGGGACCGAATCGTGACTGTTACAGGAACCGCTGACGAGGGACCGAATCGTGACTGTTACAGGAACCGCTGACGAGGGACCGAATCGTGACTGTTACAGTTCTGACGAGGGACCGAATTGTGACTGTTACAGTTCTGACGAGGGACCAAATCGTGACTGTTACAGTTCTAACGAGGGACCAAATCGTGACTGTTACAGTTCTGACGAGGGACCGAATCGTGACTGTTACAGTTCTGACGAGGGACCAAATCGTAGCAGTTACAGTTCTGACGAGGGACCGAATTGTGACTGTTACAGCTCTGAAGAGGGGGCGAATTGTGACTGATACAGCTCTGACGAAGGACCGAATCGTGACTGTTACAGGAACCGCTGACGAGGGACTGCATCGTGTTGCAGTTTGTTTCTTTTACGAGGGACCGTATTGTGACTGTTTTAGTTTAATGTCTCTGACGAGGGATTATATCATGTTATGATTTCTATGACGATCCCCAGCAAACACGATAGATTGACCCAACGTCGGTTCAATGTAGGGCCACCGTCTACGACGCTGGCCCAACATTGAACCAACATTGTGTCAATATATTGTGTTTGTTGGGAGGGACTGTATCGTGGCTGTGCTCTCCGCACCTGGCGGCACCTGGTGGCAGTGACCTGTGATATTTGACTGATGAGGCAGAAGGAGTCATAGAATTAATTGTTCTTTTTTCGGGTGTTGTCATCTGTGATGAAGTCATATCCGTTTCTGCGGTCTGCCATGCGCGCGCAGTGGTCCGTGTGCACCGCAAAAACACAAAATACCTCGATAACTCGGTTATAAATTGATATTTTGATAATTATGTCAGAAAAAAATTCAGCAGACAGGGTTGAATGTCTTAACGACTTCCGAAATGCGCAACGATGCCTAAAACCTTCTAATCTTTGTAGGCCTACCAAAACAAAAATTTTTTTACTCGAGTCTGCTCTTCATACAAAGAGACGTTTACTAATTCCTCTGTATATGAATATATAACTGATCTGGCTTCGCAGTTTAAACATTGTTACGAATGCAAAAAAAAGAGTTGTCATTTCCTTTATCATTGCCTTTCTAAAGTGTCTTTCGTTGAACTTTATCAATAATGTTGATTCAGGTTTATAAAAGTGCATTTCTCATTAAAACTGGGAAATAAACAATCATACAGAGCAGTGTTTTCTGTGTGTGCAATAATAAAATTGGCGCTGTGAAATCGAACTCTTTTATGAGTCATGATCTAAATAGTCATCTTTCTGTGCATACATGGTATCATTTTCTCTATCCAGATTGAAGTCATTCGATAAGAGTAGGGCATATAGTCCCGGCTTCGGGCTTCCTTCTGTCGCGATATTGCCATGGTTGTACAGAAAGCGACGTAAAGCAATATTCACTCCCATTCTCCACCCAGAGGAAGATTTATACATTCTAATTTGGAAGGCAATGTGTTACAGTGTACTCATAGACATCCAAAATAACGCTCAAGTTGCAGATCATACCAGATATAGTTTTCACAATTGTTGTGGGACATTTTCATTCACAAACACTGAGAATTACGTCAGCGATGCCAGTTTCAACCTTTCAAGCGCGGGCAGCGACTTTAGAAGCTGACGTCTATGGACGTCAGATTCTGATGTTTAATGTCGATTATAATGGTCATAGACCCATAACTTCGGTATTCAAATGAAGAGAAAGTCGTTCAGTGACTACATATTACCACAAAGAATGATGTGAAACACAGGATAGCTGCATATTCTCAGTAGAAACAGCCAAATATATGAAAGATTCAAAGATCCATAAATTATACGTTGGAATACAGTGCATAGAGGCCTATTTGATGCACTACTCTCCTCAACCACCACCGAGTGACGAACTCTGGGGACTGTTCGACCCGAGGATAGCTGAGCTACATTTGTGTCCTCGGGTCGGATAGTCCCCAGAGTTACTTTACAAAACAGCTGTGCACAGTTGTCTAATACAGGTCATTATGGCAATCATGAGCACACGAACGAAAAATGTAAATAAGAAACTGAATGTTGTTTTGTTTGGCTAGACCAGGTTACTACACTACTAAAAAGGTTCTTCGTATGTGGAATCGTTCTCTGTATAATATTACTGTATCTATCAGAAAAGAACTTTCTATATTTTTTTGCTCTAAGAGTGATATACTGTTAGACACGTGGATTGTTCATGGATCCACACCTCACCCCCCCCCCCCCCTTGCAGTGACTGCTCTCGTGCAGTGTGTCTTTGTTGCTGACAGACCCCGGAGGCTTTTGTTCTTCACTGTCAGACTACGTGTCGCCCGCCTTTCACACCATTAATAATCGCACAATGAACCGAGTCTTTTGTGGCTTTTCAACGGGTCCTGTTTTGCATATTGTACGAGAAAGTGTAAAATCAAATCCCTGCTAGTCATCGCTTCGGCTCGCATTGATGATGTGATGATTAAATATGTAATACAGGGGAAAATATCAGGAACTGTTTACTTGAAAACCCAGCGTAATCATGGGGCTTGTCATTACAGACACAGTAAGCAAATTGAAAATGGTCCGTCTATCAATATAACTGAGTTCGTATTTTTCATCTGATTTACTGAACTTTTCCTATAAAACCAGAATAGTTTTATTCCCTTTGAGAAGTGAGTTGCGGCAGAAACTCGAATCTCAAAGGGAACAAAATATAAAGGTTTAACCCTTTAACCGCCAAATTATTCATTTTGAATTTTCACCCACTTGAAGTTGTGTCTCGCTGACGCGATCCACAACTTCAAGTGAGTGAAAATTATTCAGATTTGACAAAATGGAGGTCAACTCTTTTCAAATCTTGCTGGTTGATGTCACATTTTATCTTTAACATATTTAAAATAAAAAATGAAAACCCGAATATATGCGGCACCGGCAGTTAAAGGGTTAACCTTTGAAGTGCTGAATATTTTTCATACAAACCACAGAGACCAAAGTATCTTTTTCAATTTGAAATCATCATACATGTCTCAGTTAGCCCTTTCCCCTTCAATTGGATATGTATGTTATGGGTCTATGACCATTATAAATATACTTTACATTGCATATGTATGTTATGGGTCTATGGCCATTATAAATAGACTTTACATTTACTCTTCTCTGCTGCCGTCATATTAATTGTCAAATCTGTGATTAATGCAATTGATACCCGCAAGTAAATGAAATGAAATTTAATGAATGGGGTTTTAGACCACCTTTGTGCACATATAGGCTAAACATTGCCAGGAGAACCACCTGAGGATGGTGAAATAAATGAGATAACACTGCCCTTGAGACATAGGATTCGAAATTCGAGCCCTGACGGTCTGAGGCCGATCTCGCTACTTTTCGGTCACAGAGACTCCCCACAATATTGAATCTTTCCAGGATTTACGGATCCCCAAAGGAAGAAATATTTTTTTCCTTGGAACTTGGATGTCAGAGCGGGGTTCGAACCTGCAATCTTTAACCAGTGCACCAGGGCACCGCCCTCTACCCTCAAGTAATTAAAAGATATATTATTTATTCAAAAACACAAAAGTTCAAGAGTTATTTCCATAACCAAAATAATGTCAGTTATTGTTGACGATGACCTATTCGACCCCCACACACGCGTCATCTATTAAATATTTTAGTGAGGGGATCGTCTTTAGACGTCAGAATCTATTTTGTTTGCTAAGCCTATCCACCATCGATCAATCATTAACATTTTTCAGAAAACATCGAGTGCGCACTTACTTATTTGTTGTTTCTAATAGACTAATAGACTTGGCCAGTTTACGGATCGCCACTTGGAGACCAAAGGCTAAACGAGGGGGGCGGAACTCAAATGGTTTAGGAATATGATCCTCCTATTTGACCTGCCATATTTCAGGAATATGATCTCGCTATTTGACACCGCTGACCTGTCATATTTCCTAGGCATCATCAAAAAACTGTGAGAGGTGTGATTTTGTGCAGGGCTTCCCGTTAAACAAATTACAATTACCCAATGCTGGCTCACTGTTGCTCCACCGTCGCAGATGGTGGCCCAACTTTAAAGCAGCCGTGGGTAAACTTCTTGTGGTGACTGGCTTATGCAGAGCTTTGATTAGATCGGCTTGTTGTCAACCATTAACCCTTGTAGCACTGAAATATTCTTATATAAACTAAGAGACAACAAGTTTCAATTTGAAATCAGCACAAATGTCTAAGGTAGCTGTTTCCACTTCATTTGAATACCTAAGTTATGGGTGTACAGTCGTTATATTTTACTTTTTCAGTGCGGGGAGAGACTTTAGACGTCAGAATTTGACGTCTGTAGACGTCAGATTCTGACATCTAAAGTCGATCCCCGCGCTGAAAGAGTTAACACTTGCCGCAGACAAATGGCTCATTCTCACTCGCTAAGCACCAATTGTTTCCCCCGTAATCTGAAGGGATCCCTCAATAGGTGACGGGCGGCATACATCTGAAAAAATTAACCGTTTTCAATTGAAAATGCTAATTGACGCCGCTTATCGCCTCTCGGCACAAGATTCACATTATGGCTTATTGAAATTTGTGTTAATATGACACTAATGTGTGCGGAAGGGGCTGTGGCTAGCGCTACCGCTTGTCGTGCCGTAGTTTTTTTTAGCTCGTTCCGCTAAAAAAGTGTCTTCCCATCTGCGCGTGCAAATTTCATATTGTCGGGATCCTCCGTGACCTAGGGGTAGCGTGCTTGGCCTTAGACTGCTAAAATGTGAATCCTGTGTTATTCTCATTCATTTATTTAACCCTTTCAGCGCGGGGACCCTTTTAGCGCGGCTCAAAAATCCTAAAATTTGCATCATAAAATGTGTGCACGTATCTTAGTGAGATCTGCTAACGCTTTCAGCGCGGGGACCGACTTTAGACGTCAGAATCTGACGTTGATTGACGTCAGATTCTGCCGTTTAAATATTTTTCTGGTCACTTGGCGTCTGGGTCTTTCTAGAGCTTTTTCACCCTTTACCTGCTAGTGGCACATATAATGCGCGCAAAGCAATAAATAGTTCTGATCTAACATTAGATCTGATTTTCTTTAACACAGTCCAGTCCAGCAAATATAAAATTCACTTAACGTAGCAACCAGTTCCATGCCTACTCCGTATGATTATTCCAAAATAATGTTCAAAACTGTTTTAGAAGCACCCCGCCTCCCCCGAAAAAAAATGTTTCATTAAAAAAGTATACACATAGAAAAGACTCAGCATAATATCTCCTATACTCCGGTTGTTGAAGCCTCTTCGTGTCTAAAGTGTTGAAGTTCAGCAACTTTGCAGAATCAAATACGTTGTCAAAAAAAAGAGTTTGTATGATGCTGTAAAACGGTTTGTTACTGTGCCATCCACAGGACAGTGAATCAGGTGTTACAGACACATGAAGACCTGGACGTCGCTGTGCGAGAGGCTATCATCACTGTTAACTTCTCGTATATCAGGCCACCAGGTAGGTATAATAGCCCGGCTGGCAGTCATCTAGTATCAATAACAGTTATTATGTGGCCAGGGCAGGGTTTATGATGATAGCCCAGGCATATGTCTGCCAGTCTGGGATACTGTGGTGAAAAGAGGGTAAGGCACTAACTACTCACTTGAAATGTGAGCCGTTACAATCTTTTGGTTTTACAGCTCTGAAATGATTTTTATATAAGCCAATAGATCAATTTAAGTCATCATATGACATGCAAACGGTGTTCATTTGAGTGCGATATATGGGAAAAAGGCTACTCACCTTATTTATTGAACGAGTGCTGTATTTTCACATATCACACGATAAATGAACAACGTTTGTATTTTCTTTCCGCTTCATTTGAATTTCTATGTTATTGGTCTACGGCCATCATAAATATTTTTCTCTTTCACTGCGTCTATGGACGTCTGATTCTGACGTCTAAAGTCGGTCCCCGTGCTGAAAGCGTTAACAGATTTCTCTAAGATACATACACGCATTTAATGACACAAATTGTAGGATTTTTGTGACAGGACAATCCGTTTTGAAACACATCATTGTTGAATTATTATGACATTTAAAATTGCAACTATTCATTATTTTTGACACACATGACATCAGCTCTTCGGTATATCATGGAATGAATCATGAGTTGTTGAGAAACTAAAGATTTGGCGAAGTGGCTCAACGAGTTCACTGTTATTCAGCATGAGCGATAGTAAGTTGAAACTTAATGGCTGAGGTTGACAGTGATTGTTAGATCAAGGGGAATAAAATCAGACTGATTCTATTTCCCTTGGCTAGACGTCACTGGATGACGCCTAAATCAGACTGATTCTATTTTCCTTGGCTAGACATCACTGATTGAAGTCCAAATCAGACTGATTCCATTTTCCGTGGCTAGACGTCACTGAATGACGCCCAAATCAGACTGATTCTATTTTCCTTGGCTAGACGTCACTGAATGACGCCCAAATCAGACTGATTCTATTTTCCTTGGCTAGACATCACTGAATGACGCCCAAATCAGACTGATTCTATTTTTCTTGGTTAGACGTCACTGAATGACGCCCAAATCAGACGGATTCTATTTTTCTTGGTTAGGCGTCACTGAAGGACGCCCAAATCAGACGGATTCTATTTTTCTTGGTTAGACGTCACTGAATGACGCACAAATCAGACTGATTCTATTTCTCTTGGCTTGATGTCACTGAATTACGTCCAAATCAGACTGATTTTATTTCTCTTGGCTAAACGGTAATCGGCAAGAAGGGCAAAGCTTTAGTTTGAAATTGAAAACTAAACGGTTACTGTTGTTTGTGTTTAACCCTTACAGCGCGGGGATCGACTTTAGTCGTCAGATTCTGACATCTAAAATCGATCCCCGTACTGAAAGAGTAAAATATGTATAATGGCCGTAGACCCATAACATAGGTATTAAAATGAAGCAGAAAGAGCTGACTAAGATATTTATGATGATTTCAAATAGAAAATACCCTTTGGTCTCCATAGATAATATAAACATATTTCAGCGCTGCAAGGGTTAAATGGTGTGGCGTCTCTGCTCAGATTCACAATAATGACGACTCTAACATTCCATTTTCACTGTTTAGTTGCTATAAATTGGTCACAAAAAGCGTTTCCGTTAGCAGTGGGTACCGATCGGCTGTTGCCGTCGGTGGTTGCCGGTTGACAGGGTTAACAGGTCAGATACGATGACCCCTGATGACCCCCGCCTCAAAACATGGCCGCCATCTTGCGCGGAACGCTGGAGTGATCACAGGCGCAGGTCACCGCGCAGGTCACAGGTCGCCCCGTGGGGTGGTCCCCCGTGTAGACGTCACTCATGTGTGACGGGGGTGGGTGGGATACACCCAACAAGCAAAGTCAAAGACCCAGTGTGGCTTTAACCCTTAGAACGCGGAATTTTTTTGTATAAACTTTGGAAACCAAAGGGTTATTTTCAATTTGAAATCATCATAAATCTCTTAGTTATCTCTTTCTGATTCATTTGAATACCTATGTTATGGGTCTACGATCAATAAAACTATTTGAGTTATTTCAGCGCGGGGGCCGTCTTTAGACTTCAGAATCTGACGTGTACAGACGTCAGATTCTGACGTATAAAGACGGTCCCCGCGCTGAAAGGGTTTACGACGCTGGACCAACATTAAAACAGCACTGGGCCAACCACTCGTGCTCACTGGGTAGCGGTCACACACCAGCCGCTATCTGCAAACGTATAAAAGCCAGTAACGGCTCACTTTTCCAGTGACAAGTTACCCCTTTTTACCCTTTGCACCCTCGTGCCTGGACCCCTGTATTCTGATTTATACCGTCACAAAATAGGGGTTGTCACACATTTATCTTTTACGGGGCTTTAACGGTCACTAAAGTCAGCAGCCGACCAACAGATCAATCGTCATTGTTTTGGGGGCAGGTACCCATTCTGTATTTTGTAAGATAAGATAAGATACGTCAAGGATAAATGGCTGGTCACGCAAACCCTTTAAATTCTGCTACGAATATACAATTTTAAAGGCTGAGCTTTTATGGGGTCCGGGACTTGCTTCGCTAAGACATTTTTTTCCTAACTTTATGTGATTTATCATTAAAAAGGTAATGATGATCTTAACTTTTGAATGATAAATAAAAGTGACTTCAGATAACATTACTGGAGCAGTATCTTATTTAGACGCCAGAATCTGCCGTCTATAAGACGTCAGCTTCTGACGTCTAAAGTCGATCCCCGCATTACAAGACTTAACAAATTAAAGTGGTCGTAGACCCATAACATAGGTATTCATATGAAGCAAAAAGACATTTATTGTGATTTAAAATTGACAAAATCCTTTGGTTTTCATGGTTTGTATGAAAATATTTCTTTTAGTGTTAAACACACACGTACATAAACATTAATCACACCGACTCACTTCAGAGTGCAAAAGTACGATTTGGACGCTATCACCTTGACACATATCCAGTTTGTGACCTTTTGTTGGGCTTTTTTATGTTTTAAGCGCGATTGCAATTTAGATTGATGCGAGATCTAAGTACTAGAGAATAAATCAGGTCTCGGAGTATTTGAGGGCATCAGAGGGGAATGGACGTGTTGTCTTTGACACGCTGACCCTCATCGCCTTTTCCTTATCTCTCACTTTGTCGTCATTAACCTTCTGTTATGTCGTCAAATACGTGCTATTATCTCCCGAGTCACAGAGCCAGTATAAGTCGTCACACAACGCCCTCTTAAAGCTGGGGCAAAATTGATCGACGTTTTTGACGTTGATCAAATGGTGTCCTAGCTTTTCCGGCATTGTTTATGAGAGTTGTCGGCGCCACAAGTTACTATACCCCCCTATTAGTTAACAATAAAACACACAGTCAGTTAGTCACTTTGTATTGTTTTGTTGTCATTTACTATAGGCCTACTTAGTTTATCTACATGTGTTTCAACTACTTCTCTATAATTACATCAAATTAATATAGGTCTACGTGATAAATGACTTATGACTTATTATAAATGATTTATGATTGAGCAATGTTTTAACCCTGATTGCGCTACATTAAAAAAACTACCACCCACTTGAAGTTGTGTCTCGCTACCGCAACACACAAGTTCAAGTGAGTGAAAACTACTCATATATTTGTTTAATTTGTAACCCAATATTTGCAAATATTGTCTACGGCTAGTATATTTTGTTTAATTATTTCAGCGTCGGGACCGTTTTTAGACGTCAGAATCTGACGTCTCTAGACGTCAGATTCTGACCTTCCAAAGACGGTCCTCTCACTGAAAGGGTAAATAGGATCCTGATTAAAATACGTCTATATGAATTTGTTAACATGATTCTGATTAAACGAAATCCCAGTTTTCAGATATGCAATGTGTACACGCTTTACATTATGCTTTGCTTGCGGAAAAATCCAACTAAACATGTGTTGTTTCTTGTAAACCATTTTTCATTATATTATACGTTCTGGTGAATTGGCAACTGATATGTTCCAGAAAATGGTCTATTTCAACGTATAATGCATGTATGAAACATAATCGATCACTTAACTATAAATCAAATCAAATACTGCTGTGATTTTTGTTACATTTTAGCAACTATATTTTTGAAAGTATAATAGGAAATGTAGATTTGATAAAATAAGTAACTAAAATCATTAGCTACATCTATGCCTTTATTTGAAGTCTATATAAAAGCACAGTGAGATATCAACAGTTAAAACATACAGGAAGCCAAGGCTGATCAATGAGTATTCACAAGATGTATTTCCGATGTATACTTATGCATTTAGTTTGTTTGGTATGAGTTTTGAAGTTACAATTACATTCGCGCAGTCGTGCAGTCGTGCATTAGTGCATTCGTGCATTCGTGCATCCGCGCATTCGTACATTCGTGTATTCAATTGTGCATTATTCGTGCATTCATTTATTCATTCACTTAGAACTTGGAGACTTCATGATGCTCTCTCTAAATAGTTTACGACTAAAAGTCGTGTTGACGTAAGAAAAAACATCATAAATAATGAATCATCAAGCAATGAATAAAGAAACATGACTCAGTGTATAGATGGTTCAAGAGGGGTATCGGCTTCTTTTACAAGCAGACAGTTACTGCTGTCAACCCAGGACCACAGATCTCATCTATATGTGAAAAATTAAATCCTTGATAATTTTAATTGACTGAATTAGATCCACAAGAAAAGAATAATTTTTTGCATATCGTTTTTTCTCTTTTAATTTGCCTGTAGCTTCCTAACTGATTCGCGGCACGCCACGTGTTCCTATTACCGTCAGTCACGTGACTGCCAGCGAGAACTCACGTGACAGTGTCATGTGACATCTCAGAGAGATGACAAGTCACGATTCCTTTCATATTTCCCCGCCATTCTCCATCCTACACGGGATCGAGCTGACGACCTGAAAGAACACTACATGCTGAAACAATTCTGGGTCAAAGTCAAGAGATATTTTTTGTATAAACCATGGAAACCACAGATCTGTAGGCTCGGCCGTAGGCCAGGAGCTAAATTAAGTTTATTTTGCGTGAGTTTGTGTCCTATTTTGGGGAAAGAGGGTTGCTGTGTGTGGGAGACGGTTGACATTTCTGTACACCAGTCCTTATGAACACGTCGAATATAACGTTTGAGGGCCTTAGATTAAGTACTTTCGTCTTAAAAAACTGTTCAGAAAAAAATATATTAACGATTATATTCGTGATTAAAGCTTAAAGGGTTTTGGTTGGAATAATGTTGGCCCAGCGTCGCAGACGGTTGCCCAGCATTACACCAGCATTGGGCCAATGTATCGTGTTATCTGGGAAGTGGCTTTCTGGCGACCGGGAAAGGAAGGGTAACCCGCATATAGCAATACCTCAGTCCAAGCCATACGGGACAATCACCCAGAGTGAAACAGCGTTGGGTGAATGCCATTCTCATGCTGATGGGCTGGCGCAAAGTATACAGCAGACCCAGCGTTGGATTAGTGTTGGGCCAGCGTCGTGGACGATTGACCGACATTGAACCAGAAATGGGCTGCGGCGCTGGCCCAACATTGAACCGGAATTCGGTGGGTAGGCCTATATTGCACCCAAGCAGACTAAAGCCGGGCTTCGGAGTTCGGGAACCCCTGTTCTAGTTTAAATTTGAAGTCATCAAAAAAGTTAGCTCTTTCCGCTTCATTTGAATACGTATGTTATGGGTCTACGGTCATTATAATTTTGTTTAATTCTTTCAATGCGAGGACCGTCTTTGTAAGTCAGAATCAGGCGTCTTTAGACGTCAGATTCTGACGTCTAAAAGCGGTCCCCGCGCTGAAAGGATCAAGGCTCAAATACTGTGTCCTCTGACTATAATTTCACTATTATCACGAGGATAATGGGCCAGTTTAGCCTGTAAATGCACAAACGTGGCCTGATGTGTTGTATATACATTAAATTACATGTATAATTTCATGTATCGAAGATGAAATTTGACTGTTGATAAACATGGACCCTATGTATATACATAGATATTGAACTACAATGACTTTTAGTTGTCTGTCTTTTTATTTCTATTAAACACAAACAGAAAATGTCGGATAGATGGTGTGGATTGCTGCTTAGTGGAGCTCAGCGTGCAAGCATACATGTGGAAACTGGCTAAGCCTTAAGGTCAAAGGCTAATTATTACAGGTTGCGAGCCTCAGCATGACAGTGAGGTACTTAGCCTGAAAACATATTCCTAAAAGTAAAATATTACAACAATGAAATAAATAATAAATAAAAATAAAATAAAATATCCAAAAACAGTTTCTAGTAAAAATGTGAAATTGTAAATAAAGTGCACAACTGAAGGATGCATTACTCAGATATATATATCATATAGCATCGAAGAATGCATTAGTCAGATAGATATATCCTAGCATCGCAAATGTTAATGATATGGAACAAGTCCATTGATTGGAAGGGGAATTTGGTCATTTTCCTCCTGGGTCTATTTATGGCCTTCTCCTGCTGTGTCAGCTGTGTAGAGCGGCGCCATCGTTAACGTCACTGTGCCCATCATTAAATCAAGTCTTCACTGAAATAATCAAACAACCAGACTGGTATGTATGTTTATTACCAAGAGAAAATGATGTGACAATGTAAAAACTAAAAAAATATGTCATTAGACAAAGGCATTGATGCAGCATTGTGATAAAAATGCTTACCGGGTAGTTGAGGGTGAGAATGTTATGAGGGTACGTGGAGAATTGGTGGAGGACGAGAATGTTGATATAGTGACGTGCGGATGACCTTTATGGGACGGATGCCGCTAGCCACTGCCCCCTAGTGGTCAGTCTGACTGTGTAGTCATCAGTCAGTGGTCTGCAGGGGTCAGCCGTCTCCAATGACCTCTACCACTGACCTCTGGCTGGACTTCATCGTCGGGACATGAAGGCTCGTACTATTGAGGGACTATCTGATGGCCACTATCCCAGCAAACACGACATTCTGAACCAATATTGGCCTGATTTTGGGCCAGCGTCGCAGACGGTGGCCCAACATTAGGCCAACATTGGGTTACTGCCTTGTGTTTGCTGGGATGTCACATCCATTGTTACTCCCACCAATACAATTTCTAATACTCTAACCTCTACCAAAACTGCTACAGCTTCCTATATTTCTACTGGTATTGTTACTGCTACTGCTACCAAAGCTTGTACATAATAATATTTTGCTGCTACTAGTAGTGCTACTGCAATTGATAATGGTACTGCTACTGCTACGGCTACTGGTGCTGATACTGTGCACTGCTAATGTTACTGCCAAAGGCTGATACAGCCGCTGATTAATACTTCTATGTTATTGTTATTGACTGATTTTGTTACTGATTATTAATGCTGTGGTATTGTTACTGGCTGATTCAGCTACTAATCAATACTGCTGTGATATTGTTACTGATTAATACTGCTGTGTTATTGTTACTGGTTGATTCAGCTACTAATTAATACTGCTGTAATATTGTTACTGATTAATACTGCTGTGCTATTGTGACTGATTAATACTGCTGTGTTAGTGTTACTGGTTGATTCAGCTACTGATTAATAATACTGTGAAATTGCTACTGATTAATACTGTTGTGATATTGTTACTGATTATTAATGCTGTGGTATTGTTACTGGTTGATTCAGCTACTGATTAATACTACTGTGAAATTGCTACTGATTAATACTGTTGTGATATTGTTACTGATTAATACTGCTGTGCTATTGTGTCTGATTAATACTGCTGTGTTATTGTTACAAGCTGATTCTGTTACTGATCAATACTACTGTGAAATTGATACTGATTAATACTGCTGTGTTATTGCTACTGGCTGATTCTGTTACTGATTAATACTGTTGTCTTATTGTTACTGGCTGATCCTATACTGTTGTCTTATTGTTACTGGCTGATCCTGTTACTGATCAATACCGCTGTTTTTCATTATTGGCTGATCCTGTTACATACGTTAGTCATGTAATGTCCATACGGGAACCACACCAAATCATTTTTTCTGGTGTCAGAAATATAGTGATCCCGGATTGTCCCAGCCTCCTTCTCAGGGCCACACTAGCACACTAGCTGACGCTAGTAGAAGGATAATAGTGGATCTGATGAATGAGAATGTGATTATCCACATCTAACAGCAGACGTGAACATTTGAAGGTTCACAAAGGCATACAAATACCTGCAAAGGCAAATAGCAGTAACTGCTCACTTGAAAAGTGATCAGTTACTGCTGTTTGTCTTTGCGGTGCCGCATACTGGTCAAAGTCTTTGTCCACGTACATGGTAACTATGGCAATCAACCGTTACCCTGTCAGACATGGCATCAGCCAGTGACCACCTTGACCTCAGGTGACCTGGCTCTGGTCACGTGGTCTAATCACCCGCAGTCTGAGAACCCTCCGGGTACCCTCTAGGGAGGGGTTATTTTGTCATCTGGAACGTTACATTATTTTCTCTTACGGGAATCATTAATCTTGTTTAATTTCAGGACGAAGTGGGTAAATTGAAACATTAATAACTGCTAATTGGTCCGTAATAACTGGTATTGAATGGTCCGCTGTGATTGTGACAGTCAGCAAAGAATATCAGTCACTGGGAGTGTAATTGTGAGAGGGACGGCACTCATGTGGTGTTACGTCCACTGCAAAACTTTAGCCCTTAAAGCGCTAAAATATTTTTGTGTAAAACAATGGAGATCAAAGGGTTTTTTCAATTTAAAATCATCATAAATGTCTTAGCTAGCTCTTTCTGCTTCATTTGAATAATTCTTATGTTATGGGTCTACGGCCATTATACATTTGTAATTCGCTCAGTGCGGGAAGACGTCAGATTCTAACGTCTAAAGTCGATCCCCGCGCTGAAAGGGTTAAACCCTTCTGATCTATTCATTATTCAATCACCTAAATCTGTATCAATGTTGATATTAAACAGCTGTGTTTTTACCCAAATAATTGAAAGATAGTGATGTAAACATCTCAAACAAGACAACACCGCATTTAATGTATTGTTCCTCATGCATCGGTGATGATTATTTTATCAATATCAGTGTTTCTACTTTAATTTGAAGCTGGAAATTGCTTGAGCATTTCCAGCTTTAAATTAATGTAAAAATATAATATATTAAAAAAAAAGACAATACATTAATGAGTGTATCACAACATTTTAATAAGTGATAATTGGTTCATTTGTGTTTGCTGGGCTCCTAGGTTGTAATTGTAATTGTAATTGTAATTGTAATGGAGACACGTAATCTATATAATCTACTGACATTCGTATGGAGACATTCATCATCGATTGTAATAACAATAGAGCGCTGCGGAGCTCAAAGAGTTAACAATGATTAGCCTGGAGGCATCATCCTGGAACAATTAGTGAAAAGATGTTAAGGAGAATGAGAGAATGAGAGGTTTAACCATTTGCACGCCAGAGGCACACAATAACAGGTCTTCGAGTTCATATAGGCTAGAGCATTTTTCTGCATTGCGTTAGACTTATTATGATCTAACATATTCGTTAGAATTAAATTATGGACCATAAAGGGTTTGTGTTTCGCACCTGTGCATTTATCATAAAACGTGAATGGAACGCGAGCCACTCGTCTGCTGCACCGCGATGCAAAGCTAAAAAGCAGTATCTGCTTACTTTCCAAGTAAACAGTTAGTACAGTTTGTCTTTTCACGGTTTTTCATCGTTCGGGTCTGGGACGTAAAGGGTCTGTCCACTTTGCTCACGCAGGGTCATGGGTCATTTCAGCACACCTGCTATATAGAATCACATTATGAGATGTTACTACTCTGTCATTCTCATAAGTTGGGGTTATGCTACATGGCTCATCAAAGCTATATGTGGTACTCTCCACTCACACAAAGGAAAGCTTTTAGAGGCAAAGGGTTTGTCCACCTCACGCCTCTCGTAAAGGAGTGGTCACATCCCTTTAACACTTAAAACGCTGAAGTATTTTTGTAAGAGCCATGGAGAATAAAGTGTTTTTTAATTTGAAATCATTTTTAAACTTATGTTATGGGTGTACGACCATTATCAGATTATAAATGTTTTATTCTTTCAGTGCGAGGATCAACTTTAGACATCAGAATCTGACGTCTACAGACGTCAGATTCTGACGTCTAAAGTCGATCCACGCACTGAAAAGGTTAACCTTATATGCACTTTGTTGTCTTTATTCATCCACAACACATAGTCTGAATATAAAAACAGGTCATTGAATATGCGGTATAGTCCATTAAGATTATCCCTTTTCCATTTCATTAGATATATTGAGAGTATTTTATGAAATACTGGCATCTGTTTTTCACCCAATGTAGTCTGTAATAACAGATTGTTGCGATATAGAGACTGTAATCATTGCCATTTGCAAAGTTGTACCCAAAAATACCTTGCGCGGATGATCGATTGCTCAATGAATTAATGCGTTCTTGTTAGATCAATGATCAATGATTTTTATTTTATTTTATAATGACAGGTTTACATCTCATTGGAGTAATGCCTTAACGTGGGGATTTAAAACGCCAGTCTTCATCAGTTGATTTATCATTTGAATAGGGTTACCCTCACATTTTTCATGAAATTGTTATTTTCAGTGTACACTGTCTTCCAGCATACAGAACCACAGCTCTTGCTATGCTGTCCACCTCTGACGCTGACCCATGTGATGGCGTCAAACTCGGACTAATCTAAAGGTGAATGGGATATGAACTGGCTGGCTATACAGAACACTTATGATCGGTTTCGTGACTTGAATGTCTCACCGCTAATAGGTGTGTAATGCACGTGCCTCTCACGAAGTGTGGCCTTGGGACTTAAGAGGTGTGTCGATCACACGCTTCTCATACTAAATCAGGTTGCACCACTTAAGGGGTGTGTGCAGCACATGCCTGTTACACAGGAGTCAGGCTGTTGGACTCCAAGTGTGTGTCCAGCACACATTAATTTTGTAATACAAAATTCGTTTGTGGGACTTAAGAGGTGTGTCCACCACAGGCCTGTTAAACAGAGTTTGGCTATGAGACTTAGTATGTGTGTCCAGCGCACGCCTCTCACACAGTGCGTGGCCTTAGGATTTAAGAGGTGTGTCCAGCGCACGCCTGTTACACAATGCTTGGCCGTGGGACTTAATAAGTGTGTCTAGCACACGCCTCTCACATCGAGTATGGCTATCGGACTTAACAGGTGTGTCCAGCACACGCCTTTTACACAGATTGTGGCCATGGGACTTAACAGGTGTGTCAAGCACACACCTTTTACACAGATTGTGGCTATCGGACTTAACAAGTGTGTCCAGCGCACGCCTCTTACACAGAGTGTGGCTATGGGACTTAATAGGTGTGTTCAGCGCACGCCTCTTACACAGAGTGTTGCTATGGGACTTAACAGGTGTGTTTAGCGCACGCCTCTTCCATCGAGTGTGGCTATGGGACTTAACAGGTGTGTCTAGCACACGTCTCTTACACAGAGTGTGGCTATGGGACTTAACATGTGTTTCAAGCGCATGCCTCTTACACAGTGCGTGGCTGTGAGACTTAAGAGGTGTGTTGAGCACACGTCTCTTACACAGTAAGTGGCTATGGGACTTAACAGGTGTGTACAGGGCACGCCTCTTACACAGAGTGTGGCCGCAGGACTTACGAGGTGTGTCCGGCGCATGTCTCCTGCGCGGTGCGCCTGGCCGTGGGACTTAACAGGTGTGTCCAGCGCACGCCTCTTACACGGAGTGGTTACGCCGCCGCTGCTGAAGCACCTCTCCTGGTCAAGCCGCGGGTGGTGTATGGTGTAAGCGGCCGGCCGAGTGGTCATCTAATGGCCACTGGTCACCAGGTGATGAACAGATAGCCTTTGTCCAGGAGAACAGGAAAACTCCACGATTTAACTCCTGATAAATTGACAGCTTGTATTTTCATTCATTTGAAGCAATTTCCAGCTTCAAATGAATGAAAAATATTACTATTTATAAAATATATTAAGTATCTTCCCAATTGAATTATTTGATTATTTTACCCTTACAGTGCGCGGACCGACTGTAGTCGTCAAAATCTGACGTCTGTAGACGTCATATTCTGACGACTACAGTCGGTCCCCGCACTGTAAGAATCAATCAACATAGGTATTCAAATGAATCACAAAGAGCTCACTAAGCCATGTATGATGATTTCAAGTTGAAAGTAGGCCTAACCCTTTGGTGGCGTTGTTTTTTTTACAAATTAATTCAGCGCTTCAAGGGTTAGACATGTATTTCATCCGTTTCAATGAATTTTTTTATTTGAAATATGCTTGAAAACATATATATACAGGCCTAGTGGGAAAGGGTGTAGCTTCATTATCGTGTCTTCATTCTTAACAATATCTCTCATATTGCCTCTGATTCCAGTCAAATAGAATGAAAAGAACGACTGTAAATGCTTAGTTCTGAGCGGTATAAATGTAAGGCGCTGAATTTGTTTTATCTAATTCAAGAGACCAAAGGTTATTTTTTCAATTTGAAAGCATCACAAGTGTCTTCGCTAGCTCTTTCCACTTCATTTGAATACCTATGTTATGGGTCTACGGCCATTATAACTGTTTCACCTTCCTTGATTATTACACATTTTAATGATTTATCACGCG
>OZ024904.1:99610716-99815716 GCA_964017125.1 Flabesymbios commensalis | reverse complement strand
CATTACACAAGTATATATCCAGGCATTGATATCCATGGAAGAGATAAACAATTAGTGGAAAAAGTCATAGAAACAGCCGTTTTTGTTCTGGATACACGGAGTAGGATAAAACATGTTTTTGGAGGCAATATTACCCTTCAAAGTATGTTTCCAGGCATTAATACCCAGAACAGATAAACAATTAGTGAAAAAATAATCACAAAATTGCATTTTTAGTTCTGGGTTTATGATGTAATAGAAAACATGCTTCTGCAAGAAATAATACCTCTTTGACTGATTTTTAGTCAGAATGTATCTCCACAAAGACATCAGCAAATATGTGAAATAATGGAAGAATGAATGAATGAATGATTGAATGAATGAATGAATGAATGAATGAATGAATGAATGAATGAATGAATAAATGAATGAATGAATGAATGAATGAATGAATGAATGAATGAATGAATGAATGAATGAATGAATGAATGAATGAATGAATGAATGAATGAATGAATGAATGAATGAATGAATGAATGAATGAATGAATGAATGAATGAATGAATGAATAAATGAACGAACGAACGAACGAACGAACGAACGAACGAACGAATGAATGAATGAATGAATAAATGAATGAATGAATGAATGAATGAATGAATGAATGAATGAATGAATGAATCTATGAATGAATGAATGAATGAGTCTGACGTCTATAGACGTCAGATTCTGACGTCTTAAGACGATTTCCGCACTGAAAGAGTAAAATATTTATAATGGCCGTAGACCCATAAAATATGTATTCAAAGTAAGCGGGAAGAGCTAACTAAGAAATTATTATGATTTCAAATTGAAAAAAACCCTTTGGTCTCCATGGTTTATATTAAGATATTTCAACGCTTTTAGGATTAGGTCTCGTGCTTGTGGGGGTAGTACATTTAGATAAACTTTAATGACTGTGTTTGTATAATAGCTAAGCATAATCAAGAACGTTATTTATGAGTTCTTGGCATAATAAAGTACACTATACATGTGTTAGTAAATTAATAATAAAATAAAATCTCAGAACGGCTTTTATCATTTTCTTGAAATTAGCTATCTACACTTGGGACACGAAAAATACGACATGGAATATTGGGGCTAAACTTCACTTGAGCAATGTATGACCTAGTAGTACGCCTACATATGAGACATTGGATCAATGTTACGCTTCAAACATTGTCTCAGCGCCTCGTGCTTGCTGTGCAAATTGCCTCTTGGAGTCGGATGGGTCCCCGGCAAACACGACACATCGATCCAATGTGGGACCAATGTTGGGTCAACGTCGGAGACGGTGGGCCAACATTGGTCCAACATTGGATCCATGTGTTGTGTTTGCTGGGTCTATCTGCATCTTAACCCTTTCAGTGCGGGGACCGTCAGAATCTGACGTCTAAAGACGGTCCCCGCACAGAAAGAATTAAAAATGTATAATGGCCGTAGACCCACAACATAGATATTCAAATGAAGCAGAAAGAGCTAACTGAGACATTTATGATGATTTCAAATTGAAGAAAATCCTTTGGTCTCCATAGTTTATAAATGAATATTCCCGCGTTGTGAGGATTAATGTCTGACTTTGGCCGCCACTAGATCCACACCTATTCCCCTATCACACCCATTTATCGTCTCCCTCTCCCAACCACCCCTGACAGTTAATAATGGCTACCCACTAACATTTCCCGGGTTTATCAGATTTTCATTGATTTTGTCAGTAATAGCCGCATTTAGAGGGAGGCGGCGACGGCCCGCCGACGCCAAAGGTCAGCACCGAGAACGAGTGAGAATGGATGAGAGTCACTCCGATTGAGAAGTCAGCTCATCCGTAGTAGCGCATCCTCCTCTTTTACACTTTCCACTGCGATGCCGTTCAAATGCAAACAGCA
Organism: Flabesymbios commensalis; assembly: GCA_964017125.1. Taxonomy (NCBI): domain Eukaryota; kingdom Metazoa; phylum Annelida; class Polychaeta; order Terebellida; family Flabelligeridae; genus Flabesymbios; species Flabesymbios commensalis. The sequence goes on along the minus strand of OZ024904.1, from coordinate 99,813,812 downwards.
GTAACTGTTCCTTTGAAAAGTAAGCAGTTATTGTTGTTTGCCCTTGTGCTGCAGCATTTCACCGCTTTAACCCTTTCATCGCGGTTACCGACTTTATACGTCGGAATCTGACGTCTATAGACGTCAGATTCTGACGTCTCAAGTCGATCCCAGCAGTGAGAAAACATATTTACAATGGACGAAGACACATAATATAGGTATTCAAATGAAGCGGAAAGAGCTGCCTGAGACATTATAAAATTGAAAAAAACCCTTTGGTCTCCACTGTTTATACAAAAATATTTCAGCGTTTCAAGGGTTAACATCTTTATGACCGAGTAAGACAACTGAGCTAGGACTATTTTGTTGGACCATCTATGTAAAGCGTAACATAATCGTGGACAAAACCGGGGCACTTCACTTCCTTCTAACATATTTTCAGGTTTCTTTCTAGTTTCTATACTTATTTTTTCCCTCTTCAAGCATTCTTTAGATGTTATGCGATTCGGAGTATAGAGAAGGTTAAGAACGCACGTGATAGCGATTTGGGACTGTGGAATTGGGACTAACGCCGGGTGGAGGACTAGGGGGAGTGCTGAACCTGAGGGCAAGCGCACCCCATGGGTCCTCTACCAAGATCCACTGTCAGGACGTGAAATTCCTGCACGTGCGATGTGGCAGGGGTTATTGGGGTACGAATGAATGAATCTAGTCTTTCATAGCTTCCCCACTGGGAACACGACGTTGCTGCGACGTTGAATCAACATCAATCCGCAACAACATCGTATGTCCAGTGGGTCAGCTGATCATCATAATATCAGTGATGAGAGGTAAAACATCGGATCTCCCAATCACGATTATAATCGTCTATAATGGTCTACGGCCATTATAAATATTTTACTCTTTTTGTGCTGAGATCGACTTTAGACGTCAGAATCTGAGAGACGTCAGATTCGTCTTAAGTCGGTCCCAGCGCTGAATGGATTAAAATTATAAAATAACATATTTTACATGTGAAATATCTTGTGATTTATCAAAACTGGCAATTTTCTCAAATTGAACAAATTATGAGTATTTCTCACCCATTGAAGTTGTGGTTCACTGTAGTGAGCCACAACTTCAAGTGGATGAGAATTCAAAATATAAAAGTTGGCATTTCTAGTTTTAACACAGTAGAAATAATCGCTGTATATTTTATATGTGAAAAAAGATTAATCTTAAAAAATATAAGTTCTCAAGCTCTGGCCTCTTTCATTTTGGGGTTAACTCAAAAAAAAGTTAGAGCTCCATTCTTGGTTATCATTTTTTTTATAACTTTTTTCTAATGGTTACTCTTGAGGTGGAACATGTTTTGAACAGAATTATGTAAAATATATATAGCCTTCATTTGGGCAAATTTGAATAATTTTCACTAGCTTGAAGTTGTGTGTCGCCTCCGCGAGACACGACGTCAAGTGAGTGAAAATTAAAATTATTCAACTTGATGCTTAACGTGTTATACAATATAATATTTATTCAGCATAGTTAACCAGCATTGAACACAATTTGAGCTACTACTGAACAATGCTGCATCCAGAATTGAGCATAGTTTGTTCTATAGGACAGAACACATTTTGATCCGGCATTGAACAAAGCTATTGACTCGATATTGAACAACGCTTGGCTCAGCATTGAACAGTACTTGGCTCAATATTGGACAGCGCTTGGCTCAGTATTGAACAACGCCTGGCACAGTATTAAAGCATGCTTGGCTCAGCATTGAAAACGCTTGGCACAATATTGACAATACTTGGCTCAGCGTTGAACAACGCTTGGCACAATATATTAAACAATGATTCGGACAGCATTGAAAACGCTTGGCACAATATTGAACCATGCTTGGCTCAGCATTGAAAACGCTTGGCACAATATTGAACCATGCTTGGCTCAGCATTGAAAACGCTTGGCACAATATTAGACCATGCTTGGCTCAGCGTTGAACAACGCTTGGCACAATAATAAACTATGATTGGCTTAATAATAAACCATACTTGGTGCAGTATTGAACAATGCTTGGCACAATATTGAACCCTGATTGGCTCAGTATTGAAAACGCTTTGGCACAATATTAGACCATGCTTGGCTCAGCATTGATACGCTTGGCACAATTTAGACCATGCTTGGTTCAGTATTGAACAACGCTTGGCACAATATTGGACCAAGCTTGGCACAGCGTTGAGCAACGTTTGTCACAATATTGAACCATGCTTGGCACAGCGTTGAACAACGCTTGGCACAATATTGGACCATGCTTGGCACAGCGTTGAGCAAGGTTTGTCACAATATTGAACCATGCTTGGCACAGCGTTGAACAACGTTTGGCACACTACTGAACCATAGTTGACACAGCGTTGAACAACGCCTGACACAATATTGAGTCATGCTTGGCACAGCGTTTAACAACGCTTGGCACAATATTGAGTCATGCTTGGCACAGCGTTGAACAACGCTTGGCACAATATCTGAATATTAGACCATGCTTGTCTCAGTATTTACAATGATTGGCACAATATTGAGTCATGCTTGGCTCAGCGTTGAACAACGCTTGGCACAATATTGAACCATGCTTGGCTCAATATTGAAAACGCTTGGCACAATATTAGACCATGCTTGGCTCAATATTGAACAACGCTTGGCTCAGTATTGAACAACGCTTGGTTCAGCATTGAACAAAGCTTAGTTCCGCATTGAACAAGCTGCTTTGCTCAGTATTGAACAACGCTTGGCTCAGTATTTTACCATGGTCAGCTCAGCATTTAGCAAAGCTTGGCTCAGCATTGAACCATGCTTGGCTTGGCTTGCCCCCTCCGACAATGACATGTATGTCTGCTGCTGTGTTAGTCTGTGTGTGTGGGTGTAGTTTATTCATTTGTTCTAAAACATTTCCCACTGATGTTTTCATATCTATTTTGTGATATTTAGTTTGCGACAAAGTTTCGCCGATAGTTAATTAGCAGGAAAATAATGGATGCTGCTAAAAATGGCGTGGACATTTTGTATTGTTTCAGAATGTCGGGTGATATTTCACGACTCAACCATAATAACATTTGCCCACGAGATTAGAAACGACCTTTAGAAAACACAGTGTTTCCTGGTGCCTTGAAATTGAAGTCACATAAATAAACTGTTATTATTGTCGAGCTCAAAATGTACAAGTTGTAGCTTAAAACATATTTTCCCAAATTCAACACAATATAAATTTATCTCCCATAGAGCCTTGAACCTCTAGAGTCCTAGACCTGTGAGCAATGCAACTCCACTTGAAGGTGTGTCTCTGAGACCGCGATCCACATAGAGATTAGAAACGACCTGTATAGAAAATAACACTAAAAACTATGTTTACTGATGGCTTGAAATTTAATTCACTTCATTTAAATTGCTATTATCAGTTAATTATTGTCATGATGAAGATGTAAAACGGAAGTTCAGCTAACATTTGTTAAAATTCAACGAAGGATAAATTTAGCCACCATAGAACCTTAAAATTGTCCCCGCATATAATGTATGGCTTGTGTGTTTCTATGGGCGAGAAGACATATTTAAACTACATATGTTATCCGTATGTCATTCGTATGTCATTCTTATGTCATCCGTATAATATCATCGTATGTCATTCGTATGTCATCCATATGTCATCTGCAATTCATCTGCATGTCGTCCGTACATCACCCGTAAGTCATGTGTATGTCACCCGTATGTCATCAGTAAGTCATCTGTATGTCTTTCGTATGTCATCCGTATATTATCCGTATATTATCCGTATGTCATCCGTATGTCATATGTATGTCATCCGTATGTCATCCGTATTTATTCCGTATGTCATCTGTATGTCATATGTATGTCATCTGTATGTCATCTGTATGTCATCCGCATGTCATCCGCATGTGATCCGTATGTCCTCAGTATGTCACACGTATGTCATCTGTAAGTCATATGTAAGGCATCATTTTTCATTCAAACAGAAGAAAAAGTAAGTATTTGATTTGAACCACTCGAGTTCCTTTCCAGACAATAAAGCTTTCGACCTTTCTACATTTATGGAACATATATTGCTATGACAATCTATCAAACAAACTTGTTAAAATCGACTTCTCCTCCAGAAATAATGTTAAGAGAGCCATGCAAATTTTTACCTGTTATCAACTAAACCGAGAAAAAAACGTAGAGGCTAATAAAAATGGAAATGAAATGGATGGGGTTCTAGGCCACCTTATGCACATATAGGCTAAACTAGACCAGAAAAACCTCTTGAGAATGATGAGATGAATGAGATGACACTACCTTCCAGATACAGAGGTTTTATATGTCTGAGTCATTGTACATAATGAAATAACGCTGGTCCAACATTAACCCAACAAGGGCTTAAATATCTTGTGTTTGCTGGGATGAATCTTAAAATCGCTGTCAGACATAATAACCCTTGTCACGCTGATCTGTCAATTAGTTTTTCATAAACCCTTTCAACACTGAAATATTTGTGTATAACTATGCAGATCAAAGAGGTTCTTTTCAATTTGAAATCATCGTAAATGTCTTAGTTAGCTCCTTCCGCTTCATTTGAATACCTATGCTATGGGTCTACGGCCATTATACATTTTTTAATTCTTTCAGTGCGGGATCGACTTTTTTAAACGTAAAATTCTGACGTCTATGGTCGGTCCCCGCACTAGAAGGGTTAATGGCGCAATTTCAAGCTTTAAACAAGTATTTGCTTGTATTAGCCCATGCGCTGCTAAGACCCTATATATATATGTCTATTCGTTTTCAAATAAATTTTACATTAAAAAAATACCACTAATATTCGTAACACTTCTTGTGATAGATGCTCAGCTGATCAAATAATTCAATTCGGTCGGCATATGTGTCTATTTTTCATCAATAGTATTATTTTTTATTCATTTTAATCTTCAACTGAATGAAAAATACTCACAAACAATTCAGCAGTACAAAGGTTAAACTGAATTGACACAGCATCTACCACAAGCACTCGAAAGTTTCATTCTCGGTTGAGAACGAAGTCAACGTTTTTCGCTGGTAGAAGAAATCTGCCAAGAAAGCTAGGGCCGATTCTGAAATCTGCCAAGAAAGCGAAAGGGCCGATTCTACCTGTCATTTCTGCCTGGAGCAGATAATCTTGTCATCCACATCCTCCTATTACCACGTGAGCACCCTTGTCGTCCCAGAAGCTCTGATAACACGTGCCCACCTGCCTTTGTCGTCCTAGAGGCTCCGATAACGCGTGCCCACCTGCCGGCGAGAGCACGCTGCTGCGCTAGTAATTCCACGTAAAATAGCCTGAATAAATAACCCCATCGAAACAGAGCGATATTAGAGTTTGATCTCAATGTGTGAATAATTAACCCTTTCAGCGCGGGGTTCGACTTTTAGAACTATGATGTCTAAAGACGTCCTATTTTGACGTATAAAGTATGTCCTCGCTCTGAAAGAATTAAAAAAATTATTATGGCCGTAGACTCATAACATAGGTCTTCAAATGAAGCGGAAAGAGCAAACAAAGACAGTTATGATGATTTTAAATTGAAAAACCCGCTTTAGTCTCCATAGTTTATAAAACAATATGTCAGCGTTGTGAGGTTCGAGGATGACACTAAATGGCTGGTTGGCATTACATAAAGGTCACCTGTGAGCGGCCGCGCAGAGGCAAACAAAAGTAACTGTTTACAGGAAAGGTGAGTAGTTATCTCTGATCCCCTTTGAGGACAGAGCCGGCAGGCAAATGTTCTGCCCTTTAGAAGCTGCCTTATACCATGGTGATAATATGACATTATATCGCAGCCGCGCCTAAACCCACTCTGTCCCGAATCAGCAGATTTACAAATTATTGGATATTTTTTTCTGGAAATTTTTAAGCATTGGATACTTTTTTACTGATCAAATCTCTGACTTCAACGGATGTAAAATTGTTTCGTCTGTTCTGAAGTGAACTGGCTCACGTCTGAACTTCATTATTATTATTTTTATTTCAAAATAATAGAGATTTGAATCCTCAGCTAAATGTTCTACACACATCGAAACAGGAACTACATGTATTATATTTCATATATATTTTATGTATATTTTATATATATTTTTTATATATTTTATATATTTATTATATATATATTTTATATATATTTTATATATATTTTGTATACATTCTATTCTATTACATTACACTATATATAAATCATAGTTATTCCCTGGCTAGACACATTCCGACGTTTACTCACCAAGTACCCCATGAAACATACACATTTATATTAACATGTGGCTCGGTAGCGTACATATCACCCCAGCATAACGAGGGTTAGATGATTATATACGGTCGTCGGCTCCAAGGGGTTAAAACGAGCCTTGGAGTATGACGAGATGCTAGCTGTTCATTAGGTGCGCCGCGTAACCAGAAACCCCACTTTTGTCATCCCCAGATTTTTGTCGGAGGAGCTGCACCCTTTGATCCACAGAGCCCACGTTACCACCTTCGTGCGCTCATAACAAGAGGTAAGACGTAGTCACTTGACAAAAGGACGCGGGATAAACAACTATTGGCCTTCTACGCTCAGCTCACCTGTTAGAACCAGGGAACATTTTCAGTTTTTTTCTTTGGAACATTTTTCTGCGCTAATGTCATATGGACGCTGATATGTTTTTGCTAAACTCAATATATTGGTTTTTAGCGCACTGACAATTTAACCCTTTCAGTGCGGAGACCGACTTTAGACGTCAGATTCTGACGTCTAAAGTCGATTCCCGCACTGAAAGAATACATTTATAAAGATTATAATGAAGCGGAAAGAGCTAACTAAGACAATTATGATGACTTCAAATTGAAAAAAAACCTTGTGGTGGGTAAATCTCTTACCACCCAGATTATGTTTTCTCGTTTCTCTTCAGATGGCTACAATTTCCATCTAAAGGTGAACAAATATGATTTGTTAAATGATTTCATTTGATAAATCGTCAAACTGAAGCAGCAATGGCCGATGATGACAAAAATAGCATAATACGTCTTTGACAGAAATCGCTAAACTCGAGAATAAAAAAAATGTACGCAACTTTAAAAACCGTGTCTCAATGATAAATGTATGAAAAATTATGCATTTTTTGCGTTTTACTCAAGTATCGTTTTGCTATCACAGTCAGTCAGTCAGTCAGTCAGTCAGTCAGTCAGTCAGTCGGTCGGTCGGTCGGTCGGTCGGTCGGTCGGTCGGTCGGTCGGTCGGTCGGTCGGTCGGTCGGTCGGTCGGTCGGTCGGTCGGTCGGTCGGTCGGTCGGTCGGTCGGTCGGTCGGTCGGTCGGTCGGTCGGTCGGTCGGTCGGTCGGTCGGTCGGTCCGTCCGTCCGTCCGTCCGTCCGTCCGTCCGTCCGTCCGTCAGTCAGTCTCAACCTTAACTCGCCATTAACGTGATCGTCAAGTCACATTGAGAAGGGAGAAATAAGGATATTTCCACACAGTATCAGCGGGGTTCGAACCCGGGACGCATGCATGACTGGCGAGGCAGTCAGGCGCTCTGTCAATGCGCCACGTCCCCTTTTCTCCCTGAAGACTTGGCGCCCTCACCCGTTTATCAACAGTGTGACAAAGCGAGGAGACCGGGGTAATGTGTCTCCCACAAGACAGGGGTGTGGTACCATTGTGTGCCACCTTCCCCCGAATCAACCAATGTGCGCATGCTTCAAGTGGTCCTGTGGAATCCTATTAACCCTTTCAGTGCGGGGACCGTCTTTAGACGTCAGAATCTGACGTCTGTAGACGTCAGATTCTGACGTCTAAAGACGGTCCCCGCACTAGAAGTATTAAACATGTATAATGGCCGTAGACCCATAACATACGTATTCAAAAAAAGCGGAAAGAGCAAATCAAGACAACTGTGATGATTTTAAATGGAAAAAAACACCTTTTGGTCTCCGTGATTTTTCAAATATTTCGGGGTTGAAAGGGTTAAATCTCCTCTCATCCACCAGTGGTCAGTCATGCCTTAAACGGGGCAGCTCCCCTGTGATCACAAGACTGATATGACACCATGGCTCGTTTATCTTTGCAGCCGGAAAAAGCGTCGCTTCAACGTTGGGTCAGCATCCCAGATGTTGGCCCAGCCTTGCAGCAACGCTTTGATGGGTGGGAATAGTCTGTGGATTTGCAAGCGTTGCCTCGACTGTGAGCCCTGTGTTTGGACAACATTGGTCATCGTTTGGCGGATAGAGGCACAAGCAAATTCCATGCGTTGAGTCAATGCTGGCCTAATGTTAGCCCAATGTCTACGACGCTGGGCCAAGATTAAAACAACAATGGTTCAGTGTGTTTTGCTGGGGCAGCATTCTGATCACGCTTGCTGAATCACTGAATAAAATAAGACACAACTCAATTACTTCATATGAGCAGTTTACCCTTAAAGAGCTGAAATCGTTTTTCTATAATATAAGAAACCAAACGTTTTTTTCAATTTGAAATCATCATAAATGTCTTAGTTATCTTTTCCGCTTCTTTTGAATACCTATGTTATGGGTTTACGGCCATTATATATGTTTTATTCTTTTGGTGAGGGGATCGACTTTAGACGTCAGAATCTGACGTCTAAAGACGTCAGATTCTAACTTCTAAAGTCAGTCCCCGCGCTGAAAGGGTTAATGTGAGCAAATCAAATACCAGTCAGCTGCGTTATGCATATAATATCACCAGCTATATCATCAGCGTTATGGATCCATCCTACACTATTCACAGGTATTCGTTCTCATTGACGGAAAAACGCTGCGTCGGGATATCTGGACCAGGCTATGTTATTGCATAATCATTATTGCATATAAATTGCAGTCTAAATACTACGAAATGACCATAGTGTTTTAATGTATATCCTTGCTAGATTAATGTAATTTAAACTCTTTATTTTATGCTTGACGATGCCAATGTTTTAACACTTTATTTTAGAGACGATATAAGTGACCCACCTTGCCAATATTGTCCCAGAAATGGTACATGCTTTTGAATGCATTAAATGTGGTGTTTCAATGATGTTTCAAAACTTCCTGGGTTGCACTTGTAGGTGTTTTTTTAACATTCGGCGTCCCGACATCTGGACAATGTGGCATATACAAGAAAATAAAACTATAATAGAGAGTTTTAAATGTATTAATGCTAAAAAAATCTACACTTTACAGAATCGTTGGCAAGTTTCCCTTTTATATTGGTCATCTGCTTAATTTCTCATCAATAATAACAGCCAAAACATAGTATAATATGAGACTCGAGAAACTGGTTTACCATCTATGTTTATATCATTATTTTGTATCTACTATTCGCTTATCATTGGAATAATTAAATACAATAATTTTTTTTTTAACATTAAGATATAGCTTATTGTCTTTTAGCTTTATTACTATGTGTTCATTAAGCTAATCAAATTCTTTACGGTTTTACCTGTATCGTCAGCATAGAGTAGAGAAAGTAGAGGAGATGGTACATTAGATAGATCATTAACGTAAATAAGAAATAGCAAAGGACCTAACATAGATCCTTGTGGTACTCCACAATTAATTTTGTCCTAGGATTAATCAACCATATTAAATGAAACATATTGTTGTCACATAGGTAATTTTAATTTAAACATGATCCATAACTCTAATGTCATACTTATACAATTCATCCAAAATTGTTTTATGATTTACAGTATCGTATGAGGGCCAAAAAACACCGAGTATAATTACACCATCCTCCAGGGCTTTCAAAAACAATGCAATATGTGTACCAAAACTTTGTCTGAATCCGAACTGATATTTACATAATAAATCATATTTCTCTGTAGAAGAGAACAACCTTATTATATAACACGTGCAAAGACCTCAACATAGCACGTTCAAAGACTTTGACATAACACGTTCAAAAACCTTCGAGAACTTTCCGTTACAGAGGCTCTCCACCATATTGAATCTGCAACCTTTAAAGTGCTGAAATATTTTTTATAAACCAAGACACCAAAGGGTTTATTTTAATTTGAAATCATCATGAATATCTTAGTTAGCTCTTTCTGCATCATTTGAATACCTATGTTATGGGTCTACGGCCATTATAAATAGATTACTCTCCCAGTGCGCGGACCGACTTTAGACATTAAAATCTGACGTATACAGACGTCAGGTTCTGACGTCTAATGTCGGTCCCCGCGCTGAGAGTTAGAAGTGTAAGGCGACGACCCTGAAACCTGTTTCAGGAGCAGGAGACAAGCCCCGTGACAGGCGGTAGCGTTAACCTCTACCCCAAGCCCCTGTCCTTATATTAGTTGGGGAAGATGTAAAGATCCGTCCTGTTCATTCATTCCGTGGGAATCCAGAAGTCCCAGTCTCCGGCTTAGGGACCCAGACCTTATTATAGTTAATTGTGAGATATGAGGCAACCTCATATTTTGAGGTGAGGTCATGACTATGTCAGTATATCCTAGGCGTGGACGTGGATTCCTGTATTCGTTTTACGCGAAAAAAATGAGCGTTTTTCAACATAGCGGTGACTGAGAGCGATCTTGACCCTAAGGTCAGAAAAATGTCCAAAACTTTTTTAATGGCGTTGCGACAGATGAGCTAAGCATGCGATCATGTACTGAAATGCTACTGATTCAAATCAACCTATTATCGACCAGAAAATCGGGGTCAAGTCTTGGATATGACCGTCCAAAGAAATATCCCACGATTTTGAATGGGCACTATCTGTGGCTGAAACTAAGCTTCGAGTATGTCCTATCAAGAATATATGCACCATGTATTCTTATTAGTATATGTGAATACAACTTTAGTTAGGCCTATATTAAATTACTGACGTAAATTCTCACATAGTGAAATATCTGTGTTGTCATACGGCGACTCACTAGCTGAAGCCAACCAACCTATACCGAAATGTATTCAATTGTAGATAAAACAAGACCATGTAAAAATGTAATGGGGTTTTAGGCCACCTCTGTGCACATATATGCTAAACTGGGCCAGGAGTACCTCCCGAGGATGGTGAGATGAATGAGATGACACTGTCATCGAGACACAGGACAATCAGAAGACAGTATGTATGTATGTCTGTTTGTCTATACGGTTTCAAGCATTTTTCGAATCAAATGAAAAAAACATTGAGAATAATACAATTCCAGCTAATAAAATAACCCAATTTGCAATATTTTTTATTTTCATGAATTATTCTCGTCAATTCAATGAATTAAATATAGAAACAAACAATTTAGCAGCACAGCCCAGCAGGCACGAGACGTTGAAACAATGTTGTTTGAATGTTGGCCCACCGTCTGCGACGTTGGCCCAACATTCAAACAACATTGTTTCAACGTCTCGGGCCTGTTGGGAAGCGTTAAAAGTGCCAATAAAAACGGACTGCGATGCAATTGGCCTTGTAAGTGGTAATTTAGAGTCTCAGACGTTTTGTAGACACACCTATGTAACGCATGACCTTCATCGTCAGGTTTTCTTAGTCGCCATAATAAGATGAATGTCCTGTCATATTTCTTCTCTCGCTGAATCTCCCTTCACAGGCTTCAGCTAATTTTCCCATTTCTGCCACATATCCCCGGACAGAGAGTCACTTACCCGAATTATCTTCTCCAACTGGGAAATCAATCTCGGAAAGTCGAAGAAATTATCACTCTTCTCGTAAAATATGATTTCACAAACACTTGAAGCTGTGTCTCGCCACCGCAAGCCACAGCTTTGGTTCGATAAAAAGCACTTTCACTTTGTAGGTTTGAGACGATTAGCAATTCTTTCTGTCTAAACGCAAGTTTGTTTGTTTGTTTGTTTGGGATAGCTAGCCCTCAAGTGGGGCTGCCCGGGCCTTCCGACTTTGTTTATCGCTCACTATCTCCATGTAATACTGTTCTTTAAGGGGATTAAAAACGAGTACAATCCAAAGGGTAAGAGGACATCATAATTCATTACATGATTTACAACCCGCTTGGTTGAGCTGGATGAAATATTTCAGTAACATTCTGTAAGAGTAATCGACGTAACGATCAAAATCGGGAGAAGAAGTTGAAACTGACGAGAAGGGATTCAGATTTCACATTTTTTATTAAGTGGAGCTCCATCAGTTAAAACACTGTGCATCGAGTCAGGGACGTCTAACTATTAAAGCGCTGAAATATTTCTATATAAACCCAGAGACCGAATATTTTTTCATTTTGAAAGCACATAGAAAATATTTTAGTTAGCACTTTCCGTTTCATTGGAATCTCCTATATGTTGTGGGTCTGCGGCAATTATAAAATTATTTCAAAGAGGGAATCGACCTTAAGCGTCTAATGTCAGTCCCCGCACTGCAAGGTTCAAACCATTGTGCACCGTGCCATGGGCATTTAATCTATCTTACTTTTCCATGACAAATACGAGGTCAACCGTGGCTCAAAACACCTTATTTTGTACGCCTAAAATCAAGAAATTAGGTGTTCATCCCATTAAATGTGTGATGGAATGTGTACATTCTCAAGTGAGACGCGATCTGTGACAGTCTAGTTATGAGCTGATGGCATGTCTGATGTTGACCCTTTCACCCCTCTGTCACCAATATTTATCTTTTTTTTCTTAAATCTACCATTTCTCAAAAGTAATACGATTTTTAACATTTTATTCGATGTATTCCACTCGTATATTCCAGACAACTTAATATTTTTTTTTTTTTATAGTTTGATAATTTAATTCACTGTGAGGTTTGAATTCCTAGCGCTATTCAAACCTCACAGGCAACAAAAAAAAATTGAGACCCCTGGTGGCTAAAGGGTTTAGAGGTGTGGGGCGACCCCCCTTTTCACACAGAACGTGCCAATCGTCCATGGGGTATGTGGCTCAGGGCCCCCGATAATCCACCGGTTGCATGATAATATAGAAGTGCGTGATTTCCCTGAGGACTGCCTATATCCATCCGCCAATGTAGACTAAAATAATCAGGCATTCACCAAGAACAATACGTTACGCCAACGCTGCCTCAATGCTGGCAACACCGGGCTAGAATCGTGGCAACGCTGGACTAACACACCGTTTTTAACCCTATATTTGCTAGAGAGGCGTTTATATATATGCCAATCCAACAGAAAATGCTACGAACTGAAAAGTTAGGCTGATAGTTAATTTCACTTAAAACTGTACGAGCCTAAAATAAAAAATCGATTGGGACTTGTGCCTTTCAGGTCGCTACTCCAGAACTGTGGAATAAGGTACCGGCAAAGTCTGGCATCATTTAAGACTCAATTGAAGACTCATCACTACGAATGCAAATAGCTCTCATTAAAATTCAAGATACACAAACAAACATTTTACCTACTTTAACTACAAGTACTTATGTTTAAGCAAATGTTTTCATTCTTAAATGTAATGACTGTAAAGCGTCCTGATCTGCAGATCTGCAGGATGCCATGCACACTGTGAAGATTTTATCATATTATCATAACATATCATTAACCTGCGAAGCCCCAGAAGCGACATTTGCATTCTTCTTCCTATGTTTTTATATATATAATGAGTTCACTACTCGATATATTGAGTTTAAAATTCTATATAAATGTTTATGGGTCTTCGTATTAACCAGTACATGTATGTAGGGAATTAGAATTATGACGTAGATCAGCTCATGCCTTAGTTTTTCAGGTGACCCCAGCATACGGCCCCAGACCTGTCAATTTTAAGACGTTTTTGCTTTGGTATATCACACTTTATCGACTTCAGACGTCAAAATCTGACGTCTATGGCCGTCCGATTTTGAAATCTAAATTCGATCCCCGCACCGAAAAATCAAAATATTTACAATGGCCGTGGACCCATAACATAGGTATTCAAGTGAAGCGGAAAAAAGCTAACCAAGACATTTATGATGATTTCAAATTGAAAAACCCTTTGGTTTACATAAAAATATTTCAGCCTTTAAAGGGTTGAGAATGGGTAATTTTCATTCATCTTGCGGCGGACATTGCGGCATAAAGTTTGTTTATATCATCCCTCTCTGAATACCTGGGCGATTCGCATGCTTTCCAGCTTTCGTTTTATCATGTTTATGTAAAGAGTGGCGTGACGTGTTTGCCTCGATGTGGATATGGGTTATATCTGGGCATTTATAGGCATGCCTCTCGGTGATCGGGGGGTGATTTCTAGGCATTTCTAGGCTTGCCTCTCACGTCCTGGTCACAGCGTGATGGATACGGTGGGGGTGTAAGGATCCCCATGGCAACGCGCGGACTCGGCGGGGCGTATCCGCCGGTCTATTGAGCGATCCGCACGCGATGTTTAACTGGATCTGCGATGCCACCGCGCCACTTATCACAGTCTTAGTTATAACCATCCTAACCCTTGCAGAGCGGAATTATTTTTGTATAAACCATGGAGACCAAAGGTGTTTTTTTCAATTTGAAATCATCATAAATGTTTTTAATTAGCTCTTCCGCTTCATTTAAATATCTATGTTATGGGTCTACGACCATCTTAAATATGTTTGCAGAATCTAACGTCTAATCAGAATCATCCTGGAATCCGGCGATTTAGTCTTATTTCCATTCACTTTGAGGTGGACATTGCGATTTCACTTCACACCTCAAAACGTCTGGATTTTATAAAAAAAAAACAAGTATTATATTTCAAAAGAAGCTGATTTTTCTATTTTACACTTGATTAAATTCAGTTTAACCCTTACAGCGCGGGGACCGACTTTAGTCGTCAGAATCTGACGTCTGTAGACGTCAGATTTTGACGACTAAAGTCGATCCCCGCGCTGTAACTGTAAGAGTAAAAATATTATAATGGCCGTAGACCCATAACACAGATATTCAAATGAATCAGAAAGAGCTAACTCAGACATTTATGATGATTTCAAATTGAAAAAACACTTTGGTTGCGATGTTTTTTTCACAAATTAATTCAGCGCTTTCAGGGTTAATCTTCATTCACCTTGAGATGTGAATTGACGCCCCCCCCCCCTCCTCAAGGTGAAGTATATATAATAACTCGAAAGCTCAGAACTCCTTATTGTGATGGACCATATCGTTTTTTACTTGATGATGCGACGCTGGAGATAAAAGGGTCGTCTAACAATTGACGTGCGAACGTAAAAAATCCTGGCAGCGATCCTGGTGGTCACGCCAGGAGACAGCGGGTGTGTCGGCTGTTTACTTCTTACACGTGCACTTATTGCCAGGTTTCGTGAGAATCCGTCTATTTGATCGGCCTAATGGGTCCGTCTATCAGGCGGATTACACCGTCACACCACGTAATGCCCCCCTCTCCTCTCTCTGATCGCTGTACTTAACTAAACCCATCCAAATCAGCACATTACCGATGTCTCTAATCAAATAACACTGTCTCCGCCCTGGAGTATCAGCGTATTTTCATTCCACTGCCACCATACCCACCTGAGAGTGAATGGAAATTACCAATGTTATGAAACACGCAGGTCTAATATACTTGAAGCTGAGCTGCAAGTCTCCTGGTGTAAATGTGGAGAGACATTTCTATCTTGAATTAATTTTATTCAAAGCAACTTGACCAAAAAAATCAGATGCCGAATATCTGCGTGGGTCAATCGTTTTGATAATAGCGACCCTGCTTTTAACCCTTAACCCTTTAACCGCCAAATTATTCAATCTGAATTTTCACCCACTTGAAGCTGTGTCTCGCTGACGCGATCCACAACTTCAAGTGAGTGAAAATTATTCATATTTGACAAAATGGTAGTCAACTGTTTTCTAATATTGCTGATTGATGTCACATTTTATCTTTAATATGTTTAAAAGGTGGTACTTGATGTGCTAATAAAAAATGAAAACCCGAATATAAGCGGCACCGGCGGTTAAAGGGTTAAAGTGCTGAAATACTTTCGTAAAACGGAGTGGCTATTCGTATGGGGAAGTTCAAATGGGAGTCAATGAGAGCCCGTCATTTCGTGCCTTCGTAAAAACATGGACACCAAAGTTTTTTTTTTCAATTAGAAATCCTCATAAATGACTTAGTTAGCTTTTTCTGATTCATTTGAATACCTATGTTATGGGTCTACGGCCATTATAAATTGTTTTACTCCTACGGTGTGGGGATCGACTTTAGTCGTTGAAATCTGACGACTAAAGTCTATCCCCGCGCTGTGAGGGTTAAACGGGGCATTTGTGAGAACTGATCAAATAACACTTTCTCCGCCCTGGAATAGCAGCGTATTTTCATTCCGCTATACCTACATTCCCATCCGACAAGGAATGACAATTACCCATGTTATAAAACACGTACGTACTGCTGCATTGTTTGCGTCTATTTTTCATTCATTCGAAGCTGGAATTGCTAACGCAATTTCCAGCTTCAAATGACGAAAAATATTTATTTTATCAAGAATAGAAATCAACAATATTGAATTAGTGGGTTAACTAATCATCTACCAAAAACTGTTTGATCAAATTTAGTGATATTTGACAACAAATATTTATTTTATCAAGAATAGAAATCAACAATATTGAATTAGTGGGTTAACTAATCATCTACCAAAAACTGTTTGATTAAATTTAGTGATATTTCTCTTGATCTAAACATGCTTGAAACCGTATATATACGGTCCTAGCAGGACACGGGTTTAATGGGGAGAGACATTTAATCTATCTTGAATTTATCTTATTCAAAGTATCTTGACCAATCAGATGTCTAATGTCCGGGTGCATCGTTTTCAGAATAGCGTCCCTGCTCTAAACCCTTAAAACGCTGAAATACTTTCGTAAAACCATGGAGACCAACATTTTTTTTTTTTTTTAATTTGAAATCTTCATAAAGTTTTAGTTAGCTCTTTCCGCTTCATTTGAATACCTATGTTATAGGTCTACGACCATTATAAATATTTTTACTCTTACAGTGCGGGGATCGATTTTAGCCGTCAGAATCTGACGTCTACAGACGTCAGATTCTGACGACTAATGTCGATCCCCGCGCTGTAAGGATTAAACAGTGACGTTTGTGAGACCTAGGGCCTATATAAATGTACATTTTTGATGATCTCAGTCTTGATATTGAAATCTTGATATTAAAGAGCATGAAAATTGTTGGCTGTGATATTTGTCAATACATGGATAGAAAGTCACAGTGTACTCGAGAGAAAAAACCCCAATCATTTGTATAATGTTACTGTCAGTGAGTGTGAAAAACTTATTCCTGTTCTCAATTATTCAAAGGTTAGAATTATTATTTGCTTGATCACCATGACATTTGACATTAAATTGTGACAGACAATTATCATTATATTATTACTGTCATTTTGCATTAACGTCTCGCTCTGAACATTAAAAACCTTTGATTAATATATATTCATGACATGAATAGCTAGGCATTATTTTGTGATGTTTGATGTGGATATACTTATCTTGTCTGTTACTGTCAGCTGGTGCAGACATGTTGTCTCGAGCAATAACGCCTAAAGCGCTGAAATAAAAAAAATTAAACCATGGAGACCAAAGTTTTTTTAATTTGAAATCATCATAAATGTCTTAGTCAGTTTTTTCCTCTTTTTTTAATATTTAAGTTCTTCCAGTGCGGGGATCGTCTTTAGTATAGACGTCAGAATCTGACGTCTTTAGACGTCATATTCTGCCTTATAGAGACAGTTCCCACGATGAAAGGGTTAAATAGGATTTTCCGTAGTGATTATCGGGACATTCAACATTATAATGCTTGTATAATTGTTTGACCAGCATACACGAGAGGCCTTTGGAAAGTTAAGTGGTTTATCTAAAAAGCTCTACAAACATCGGAGCATAATCAAAAAAGTATTTTCGTTGACTTGATCTTCCAATATCTGTCTTTTAAAATGCTTACATTTACATTACATTAATCGTATGCTCATGCATGTTGTGCATTATAGAGATGTATACATCTGTACATTGTCTGTGTATATATATAGGTTAGATTTGTAATCATTATGTCAATATATCACCATGGGGCTCTATTGAATGAGCTGTGTTTCTTGTGTAATCATTATATCATTATATCACCATGGGGCTCTATTGAATGAGCTGTGTTTCTTGTGTAATCATTATATCATTATATCACCATGGGGCTCTATTGAAAGAGCTGTGTTTCTTGTGTAATCATTATATCATTATATCACCATGGGGCTATATTGAATGAGCTGTGTTTCTTGTGTAATCATTATATCATTATATCACCATGGGGCTCTATTGAATGAGCTGTGTTTCTTGTGTAATCATTATGTCATTATATTACCATGGGGCTCTATTGAATGAGCTGTGTTTCTTGTGTAATCATTATATCATTATATCACCATGGGGCTCTATTGAATGAGCTGTGTTTCTTGTGTAATCATTATATCATTATATCACCATGGGGCTCTAATGAATGAGCTGTGTTTCTTGTGTAATCATTATATCATTATATCACCATGGGGCTCTATTGAATGAGCTGTGTTTCTTGTGTAATCATTATATCATTATATCACCATGGGGCTCTATTGAATGAGCTGTGTTTCTTGTGTAATCATTATATCATTATATCACCATGAGGCTATATTGAATGAGCTGTGTTTCTTGTGTAATCATTATATCATTATATCACCATGGGGCTCTATTGAATGAGCTGTGTTTCTTGTGTAATCATTATATCATTATATCACCATGGGGCTATATTGAATGAGCTGTGTTTCTTGTGTAATCATTATGTCATTATATCACCATGGGGCTCTATTGAATGAGCTGTGTTTCTTGTGTAATCATTATGTCATTATATCACCATGTGGCTCTATTGAATGAGCTGTGTTTCTTGTGTAATCATTATATCATTATATCACCATGGGGCTCTATTGAATGAGCTGTGTTTCTTGTGTAATCATTATATCATTATATCACCATGGGGCTCTATTGAATGAGCTGTGTTTCTTGTGTAATCATTATATCATTATATCACCATGAGGCTATATTGAATGAGCTGTGTTTCTTGTGTAATCATTATATCATTATATCACCATGGGGCTCTATTGAATGAGCTGTGTTTCTTGTCCGAAATAAACTCATATAATAGATGTGAATATATAATACTTAAATTTAACCCTTACAACGCTGAAATATTTCTGTATAAGCCATGGCGACCAAAGGGTTAAGTTTAATTTAATATCATCATCAATGTCTTAGCTATGTTAGCTCTTTCCGCTTCACTTGAATGCCATGCTATGGGTCTATACAAAAATACAAAAATAATCCAGCGCTGTGAAGGCTAAGATGTTCATGCTGTGCGTTTATTAATCTGATCAGTATTATCGTCTGTGTCTGCAGTCCGGGGTAGCATGTGTGGGGTGTGGGTTGTGGGGGTGGGGGGGGGGTGGGTTGAGTCAGCCTGTGTTATGCATAGGAATTCACTGTGGGCCCCCTGATAAATGTAATAGCGGTTGATCGTCTGATTCATTCGGCCCTTAACGCTACGTTTCCCCTCATCACCACACATCCAAGAAAACCAGTGAGAGCGCAGCCCCCACTTCTAGGCACTCCCCTATCTGAGCAATCACCATCATCATCATCGCCGTGCACCCCCCCCCCCCGCCACCCCGGTACAGCCGCAGCCCGATGGCAGAAGCGGCCGTGATGCCCGCTTTCTGAGGCACGCAGATAGCTGCCTCGGACCCTCCATCCATTTGAGTAATCACACCCCAAAGCCAAATCACTCGTTCACACCGGGTCCTTTGACGGGGAATTCGTGCCACGAAGTTCTGGCTGGCGTTGGCTCGGCGTCGAAGTCGCCGGGCCAATGCCAGACAGCACTTCTTGACGTATTGCCTTGTGGTTTATCTGCCTTGCATGCTGTGTTTGTGTGTATTGGCCATCGCTCGGGAAGCCCGAAATTACCACAGACTTGGGCCTGCATCACGAGCGTCGACCCAACACCAAATCTGAATTTGGACGTTACGCGGTCCCAGCAGAACAAGACTCTGAATCAATGTTGGTTCAACGTTGGTCCAACGTCGTAGACGGTGGACCAACGTTAAACCAACATTGATTC
Organism: Flabesymbios commensalis; assembly: GCA_964017125.1. Taxonomy (NCBI): domain Eukaryota; kingdom Metazoa; phylum Annelida; class Polychaeta; order Terebellida; family Flabelligeridae; genus Flabesymbios; species Flabesymbios commensalis. Next base: position 99,793,800 of record OZ024904.1, on the reverse strand, counting down.
GGGGACCAACGTTAAACCAACATTGATTCAACGTTTTGTGTCTGTTCGGGTTGTGGCTGTACTCGTCTGGAATCGGGACTCGCTGGACCAGCACCGAGCCAGCTCTGGATCAGGACGGAGTATTGCGGAGCGGCCGCGCGGCTGGAATCTGGGCCAGCGCCCCGCGTGGTCAATGGGGCACTCGATGAACGTCTTCATTGGGGTAATTGTAAGCTGATTATCACCGGCCACGCGGACATCACCGTGTTTGTCCCGGAGCCGGGATCGGCCTGCCCGGGATCGCTGTATTTACACAGGATAAAGGGGTCCCACTCAAGCCGGACCTCTCCTAAATGAGCTGAATCATTTACCGCGATCAAAGAGTACACAGTCACCAATGACCAGACGGCAATATGGTCACCTCTCAGGCTCCACGGCCTGTCTGACCTCTGGTCAAGCACTCACGTCTCCTCTCTTCATGTCCTCTAAATTGACCTTAGTCGTGTCCTGCTTGATTACTAACGCTATAATTTCATTGCTGCGGAGATGTATTTATTTAGGGGATGGGTCAGAAGCTGTTGATTGGTCTGGCTACATCAATAAAGTATCCGCACGAGACTGGAGTATCTAGCTGTCAGTAGAAGACAATTTATCCCTTTAACCCTTACAACTTTTAAATATTTTTGTAAAACCCATGAAGACCAAAGGGTTTTCTTCAATTTGACATAATCATAAATGTACCAGTTAGCTCTTTCTGCTTCATTTGAACAAGGATGTTATATAACCTCCTTTATTTGAGACACCTGTGTTATGTGTCTACGGGTATTATACATCATTAATTCTTTCAGTGAGGGGATCGACTTTAGAGTTCAAAATCTGACGTCTATGGACGTAGATTATGACGTCTAAAGTCGATCCCCGCACAGAAAGTTACCCGATTTATCATTTAAGCTGGTGCATTGAATATAATTCAGCAAAGTTCAAGTAAACATCCACCGAATTAGGGAAATGCTGAGATTCAGTTTAATATCTAACTCTTGGGATTGGTTATGACATAAAGACTTTATATTTACTTGGAAGCGGTAAATGCAGTTTAAATCTCAAAGTAAAGAAATTCATTGTTGTTAAAAGGTTTGTGAATCATGTGCCAAACTGCTAAATTTACGTCCATTATTAACCTCATTTTATCATTGCATGACTTCGCGATCTGGATATAGAGGAGAATATAACAACAGATTTACAACAAGCTCAATGAATTTCAATTTTCGATTTTTTTCTCTGACTGTACTTCTGTGATTTTATATTGCGTGATCAGTCTGCATACATGTATATTGATTGTTAGTCGTTGACCTGCAATGACTGTACAAAACGTCATTCTATACGTCTTGACATTTACGAAGAAAAAATTAACGGGGTTTTTATCCATGCGAAGCTGTAAATTAGGAAAGCAATTCCAGATTTAAATGGATGAAGTAGTATGGACCATCCGATTCACAATGGCTCTGGAATGTTGCAGATGTGAGTTTCTATTTTGACGAGCGGAGAAGACACAATGCCGCATCAAAGAGCATATCCCAGGACAGATGATGCGTGGATCCTAAGCCGTCTCAATGCTGGTCCAACGTCTGCGAGGCTGGCCCAGCGATGAGAAAACATTTGGTCAACGTCTCAATTTTACGGTGCTATCTTTCTGGCATTGACGTGCTGTCTGCTGGCAGAGTGCTGAAGACTTCACGTGTCAAGCCCGTGCTGACTGAAGTGTCAGCCTAGTGCTATAAGCACCAAACTGGGTAGACCAAGATGGTAGAAAAATACCCTGCAATACCGCACGATCAGCCTGTAAAGCCAACACCCACAGACACCCCATCCCTTTAATGAAATTTCCCCGCCGTCGTTGCCAAGTGGAGGTAAATGTTTAATAGGCTCTCCCTTGTGCGTAATCGCTAGAGAGACAGGGAGGTCTGATTGTCAAGAAACGCAGCCGGACTTATATGTGGAGTTGTCATGCGATGTGGCGTGATTGAAATGTGAAGTCACCCCTCCCCATAGAGTCTGCTCCGTTTGCGCAGGCATCAATATGACCACATATTGACCTCATCATCTCTTATAACCACCAGCACATAGCTATATCCGTTACAGCGCGGGGATCGATTTTAGACGTCAGAATCTGACGTCTGTAGACGTCAGATTCTCATTTCTAAAGTCGATCCCCGTACTAAAAGGGTAAAATATTTATAATGGTCGTAGACCCATAACATAGGTATTCAAATAGAGCTGAAAGAGCTAACTAAAACATTTATGATGATTTCAAATTGAAAAAACCCTTTAGTTTTCATGCTTTATACAAAAATAGTTCAGACTTTTAAGGGATATATCACCAACAATGATGCCATTCTCATAGCTATATATGATGAGCCAATGATATGTTTACACCATTCTTCGTGTCCTGTTTGTGGCACCACTCTCCTGCTTTTTATTATGATAAAAAGACAACGATATATTGCTAATAATATATATCCGGTACGCCAGTAACAATAATAAGAAAACAATGCTATTGATTGTGGTACACTTCAAATGTTCTTGCTGACAGAATGATCTATTGAATATGCCACAGGTATTTTGTGAATAATAACTTTGATTTTTGTACCATTCTATGATAGCTTTTATGAATGCCTAACAGATAACATAAATAATCTTCTCCAGAGTATGTCTATATATGTCTATCTGTTTTAATAAAGTTGATAGCCAAGGGTCATTCACGTTATTTAAAAGCAGTGATAATAGCCAATAGTTAATTGAGAAATAACGTATCTATTCTCACCAAAAGGTTAATCACAAACTAAATTGAACTCTTAATAATAATAGATCTACTTGTAATTTTGTTCGCTATAATATGTTAAAACATAGATTTTCTCTACAGCAAGTTTTTTGGTGGAGGTGTTAGGTAATGGTCCAGGAGTCAGAAAATGTGGGATGCTAAGTTTAGTACTTTATTATTTTTTTTAGCATAATTAATTAGACTTACAAGGAGTTGGCTACATTTTGTGTGATTAAAGTAGAATATTTTTTTCTTTTAATATCATAAGCCATTCTGTACCACAGCCAGCCTACCCTTATTTACCCCTTAGCAGCACTTGTTGACATCATCTGAGCCCTGATTACGTCAAAGTCGTTTAAGAACTATTAATGGGACAGGTGCCTTTTGTAATCAGTGGCTAAAAATTGCAAAAAAAAAATATATCCAGTTTAAAAGTATTCGATAGATATATAGGCGTATTTGTGATATTGACTTATTGTCTGCATATACGTAAATCTCTAGCAATTAAAGAGTTTATACGGAGTCCAGAATAATAACGTGTGGCTCGTGTCATTATAGTAACGCTATAAACAATCCATAATTATAATGTGCTACATGTTATATAACACAGCTATTAACTGTAATAACAGGAGCTGGTTAGCTTAACCCTTAAGGCGCTACAATTATTTGTTTTCCTTACTCGAAGTTGTGTCTCGCTACCGCGATCCACAACTTCAAGTGAGTGAAAATTACTTACATTTGCCTAATTCGAGACCAAACATTTGCAAATCTTGATATTTAAACGCACATTTCGCTCCCAATAACGGCAATTTAAATGGCTTATGAAACGGCTATAGCTGCACTTAGCGATATAAGGGTTAATATCTATGTATAGCATGTATGGTTCATAATGTCACCTGTAGAATCAACACCCAGCAATAATGTCACAATGGTCAGTACTGGCCCAATCCTATACTAGCCCAAAGTATATACTAGCCCAAAGTATTTGCCTCCCGCCCAGCATTACTTGGAAACGTCAACTAATAATGTGGTAGCTTACAATATAGCAACACCTAGCAATCATATTGGTCGTATTTGTCCGTGCATGGGCCAGCATTGTGCCAGTCTTGGTCGTTATCTAATAACGTAGTAGCTTATAATAGCATGGTCTATTATAATATCGCATTCACACCCAGAAAATATCGAGTCGTCATCCAAGGTTGGTTCAAGGTTATGTGAGCGTCGCGGACGCTGATCATTAACCCTTCCAGCGCCGGGACCGTCTTTGGACGTCTGAATCTGACGTCTAAAGACGTCACATTCTGACGTCTAAAGTCGATCCACGCACTAGAAGAATTAAATATTTGTAATGACCGTAGACCATGACATTGGTATTCAAATGAAGCAGAAAGAACTAACTAAGGCATTTATGATGATTTCAAATTGCAAGAAACCCTTTGATCTCCATGGTTTATACAACATATATCAGCTCGGTAAGGGTTACCACAACCTTGTCTAAATGTTCACATGATAGTCATTCACCTGGATGTAACATGGTTTACCCAATCATTGACAACTGGTCAGTGATAATTACTGACTGGACATGTGAGCTGGACAATACATGCGGTCATCCAGCAATAATCTGATTGATTAGAGTGTTGTGCTGGTCGCCGCTGACACTAATGACACTCCCGGCGTCTCGTGACACTGTCAGTGGCACTGTCAGCACCTCGTGTTTTCTCCCGCGTCGACTGTTGTGTCAGGATGGCCAGACCGCGAGGTTATCCTGGCGTTTTCCTCTCACGGTTCTTTGATGCCATTTCGCTTGGCGCCTGATCCTTATAGAATAAGGACTCCCCGCGGCCACGGCAACTGGCAACAATAGTGAACGGGAACTCCAACGTGATAAACAGATGTCTAAATGACCTGAAAAAATAGCCAGTGATGACAGCACCTGCTGGTCACAGAGGCATCCTTTGTTAGACCAGATACCTGAAGCATTTTGACAAGTTCAAAATCCAGGTTCAACTAAGCATTACACGTGACGTCCAAGCCTACAACTTCACCCAGCCCTCTAATTTTCATCCACCTTGTTATGTGAATTGCTATTTTAACGCTGAAATATTTGTATATAAACCAAGAGACCAAAGCTCTTTCCGCTTCATTTGAATACATGTTGTGGGTGTACGACCATTACAAATAGTTTACTTCTTTCGATGCGGGGATCGACTTCAGACGTCAGAATTCCACCCATTCATCCATCCATCCATCCATCCATCCATCCATCCATCCATCCATCCATCCATCCATCCATCCATCCATCCATCCATCCATCCATCCATCCATCCATCCATCCATCCATCCATTCATCCATCCATTCATCCATTCATCCACCCATCCATCTATGCATCCACCCATTCACCCATTCACTCATTCATCCATTAATCTATCCATTTATCCATTCATCCATTCATCCATTCGCCCATTCATCCATTCATCCATCCATTCATCTACTCATTCACCCATGCATCCATCCATCCATCCATCCATCCATCCATCCATCCATCCATCCATCCATCCATCCATCCATCCATCCATCCATCCATCCATCCATCCATCCATCCATCCATCCATCCATTCATCCATCCATTCATCCATTCATCCACCCATCCATCTATGCATCCACCCATTCACCCATTCACTCATTCATCCATTAATCTATCCATTTATCCATTCATCCATTCATCCATTCGCCCATTCATCCATTCATCCATCCATTCATCTACTCATTCACCCATGCATCCATCCATCCATCCATCCATCCATCCATCCATCCATCCATCCATCCATCCATCCATCCATCCATCCATCCATCCATCCATCCATCCATCCATCCATCCATCCATCCATCCACCCATCCATCCATCCATCCATCTATCCATCCATCCATCCATCCAACCATCCATCCATTCATCCATCCACCCATCCATCCATCCATCCATCCATCCATCCATCCATCCATCCATCCATCCATCCATCCATCCATCCATCCATCCATCCATCCATCCATCCATCCATCCATCCATCCATCCATTCATCCATCCATCTATCTATCTATCTATCTATCTATCTATCTATCTATCCATCCATCCATCCATCCATCCATCCATCCATCCATCCATCCATCCATTCATCCATCCATTCATCCATTCATCCACCCATCCATCTATGCATCCACCCATTCACCCATTCACTCATTCATCCATTAATCTATCCATTTATCCATTCATCCATTCATCCATTCGCCCATTCATCCATTCATCCATCCATTCATCTACTCATTCACCCATCCATCCATCCATCCATCCATCCATCCATCCATCCATCCATCCATCCATCCATCCATCCATCCATCCATCCATCCATCCATCCATCCATCCATCCATCCATCCATCCATCTATCCATCCATCCATCCATCCATTCATCCATTCTCACATTTATACATACTATGCCTACTATATGTGGAGATGGGATGCAGCTCATTCGTTGTATTCTAGTAGAGGTAATCAAGTACTTATCTTAATCATTAATCACCCACCCAGCTGTTTTGACTGGTGTCATGGCGACCGTGTCAGCACGACATTCTGTAGCCATGGCAACAATGTCATGGTGACCTTCGTCTGCCTGTGATCCAGTCACGCATCACTCGCCAGGGAAATATCCGTCTTGTTCAGAATCGATGACCCCTCATTCACAGACCGTGACCAGATTATGACACTGCTAATTACAAGTGTCAGTGGTGTGATAGGCTGTATAGGCTCCGTCATCAGGCTGCTAGATCATTATCACAGAGGTCAATACCACTTATTGACCGGAAATATCGCTGTCAAGTAAGATGTTACTTGAAAAGTGGGCAGTTACTGTTGTTTTTATTTAACATTTGTGCTGCTGTATTGTTAGTTGCTATTTTCACCATTTGAAGCTGGAATTGCTAACGCAATTTCCAGCTTCAAATGGTGGAATATATATATACAAAATATTTTATTTAAGGACAAATTGGCATCTCCAATATTGAATTAGTTGGTTAACTAAGCATCTACCAAAAAACTGTTTTTATCAAATTTAGTGATATTTCTATTGATCTAAGACACGCTTAAAACCGTATATGTACGGGCCTAGTAGGACAAGGGTTGAAAAACAAACAGCAGTAACTGCTCACTTGACTAGTGGCTACTTACTGCTGTTTGCTACTGAACGGCGGACTAACGTGGTCACATCTGAAAGCACTATAAACTAACTACTGGTGTTCGAATTTAACCCCTTGTCCTGCTACGCCCGTGTATATATACGGCTTGTCCTGCTACGCCCGTGTATATATACGGTTTCAAGATCAATGGAAATATCACCCATGGGCAATTTGATAAAACAGTTTTTGGTAGATGCTCAGTTGAACCGATACTTCAATATTGGAGATATCCATCTTTCATAAATATACGGTTTTTTTCATTCATTTGAAACCGGAAATTGCGTCAGCAATTCCAGCTTCGAATGAATGAAAAATAGGTTCAAACACTTCCATGGGACATGGGCTAAATATCCAAAATGAGATGAAAATGAATTAATTTATGCAATATGTAGGCTAAACTGAGTAAAGGCGCCTCCCATAGTTGTACTGTTGAAAGATCGTCAGATGTAAAAAGCTTTGGGAAAGCTAATTCTTGACCTGTGGCATGACACTAAACACGTGGTATACAATATACAACGATCCCACAGAAATGTACATTTACCAAAGAAGCGGTTCACCCAGATTCATGCTTTTCAGTTTTTTTTAATATTGCCTAATGGTGTACAATGATACCATTCATCAACATAATTATCGTGGCAAAATTTATTAAATCTTAGATTAATAAAAAAAATCTGTAATATAATGGCATCCCCACAGAAATCATTTTTTGAATACGTTGTTGTAATTTTTGTGCTGTAATGTACTTTTTGCAACATAAATTATATGGCTAATTTATTTGACAAGACAAAGGGACAATCTGACCACCGAAGACTCCATCACGATCCCTCGTATATTTCATCCTCGACTGACACGTTGTCATTATTTTGTGTCGTTAGTTGAAATAGCATTAAAGATAAATGAGTCTTATTTTCAGCAGCACCGTATCTGTGTCAGCGGTGTATCTTGTGGGGGGGGGGGGGGTTGGCTTCAAATCTAGATGAAATCTCAGATTGAGTAAATTCGCATCTGAGTAAAATCTTACCAGTGTCTTAGGTATATTTTTATGGCTAGAGTCTGATAATTATACAGCGATGACGTCAATACTGAGATGAGAATAAAAACTAGAAAGCAGCCATAAAATAGAAACATGTGTTTCTCCGGCGCTGTAAGTGTGGTGGATACGACGCCAGTTAAAGCGAGGGGGGATTGTTTCATTAGCTCGGTAAAAACGAGGCCAATGCTGGGTTAATGTTGGTCCACCGTCGCAGACGGTGGACCAACATTAACACAGCATTGGCCCAGCATCTCCTATTATGTGGGAGACTTGCAGACTCGGTTGCTGTGGGGACCGGTTGCACCGCTATACGCCTGGCGTAGGACCAATCTAGCCGGGCTAATTATTTCCTGATAATTATTTAATCCAGGGCGACGGACAAAAGGTCAGAAAAAGCAGGGCTCGATTGGAACAAAGCATGCAACGCCCTATCACAAGTCGTTTTTAAACCCTTTGATCGTCAGGGGCCCTGATACTGGTGCACTCCTGAATGATTGTCACGTTGGATCAGAAATTGATCAAATATATTGATTTTTAGTAAGTCACAAAAAGAACAAAATTTGTTTATTTCAACTATATTTTCGGATATTAATCGACCCAACGGAGATTTTTTCCGTGTGGTTTTTAGCATAATTATGTGTTGTATTTAAGGTGCATACCCTCTCATAGCCACAGTGTGCATTGCTCAGTAGTAATTGTAATCTATTTAAGCTGCATGGTTGTTAAATATTAATATTAGCAAATCAACAGTTTCAAATCCCCTAATTTAGACCAATTTATACAATAAACGATTTATCGGATAGATAGAGTATGAAGTGTGTACATTCCAGACACAGTTTTTGTAAATGATAATTAGTTTGACACGACGCATTCCGGCCCTGGGGCTCCTAGGGTCAGTGATTACTGCGGTATGGGGCAGTCACCCAATGCTGTTTCAATAGTGGCCCACCGTCACCGACGTTGGCTTAACATTGAACCAGCATTGGTTGAATGCTCCATTTTTGATGGGGTGCATGGATCAGGCGTCAAAGTGTCTGGCGTGCCTTCAGGATCCGGCGGTCGTTGGGGATCCGGCGGTCGTTGGGGGTCCCGCCATCATTGTCTCGTGTCCCGGCAGGCACGAGACAATGCTGCCCCGGCTTTGCTTTAATGTTGGGTCAACGTGTACGATGCTAGCCCATCATTAAACTGAAATTGGGTCAACGTTTGCTAGTGTAGACTGTAGACTATGGGGTGCTGTGAGCCAGGGAAATAGGAAAAAACATTCAGTCCTAGATGTTTTAACCCCAACAAAGCTGAAAGATTTTTGTATAAACCATGAAGATCAAAGGTGTTTTAAAATTTAAAATCATCATAAAATGGATTAGTCAGCTCTATCCGATTCATTTGAATACCTATGTTATGGGTTTCCTGTACATTTTTATTTTTTTCAGTGCGGGGATCGACTTAGGACGTCAGAAACTGACGTCTACAGACGTCAGATTCTGTCGTTTAAAGTCGGTCCCCGCACTGAATAGGTTAAGCGAAAGCAATTCCGGTACATTTGTTATGTATGAAGAAAGTTGAAACAATACAACGGAATAGATCTCTATTCAGTTCTACTTATATAAAATAAAACTTCGAAATTTAAATTGTGATGCTCTGAACCAAGGTGAATTGTCACCTTGTTTTAATGCTCTTGATAAACTAATTTTATGATTTCGTTTTTATTCAACATAGACCCTATGCGTCAATATATTTATTTTCTGTGTTTAGTAAATTTGTTAAAATATCTTCATGATATTTACATTTATGAATGGTCGTCATAAACAGGACTCTTGAGCCTCGTGTTAATCTGTCACTTCTTAACCCAGCGCGGGGACCGACTTTAAACGTCAGAATCTGACGTCCATCAGATTCTTACGTCTGAAGGCGATCCCTGCATAAGAGTAAAATATTTGTAATGGCCGTAGACCCATAACATATGTATTCAAATGAAGCGGAAAGTGGTAACTAAGACATTTATGATGATTTCAGTTTGTAAAAACCCTTTGTTCTCCACGGTTTATACAAACATATTTCGGCATTGTATGGGTTGATCTTTCTGCGTCCATCCTCCAATGTAAGGTTAGAGGGAATCAATGACTGTACTAAACCTTGGTATTACACACACTCGGCACTTAGAAATGGAATTGAACTGATACAATTCCTGGTGCTATAGCATATGCCTCTAATTCAGCGGCATTTAATATTGGAACAGCTCTGATAATGTCTTATTATTTCTCTTATTAATGTCTTTTTGCCCAAGTCTGGCATTCTAAATTTCATTTACATATCCCGTCGGGCCAGTTGTGCCCGCCAGGTAGAGAAATGCCCGCCACAAAATATATCCGCAAAAAACGCAAAATGAAATGTGCACCACAATATAATGGATATATGGCAGTGATTTCTTTTTGTGTTATTTTGTAGACATGTCTTGTGGCGGACATTTTTTTGCGTTTTTTTGCGGACATATCTTGTGACGGACACTTTTTTTGCGTTTTTTTTGCCGACATATCTTGCGGCGGACATTTATCTACCTGGCGGACACAACTGCATGTTCTTTACAAGCCTGAGGACAACCACTGTTCAGGGGAAGATGATTAAACCTGTCCCGCGTTTGTTTACAAGTCTAGTTTTATAAATAGTAATCTAACAATCAACCACAATAACAGTTTGAAATGTATGTATTCAGCCATTGCTGATAAAATTAATTGAGGTTATAACACACTACAATCACAGAGCAATAAAGTAACGGGAACATAATGTGCTTATGAAAGATTAATGGTAGGCCCAGTATTAGATAAATAGCTGGGGAGCTTTAACCCTTATCACGCTGAAATATCTTTGTAAAAACATGGAGAGAAAAGTATTTTTCAATTTGTAATCATCATAAATGTCTTGGTAAGATCTCTCAACTTCATTTGAATACCTATGTTATAGGTGTACGGCCTTTATAAATATTATACTCTTTCAATGCAGGGACCGAATTTAGACGTTAGAATCTGACGTCAAGGGACGTCAGATTATGACATCTAAAGTCGATCCCCGCGCTGAAAGGGTTAAGATACTACATGCTATATTATACTTAGTGCCGAGCAATTTCAGAAGACGAATGTAACAGTGAATAACACTAAGAATGCAAATATAAAAATTTGATCATTCGTGGCCTGACCTGGCTCCGATCCGTGGCCTAAACAATAAAAAAGACTAATGCGCATATACGATGAATTTTTCGGCTCAGCAGTCGCAATCCACGAAGTGGCATTGATCCTTGTTGATATGATGGGATTTGGTGGATAAGCGGCGCGTATAAACTGACCGCCCGTAATCCAGAAGCCTCCTCCGGCGATGGACGACGGCGAGTCCCAAACTCATCTCTCGGGACGGATCACAGGGATGCTGAGCCAACGCCGGCTGAATAGCTGCCCAGCGTCGGAGAAGCTGGGCCGACATTCAGCCGGCGTTGGGTGAAGATCGCGTTCGGTTCGTGGTCAGCGGACATCCTACGTCTATCCATCGCGATCCCGAATCGATGTAATGTCCTTCCACGATCCCACCCCACAAGGACAAGCGGTGATGAAACTTAAATTGACCTCTTGCAATCGTTCCATGTTCTGTGAAATAAGATCACCTTAAATTTCACACAAAAAGAGATATAAATGCCGTGTACTGGTCAAGGTAGGCCATTTTAGTAGATTAAATTTTACACTTCCGTAAGATTATTTTTCTAAGATGGATCCTACAGGCGAAAGAGGGTTCACAGGAATAAATCGCCAGGCCACACAAATCTCACCCCCTACCGGGGGGTGTGATAACACATTATATGTGCCCGCCTAGAAGAGCGAAATGGGGATCGGGGTTCGGGTAAATGAGATGTTACCCGCGCGTGATGAGATTTGCGGAGGAGACGCCACAGAAAATGTCACAGCTAAGATAAAAATGTCAGCCAAATGAAAAATCACCCTGTCTGACACTGGGAATAGCTTTGTTTCGCCATGCAATTGTATAATGCATGTGAATGTTGCAAGGAATTGTTCTTTACTTTTTTCCGGCAGTACCAGTTTGAATATAATTTCCCAGAAAATCAGCATTTGCAAAATGGATTCTCTTCTATTAACTCTTTCAGCGCGGAGACCGTCTTTAGACGTCAGAATCTGACGTCTGTAGACGTTTTTTTTTCATTTTTTAATAACGGTACTTACTTTATATTTTGTATATATTTGTATTCATCCATTTGTAACACAGCACATTGATAATACATAACCCACACCATCAACAACCTACACAGATGATCAGACGTTTTGGTTCATTCTGTATTGAAGAATCAAAATAATTTATTTCTGGGAAGCTCACACGCTAGTATATGTATAATTTGTTGACGTTTGAGAGCTGCCCCTCCTCTGATCACCAACTTACAATTCTTCCACATCAGAATTCTGACCTTATGACAAGTGTACATTTTCTTGAATTTGATTTGTAATTTTGTGCATACTCAAGTTGGTAATCTTTCCCATGATTCCCTAGTTAAAAATGTCAACTATGACCGCAGCCATGAGGAAATAAGTATACCTGAAGGTGTGACTACATCATTCCTGGAGCTTATCTTAGAGCTGAACATATTGTCTTCTACATGGGAAAATTTCTGATATGAGATAAGAGTGTCTTTAGAACGAGTTTGGCCTGATATAGAGTTGACCTGATCATCTTATTGACCTCATTGTCTTAACATGATCTGAACCTTGAGAAATTGACAGTGCAGTGTGGCGCCTAGAGACAGAGTTTAACAGAGTCTAATTAAAGGAGTGTTCTACTGGCAACCAACACAGAAAGTGCAGTTTTGAGAGGCACGTATTTGCCCCCCCCCCCCCCAAATATACACACAAATGTGTTGATGACAGTGTTACAGAATGATAAGATACATTGAAAATATCAAGATTGTTTGTGTAATGATTTGTACAGGATGTTCAGATACATTGTGAATCCTAAGAGTGTGTGTGTATTGATTTGTTGTGAAAAGAAAAACAAGATGACAATTTGAAAGTTTTGTATATTACTGATCTTATAGGCAATCCGTAACAGACTGTACCTCAAATAGTTTAATATAAAGGCGATTGAGGCAATAACTGTGCTAGAGTCTGAGAGAAGGGGACGCTGCGCTTCGGTAGAACTCCTGACTGCCATCGCCAGTGAATTTCGCGCAGGGCCACGCGCTGTGCGCTTCTTCACTGTGCTAGAGATAATGGAGACGCAGAGCTTTTTTACCCAGAAATTAAAGAACCGCCATAATTTAATATTTCCACTCGATGAGCTGCTCGACCTGGCGTCTTTGAGATAACAGTTTGTTTTTATGGCTGCATCTTGTTTGATGTCCCGATGAAGGATACCTGCACGGCGAACATGGAGCAATGAATCAACGTTGGCCTGATGTTAGGCCAGCGTCGAAGACGCTGGCCTAACATCAGGCCAACATTGATTTAATTGTATCATGCATTCTGGGCAAGCACCCCTAGAACCCTGACAAGGCCAGCCTGCAGGCAGAGTGATGAACCATAATGAGTTTACGTCCAACATAAGTGCTGAGAACATGGTAGTAATTGATGGAGAAGCGATGGCCGGTTGGATACCAATTCTAAAGTACTCTGCGCTCATTTTGTCCTGATTTCTGTTTGACTTTGTTGATAGATTGATTGAGCTGACTGTGGATCTCTGTGAACCCCCTCCTCGGGTCTCCGCCGCCGGCCTTTTTGTGCCAGCCTTTTGCCATTCGTCACATCAGCCTACAACAGCAATTAACAGAAGCAACAGCAATGAGAATCGCTCACAGTAAGTAGGGCAGCAGCAACGCGCCGAGACATAGCTGAAGCAACAGCTGAAAAGTCAATATAAAAACCGTAGAAGTAGTCAAATAATTAAGTGTACTATTGTGTTATTTGAGCACTGCATAAATACATTCTTACTAACCAGTGTTAACGAATATCATGCGTCTTGAAATTCACCAAAGAATGTGTGCTGAATGCTCAGTTATCATTGCAATGATTATTTCTTCTTTTATGCTGTAAATTTATAGCTTCAAATTCATAGTATAACACAACAAAATTCAACCGCTGGCTGAATAATCAGGCGTATAGTCATGATTATATGCACAACACACAAAAACAATTCTGACGTCTAAAGTCGATCCCACCACTGAAAAGTAAAATATTTATAATGGCCGCAGACCCATAGCATAGGTATTCAAATGAAGCAGAAAGAGCTACCTATCTCAAATTAGAAAAACTCTTTGGTGTTCATGGTTTTTACAAAAATATTTCATCGCTTTAAGGTTGATCCTACTGGACAAGAGCATTGGTAGCAGTACCACAAGCAACACCAGAAACAGAAGTAGCAGCAGCAACAGCAACAGCAACAGAAGACGCAACATAGCTACAACAGCAGTAGAAGAAGCAACATAGCTACAACAGCAGTAGAAGAAGCAACAGCAATGCCAGGGCCAAAAAGCGCAGCAACGAGACAGCTATAGGTCTGCCAGAAGTACCATCAGCTACAGCAACACGCTGCCAATTGATGGCATCCTGCCCATTACGCTCTGTGACAATTTCCCGGTTTGGCTCATCAGTTTGCCTTATTAGGAAGGCTTACAAAGAGTGTCCGCCAATGATGCCTGGTTATTTGAGGTTGAGCAATAGAGGTAATGTTGATGGGCCGGGGTTAAATGAGAAGCTGTGACGGGGGACATTGATGGCTCATTCTGCAGAGGAGCAGTCCATAGACTGGACAGGAGGGCAGGCACTGGGCTATCCCTTGTGCTGCCAAGACCGTATATATACGCTTTCAAGCTAATTTCAGACTAACTAGATTACCACTAATATTTGTAACATTATCTTGTGTCAGATGCTCAGTTAATCAAATATTTCATTTTGAGATATGTCTATTTTTCATAAATAATGTTCCAGCCAATCCAGCTTCATATGAATGAAAATACTCACAAATACTTATCTCGAATGACAGGGAACTTCCTCTCTTGAATAACAGAGATAAAATTTGTATTAGATAAATTATCTTAACAGGTAGAAATATCATTGTCTTCATTGACTGGTATAGAAATAATTATTTTGACCGCTACAAGCATTCTCTTGACTGTAAGAGGTATACTTATCTGGTTGCAAATAAATACCTTTAAATACCTATTCGTCTGAATGTCAAATAAATATGTCTATTGACTGGCTGAAAGAAAAAATATTTCTCTTGTATAGCCATATTGTTTTGCCTTTACTTGCTCAACAGTTTTTGATTGATTGGTGGAGAAACCATTCTCTTGAAGGGCAAAGAAAGCGTTCCGATGCATGATGCTACATATTTTTTCTTAGTGAATCGAATAAGGATGCTTTTTGCAACAAGGAAGGGTTCTAACATTAATCCAAGGCTGGTTCAATGTTGGGCCACCGTATGCGACGCTGGTCCAACATTGAACCAGCCTTGGGTAAATGTCTCGAGTTCGGAAGGAAGCCTTTGTAACATATTGTTTACTCATATTGGGAAAAAGGTTATTCCACACAATATGCCCTTTAACCTGTTTAAGTAACTTGTTTTTCAATCAAGTTATTAACAAAGCCGAATTTTACGCACCTAAATTTGTGGATCGCGGTAGCGAAATACAACTTAAGGTGGGTAAAAAATACGGAGGCTTAACTTTCGTTATAATCGGTGTCAGGTTAAAACATTACTCGAAACAAGGAGCACCACACCCATACATGTACGTGGCAGAGCAGAAAATAATCCAAGGACAAAGAGAGGATAAGAAATTAGGAAAATACCATGCTGCAGTGTGACACATCACACGGCAGTATCAAATCATGCATTTGTTAACGTGGCAACGCCTAGATGTATCGATATATGACACAGGAATTAAACGTTGCTTTCTTGATTGGTTGATTACTTGGTTGAATAATCATTGATCATTAATTTTTATTGGTTGATTGATTGATTTTAATTGATTGATTGATTGATTGATTGATTAATTGATTGATTGATTGATTGATTGATTCATTCATTCATTCATTCATTCATTCATTCATTCAATGATTTATTGATTCATTGATTTGCTGACTGATAGATTGATTGATTAATTTTTTTGATGATTGATGGATTGATTGATTGATTGATTGATTGATTGATTGATTTATTGATTGGTTGATTGATTGATTGATTGATTGATTGATTGATTGATTGATTGATTGATTGATTGATTGATTGATTGATTGATTGATTGATTGATTGAAACCAACTACATACCGAAGATCAGTTTTTTTTCTCTGACCAACTAACTGGCTTATGTCAGTTGAAACCACGTTTATACGGTCTATTTTGTAGCCGTTGAGATAGAAGATGCCTTATTTTCTCTTGGAGATCTTAGTATTCTTGTCCAGTAGTCATGTAGAATGATGCAGTAAGTCATCCATCTGCTGATTGGCTATCCGCTCTGTCACGTGACAGGTCATAGGAACCAGAGAATCATCCCAGACACTGACTACGCCACAGTGCATAGCCACACAGCGGAACATTCACCCAATGCCGGTTTTACGTTGGGCCAGCGTTGCAGACGCTGGCCCAACGTGAAACCAGCATTGGGTTAACATCTCGTGTTTGTCGTGTAGACACAGAGACGCGCCTATCTGTCTTGTTCGCTTCAGCGAGTGTCTATTGTGAATGCATCTATGACACGGTATTGAGGGAGGCATGGCGTTTACAGAAGGCATTCAATGTTCGGGATGCTCATGAATGCCAGCCCATTCAGACCTCGTTCTACGCTGGCCAGGCCAACACCGCGGTATCAATGCCATATAGCAGCTTCCCTTCAGAGGAAACCATTCAGATTAAAGGTTCTGGACACACACAACTATCTGGCATTGTGGTCTTTTGTAGCTGATACTGAGGAAAATAGAATCAGATTCCTTGCTGATACTAATGTCACAGAATGCAATAAAATACAAATGATTCACACATTCGAGATATTAAAAACATTTTCTATTCATCTTATCTGTACAAATATAAACATATTCACTAGCTTTATTTTGTCTTTAAATACAATCATATGCAAATAAAGCACACATTCGAGATATTTAAAACATAGTCATGAATTTATGACTGATGTTTAATTCATTTTGTCTGTACAATTATAAACATATTCACTAGCTTTATTTTGTCTTCAACTACAATCAAATGCAATCGAGATATTTAAAACATAGTCATCTAGTATGACTATGTTCAATTAATCTTATCTGTACAATTATAAACATATTTACTAGCTTTATTTTTTCAACGTGTTGTGCATTTCATATCATAAAATATCATAACTATCATATCACACCACGGTACGGTTTGTACCAGCTTTTGGTATACAGAAGACCTTTCAATTAGACTGTTCAATTAAACATACTATTACATCTCTAGGATATCTTGTGTTTGAAATGGCTGTACCCTGAGAGATCTCGTGCATGCTTAAAACATTGATTAGTCCACAGAGAAATGGCCTCGAGAGATATAAATCTGAAAATATATCAAGATCCTTTTAATTTAAAATCATCATAAATATCTTAGTTAGCTCTTTCCGCTTCATTGGAACACTATGTTATGGTTCTGCGGCCATTGTAAATAGGTTACTCTTTCAGTCAGATTCTGATGTCTAAGGACGGTTCCCGCTCTGAAAGGGTTAAAGTATTAAGGATGACTTAAATCATGGTATACTTGTTTGTCTAATGGCGATTTGTGTCAGCAATAGCACAATATATGTTCATGAAAACATGCATTAGACTTGTCAGCAGACCACTAGATGGTGGCAGTGTGAGTGACCAATAAAGACAACAAGACACTTTGTTGGCAAGTGACACTCCAGCCACTTGTAGAGGCAGTAGGACTTCTATGTTGAAACTAAGGGCATGTCATTGATGAACCAGAAAACGTAATGGGCCTAGATTTGGGCACCGAGCGTCGCCACAAGTCACTTCCAACTATGATGACATTTTCACCTCCTTATCCCTTTCCGTGCTTTGACCCATATGGAAGTCAGATTCTGACGTCTGAAGTCGATCCTCGTACTAAAATTAAAATAGTTATAATAACCGCAGACCAATAATAAATAACATATGTAGTCAAATTAAGCGGAAACAGCTAACTAAGACATTTATGATGATTTCAAATTGAAAAAACTCTTTGTTCTCTTGGCTAATACAATATATTTCAGCGCTTTAGGGGCTAGCTACACACATTTCTGTGTATATAGTCAGGTAAGACTTCAGTAACATCCATATGATTATACGTAAAGGTTGCTATACTGGGAAGCTGGGATCTGGGGATCCAGCCAGATTGCATAGTGCGGTTCTTGTTCTACAGGCAGAGTGGTCAACTTGTGCATCTTGATTAAAAGATTCCTGAATTTCGCGTCATAGCCTCATCCATACTTCAATTCTAGCGCACTGCCGCTTGCTCACTCACAGACACTGCTCAGATTGTTAGCTCCCCCCCCCCCGCCAATAATCGCCACTGTCGGAGGTTTGGCGCCTCGAGTTCAGCTGCCAGTCAGCTGTCTCAGTCATCTGACAATTTTAACCATATCCTGATCTGTGGTTGGTCAATCCCCCCCCCCCCCCCCATTCATCTACATAGCAACCTAATTTTAACAACATTTGGACCTGCATGGGCGTATCATGTTTATTTGTCAGATAAATCAACTTTTATAATTGGTTTATAATTGATTCATCAAATGTGTATTTTAATCACTTTTGTGTATACTTGACTGGCGTTTTTCAAACCAAATTGAAATAGCAAATAAGGTCTGCCAGTTTTATATACTGTGCTTTCTCACATTGTGTTCAGTAATTTTCACTATGAGATATTGGTATCAGCCCATATCGCACTCCTGCTGTTGTTTGAGCTCAATTTATGAGAGTTAAGTCATGTGTGACTTGATCGTGTGAGAAAATACAACATTGCAATCGGTTTATCACCAGAGAATCATATGTGAAAATGCAGCACTAGTTCGATGAATAAGGTATGAGCCTCATGAAGGCTCACACCTTATTCATTGAATTAGTGCTGCGTTTTCTCATATGGCACTCGAATGGACACTGTTTGCATATGATCCCTGTAAGCTGGGATCTATGGACTCAGACTCTAGTCGTGTTGATATGGCCGGGTCAGCCAGACAGGCGGCCCTTATGCCATCTCAGGAAGCCATGATTAATGGCTGCCAAATCGCCGGAACAAAATGGATGGCGCTAATTTGTGAGCGGCCCAGGAAGGAACAGTGCCGTTTCCTTTCTTGGGGAGCGCCAGGGCTAAATGAGAATTCCTAATGAAGACGCTGCGGACTGGCGGTCTGCCCGAGCAAGGGGGTGGGGGAGTTTTTTAGGGGAGTCCCCGTCTGCCGGGGCTTCCCCCTCATCCGGGACTTTGTCCTCACCAGACATCAGCCTGTGGCCCCCTCTAGTTACCAGTTGATGCACTAACTCTTTATCCCTTTTCACCTGCACTGCCGTGCAAAGCCAAAAGGCAGTATGTGCTTATTTTACAAGTAAGCAGATATTGCCTCTTTTGCCTTTGCATAGTAGTGTATACCCCGGGTTGTACAACTAGTTAACACGAGACGTTGAGCCAATGTTGGTCTAATCTGACGTATATAAACGTCAGGTTCTGACGTCTAGAGTAGATCCCGCGTCGAAAAGGTTCTTACTTGCTTCATTTACTGCAGAAAAACAATTGGTGGATTTATTTCAGACAAAATAATATATTTCTAATCTACACATCTACGTTTAACAGACACTGTAGGAATATATATTTAGTCCGGGAGGCAGGTCGATTTATCTATCTAGTCAGTAGAGTTTTTCAACTTTTTCTTGCATGAAATTTTGTCTAGTTTTCGAATCTCTCATTCTTACTTGCACATCACTGTGCACAACGTCACAAATTGATGGTTTCCATGGTAACGTCTTTTTGACAAATATGGCAATAAAATGTGTTGTATCTCTAAGTGAATATAATAAACTAGCATAATACTGCTTTTAAAACACAGTACATACGTAAAACCAAAGCAAAATGAAAGTAAGTACCCCTACCCTCAAACATGATCACAAATAAAGTGGAAATGCAAAGATTGGAGGTTAATATGGTCACCATGGAAACCACTTTTTATAAAACAAATTGATTGCAATATATTTATGCCATATGAAATATAGAAATCATATATCTTGATATAAATATATCTATATGTACTGGCACATACTCTCTACTAACCAATTAAACGCAGAAACCCGGGCACAACCCCCACCCCTCCGCTGAATTCCCAGAGAGCAGGGGCGCCAACATATACAATATTTTGTACAATCATAATTGTCTGAGCACATCCGTTGAATATATAGTATATCTCCGCCTAGCTAGGAGCAAATAGAATATGGGCTGGGGCTATGCGTTATTGGTATATCACCTCGAAGTCATATCAAGGTCATTCTCAGCTCATCTTAGGTCAAACTGGTAAAGCCTAGGGAAATATTTTTTGTTGCATTTTTCAACCTTTTTGTTCCGACAGATCGACACCAATTATGGGCTTGATCCCTTTTTAGAGTAAAATAATTTTTAAAGCTGACTATTGATGATAAGGTAAACTGTTGGAAGAATTTGAGGAATCTTTAGAATTTTGCGCTAGAGGGCAACATTCAAGGTCAAAGGTTAATTTCAAGATCAAACATGAGTTTGCAAGAAGTGCTTTTTCATGTAATTAATACTAGCAAATGTATTTTTTATATTATTTACATGATTCAAGGTTTTCTTCAAGGTCAAAGGCCATTTTCAAGGTCAAGTAAGCAAAAATATGATTGTTACAAAATAAAGCTAGGGCATGTGTAAAACCTCTTTTCATGGGATTATGACTGGAAAATACATTTATGGTATTATTTTGGTGTTTAATGGTCATCTCCAAAGTCAAAAGGTCTAAATCATGACAGTATATTTTCTAACAAATACAAATAATACCTTTTTTTGGTGAGATTTTGACTGGATAATTCGTTTATGGCCTTTATTTTGGTTATACAATGTCAGGTCCAAGGTCAAAAGTCATTAAATCGAAAAGGAAAAATATTATTTTTTCAAAAAGGCAAGTAGCAAAAAGCAAATGTTTGATGTGATTTTAATTGGAGAAGCAATTTCTCTAATAACTTTGATGATTGAAGGCCATCTTCAAGTTTAAGACGTCAATTTTACGTGACCAAAAATATGGTTGAAACTAAGAACAAGTGTAATGCATATTGTTCGTGTGAGAAGGGATAGGCCTAAGCGGCCTAAAAATAGAAAATCCATTTATGTTTAGCTTATTACTTTTGTGAAACAGCTTCATCTTCAAAGTCAAAACATCAATTCCAAGTTCAAATCAGCGGAAAATTATTCTAACAAATCAAAACAGCAACCAATGTAATACCTAGTTTCAATTTGATAATGACTAGAAAATGGTAGTAGTTAATTCCAAAGTCCGATTTCTAAAAAAAAATTCCACAAATAGAAAAAATGTGTAAAAAAATTTCAACGCCTCCCCATCACCCTTTAACGTTTTAATACATATCAATCGGCATTAACGCCTCTCAGTCACCCTTACCGCTTCCTCGTCTCCTTTTAACGCATCGCCACCGCTCTTAAACGCTTCTCCATTGTTTCCCCATTGCCATTGAGCACCTCTCCCTGGCCTTTTGATGCATCCTTGTCACCTTTTAACGCCTTTTTGTCGCCCTTTAGCTACGCTTTGTCACTCTTTAAAGCCTCCCCATTGTCCTTTACCACCTAGACATGTCGCTTTTTAGTGCCTTTCGATTGTCCTTTATCATCTCTTCACTGCCTTTTAATGCTTCGTCTTTGCCCTTTAACGCCTTTCATCACCAATTAATGCCTGCACGTCATCTTTTAACGCACCCCATCGCACTTTAGCCTACTTTCCGTCACTCTTTATACACTACGTTGCCCTTTAGCTCATATTATTTAGCCTTTCGATCACACTTTAACTACTCTGAATCAGCCTTTGATGCATCTTCGTCGCTCTTTAACGCTTCTCCATTGCTCTTTGTCGCCTTTTAGTGCCACTTTGTAGCCATTTAACATATCCTATTGCCCTTTAACGCCCTTTAACGCCTTTACGTCGTCGTTTAATGCCTCTCCTTTGACATTTAACGCTTTCATCTGGCGCCCTTTAACACGTTCCCGCCTCCCCATCGCTGTTTAACGCCTTAATCCCCATCACCATATAACGCCACTGCGTCACCTTTCAACATTTATTATGTTGAAATCGAAGGCTTACCCGTCGCAATTTAATGTCTTTTTATCATTCTTCATTGCCGTATAACGTCTCTCTGTCACCTTTTAGTGCCCCTTCATCGCATTTAATAACTCCACATTGCCCTTTAAATAATGCCTTTAAGTCACCTTTTAATGTCTATCCATCGACATTTAGAATTTTTCCGTCATCATTTAATGATACTCTGTCGCCATTTGTTGCTTGTTGTCTTTAAACGCTTTCTCGTCGCCTTTTAACGCCTCCCCATCGTCTTTAACACCTTTCCATCACCATCTAGCGCCCCTGCATTGCCCTGAACGCCTCCCAATTGCCCTTTGATGCCTTTCCAATGTCATTTAACACTTCCTCGTCGCCCTGTAATGCCTCACCGCCACCCTTAACGCACTGTGTCACACTTCAACGCTATATCACCACCATTTAAAGACTCCCCATTGCTCAATAACGCCTTCCCATCGTCATGCAATGCGTCGCTCTTAAGCGCCTCCCCATCGCCCTTCAGTGCATTCCCACACCTTTTTAAAAGCTTTCCATCACCATTTAACGCCTCTGGGTCACCCTTTATGCTTCTTTGTCACCCTTTAACGCCTCTCCACTGCCCTTTAACAACTCTACGTCGCATTTTAATGCCTTTCCGTTGCCATTTAACGCCTTTCCATTGCCCTTTAATGCATCTATGTCACCTTTTAAAGCCTCTCTATCGACATTAATTAGAGTTTTTCGCCGTCCTTTAAAGCTTCTGTGTCCCTTTACCGCTTTCTCGTTGCCCTTATACGTTTTCTCATCACCTTTTAACACTTACGCACCACTTTTTAATGCATTCCCATCAACATCTAACGCCTCTCCATTGCCCTTTAACGCCTCCTCATCGCCTTTTAACGTTTTTGCATCATCATTTAACGCTTCCTCGTTGACGTTTTTCCATCATCATTTAACGCTTCCTCGTTGACCTTAAATGCCTCTCTGGCACATTTCAGCGCACTCCGTCACACTTTAACACCTTTATATTGTCCTTAAATGAATCCCCATTGGCCTTAAGCGCCTCTACGCCGGCATTTAACTCATACTCGTCGCTCTTAAACGCCTCACCATCGCCTCCTATTCGCCCTTAAACGGCACCCTATTATCTTTTAACTCCTTCCTATCGCTTTCTAAAACATTTCCATTCCCATTTAACACCTCCGTGTCGCTCTGTATGCTTCTTCGTGGCCCTTTAACACCTCCTTATAGCCATTTAACAATTATGTGTCGCTTTTCAAGGCCTTTTTGTTGCCATTCAACGCCTCCACATTGCCCCTTAACGCCTCTATCTCGTCTTTTAAAGCTTCTCCAGCGACATCTAACGCATTTTTGTCATCCTTTAGCGCTTCTTTGTCACCCTTGAATGCGTTCTTGTTGCCCTGAAATGCCTTCTCGTCGCTTTTTAACGCCTACCGCTTACCTACTCTTTATCGCCTTCTCATCACCATCTAACGCCTCTCCATCGCCCTTTAACACATCCCCATCACCCTTTACCACTCCCCCGTCGTCACTTAACGCTTCTTCGGCGTCTTTTAATGCCTCTCTCCCACCTTTTAATGCACCCCAACGTGCTCCATCATCCTTACATGACTCCCCATTGCCCCTTAGCGCCTCTCCGTCGGCCTTTAACGTCTTTTCGTCTCCCTTAAATGCCTCCCCATTGCCTTCTCCCATCTCTATTTACGCATTTGTGTCGCCCTTTATGCTTCTTTATCTCCCTCTAGCACCTCCTCATTTCCTTTTAACGTCTATACAACGCCATTTTACGCTTCTCCATGGACCGTTAGCGAATGTGACAATTTAACACTTTCTTGTCTCCCTTAAACATCCCCATCTCCTTTTAGCGCCTCCATAACGCTCTCTAGCGCCGTCCCAACATCTTTAGCACTTCCTACACTTAAATAGCGTTTCCTCGCCTCTTCATCGGCCGTTAACGTCTCATCTCTGTTGCCTTCTCGTTGCCCTTTAATGCTTCCAAGCCACCTTTCAATGCACCTGTTGCACTTAACGCCTCTTCATCGCCCTTTAACGCATCTACATCGCCTTTCATTGCCTCTTTGCCATCCTTTAGTGCCTGCCCGTTGGCCTTTAGTGCATCTTGGTCTCCTTTTAAATGCCTTTTTGTGAAACTTTAACGCTTTAACGCCTCTTCATCGCTTCTAGATGCCTTTTCATTGCCATTTAACCCCTCTGCCCTTTTACTTGTAATTTGTTGTTGTTCCTTGATATCTTTACAGTCAAATGGATATTTTCACGTTAAACATGTTTAATCATCAAAATCCTGCGAGAATATGATAAGCCAGTCGATATCATGCCAAGACGAGTTTAGGCCTAGACCACCAAAATAACACCATCTCAAAATCACAAAAAAAACAGGTTTTGCTTTGTTTGGGTAAAAGTTATATTCCCCCTTATTTGAACTTAAAATTGACCTTTTGACCTTGAATTATAACAATAATAGCAGAAATAAATTTGCCAGTCAAAATTACATGAAAAAGAGTTCTTACACTTTTTCCTACCTTTACTTGTTGCAAAATTCATATTTAACCTTGAAATTGCCTTCTACCTTTATTTTTTCCCCTGGCAAGATGACATCCGAAAGTTTCTGAGTATATTTACCATTGTTATCAATAATCAGCCCTAAAAAAATAATTATACTCTGGAAAGGAGTCAAGCCCATAATAGGCGTATATATCAGCCGGACTAAAAGAGCTTAAAAATGAAAAAAAACGTGAATGTTTATATTATTCTTACCATTTTGACCTTGAGTGACCTTGGGGTGATTTTGACATGACCTTTGTATAATATCCCAATAACACATAGCCCCACCCCATGGCTGACTAAGACGATGAGATAAATCGAGACTAAGAGATTACACGGTTAACAAAACAACTTTTGCCAATATCATGGCATAAATATATTGCAAATAATTTATTTTATGATAAGTGGTTTCCATGGGAACCATATTAAAGTTTTAATCTTACATTTTCAAAATGTCATCCGACAGTTTACCTGATCATCAATAATCATCCTTCAAAGAATAATTATACTCTAAAAAAGTCGAGCCCATAATAGGCGTCGATCTGTTAGACTGCAATGGTTAAAAATGCAACAAGTGTATATTTGCCTAACCTTTACCAGTTTGACCTTGAACGGGTTTTGGAACCATGAGTCGGATTACGATTATGTTTGTCGCGCCTATGAGCTCCGATCACGAGGATTTAGGCGCTATGAAGTTTATTATTATTATTATTAATAATAATATTATTATTATACAGTTTTCTGTGTGGTATGCTGTGTGACGTCATTGTGACCCTGCACAGCTTTCTCTGCTGTATTCTTAGTGACGTCACTGTGCCCTGCAAAGTTTTCTGTGTTGTATACGGTGTGACGTAACTATGGCCCTACACAGCTTTCTGTGCTGTTTTCTTTGTGACGTCACTGTGCCCTACACAGTTTTCTGTGTTGTATTCTTTGTGCCCTGCACAGCTCTCTTTCCTGTATTTTGTGTAACATCACTGTTCCCTACACAGCTTTCTGTGCTGTATCCTGTGTGACGTCACAGTAGCCTGCACAGCTTTCCGTTCTATATATGGTATGACGTCACTGTGGTGCTGAACAGCTTTCTGTGTTGTATGCGGTGTAACGTCACTGTTGCCGGGTTTCGGACAGACACCGAAACATGGCCGCGACAGTTAATTTTGTTTCACAACATCCATAATCAGAAGAGGTGATAACATTATGTATGTCATCCCGTGTGGCATTTGTATGTCTTATGTATATCATCTGTTTGGCATCCGTATATCTTATGTATTTCATCCGTATGTCATATACGTACGTTATCCGTATGTAATCCGTATGCCATCCGTGTGGCATCCGTATGACTTATGTATGTCATACGTATGTCATACGTATGGTATATAATCTATATGTCATCCGGATGTCATCTGTATGTCTTTTGTATGGCATCCGTATGTCATGTCATCCGTGTGGCATCTGTATGTCATCCGTGTAGCATTATGTCATCCGTATGTCATACTTATGTTATATATTTGGCATTATGTCATCCGTAGGTCATCCGTATTTTATACGTATGTCATCCGCGTGGCAACCGTGTGTCATACGTGTGGCATTATGTCATCCATATGTCATCCGCATTTTATACGTATGTCATACGTGTGGCAGGCATTAAGTCACCCGTATATCATCCGTATGTGATACGTATGTCATCTGTGTGGCATCCGTATGTCATCCGTGTGGCATCCGTATGTTATACATGTCATCCGTGTGGTATCCGTATGTCATATGTGTCGCATTATGTGACCCGTATGTCATCCGTATGTTATACGTATGTCATCCGTGTGGCATCCGCATGTCATCCGTGTGACATCCGCATGTTATACATATGTCATCCGTGTGCATCCGTTTGTCATACGTATGTCATCTGTAAACCATCCGTATGTTTTACGATCGCTGCGTGAAATATATACTTTGCCTTAGGGATACCATTTTATTACGTTTAATTATGATATCGATATGATTTGTGGCGTATGGTACGGATTATGACGTATTTGATACGATGCGGATCACATAGCCATATACGTACATATATGTAGACATTGTATTAAGTCCAACATCCATAATAAATAACAGATATTTTGTTTATTTTTTAATGGTAAGCCTAATGTCAATAGGTATTGAACCAAATGAGTAAGCGAAGCATTGCGTCACGGTGAAGTTGTAAGTCCATACAGACATAGCCCAATGCTGGATTATTGTTGGCCCATCGTCTTCGACTCTGGCCCAGCATTATTCCAGCATTGAGTTAGCGTCTCGTGTTTGCTGGGAGACTGGCCCCTGTCCATCTGTGTCTGCCCGATGCCCTTGCCCTCCTCCCTCTCTCCCTTCTCATCTACCATTTGACCATCGTTTTTTCTAATTCCCTGGCGGAAAAGTCGGCCTTGTTGGGCAAAATGAGAAGAGCGCCCTGTGATCTGGGAGGAGTCTTTGGTGTCATATAGTAGTCTGGACACACAGTCACATATACATATACCACGTTTTAACCTTTACAACGCTGACATATTTTTGTATAAGCCATGGAGACAAAGATGCTTTTTAAAATTGAAATCATCATAAATGGCTTAGTTATAGCTTTTTCCGCTTCATTTGAATACCTATGTTATGGGATTTTGAGATACGATTTGATACGATACGATACGATATGATACGCTGCGATACGATACGATACGATACGATGCGATGCGATGCGATGCGATGCGATTGTAAGATGAGATGCGATTGTAGGATGAGATATGATCTAGGATAGGATAGGATAGGATAGGATACGATACAATGCGATACGATAGGTTAGGATGAGATAGCTAGGATAGGATAGGATAGGATAGGATAGGATAGGATAGGATACGTTGCGATAAGATCAGATAGATTAGGACAGGATACGACACGACGCGACACCGCACCACACCACACCACACGATACAAATGATATACTGAACTACGTTTACACCCAAATGTATTCTCATTTATCTGAGCTCATTTATCAGAAATTATAGGTAGAATACGATACTATACGATACGATACGATACGATACGATACGACACGATACGACACGACGCGACACCGCACCACACCACACCACACGATACAAATGATATACTGAACTACGTTTACACCCAAATTTATTCTCATTTATCTGAGCTCATTTATCAGAAATTGTAGGTAGAATACGATACGATACGATACGATACGATACGATACGATACGATACGATACGATACGATACGATACGATACGACACGATACGATACGAAACGATACGATACGAAACGATACGATACGATACGATGCGATGCGATGCGATGCGATGCGATGCGATGCGATGCGATGCGATGCGATGCGATGCGATGCGATGCGATGCGATACGATACGATACGATACGATACGATACGATACGATACGATACGATACGATACGATACGATACGATACGATACGATACGATACGATACGATACGATACGATACGATACGATACGATACGATACGATACGATACGATACGATACGATACGATACGATACGATACGATACGATACGATACGATACGATACGATACGATACGATACGATACGATACGATACGATACGATACGATACGATACGATACGATACGATACGATACGATACGATACGATACGATACGATACGATACGATACGATACGATACGATACGATACGATACGATACGATACGATACGATACGATACGATACGATACGATACGATACGATACGATACGATACGATACGATACGATACGATACGATACGATACGATACGATACGATACGATACGATACGATACGATACGATACGATACGATACGATACGATACGATACGATACGATACGATACGATTTGATACAATACAAATGATACTGAACTACTCTTGCACCCAAATCCTCATTGATCTGAGCTCAGAGGCGCGACAATCAGAAATTGCCAGCATGCAGTCCTGCATTTCACTGTCGCCTCAACGTGGCAGACCACCGAGAAGTCAAAGTGGCAGAAAAAAACTGAAACTAGCACATGTTTTTTATTATCTTCCAAACAAATCTGGTGAAAGCAAAAAATAGGTGTCCTTTACATACTGCTTGTTGAACAACCAGCTCAATAGAAGCCACTCGACTCCAGCAAAAACACGTTTATTTATTTAGCACACAGAAAAAAACCTTTAAAAAGAGGAAAATAGAAAGCGGAGGAAAGATCAACATTTGAAGATCAGCATAGAATAGAGATGTGCAAAGCCAAACAGCAATAACTGCTTACTTATCAAGTAAGCGGTTACTGCTGCTTGTCTTCGCAGTATATAGAACAGAGCTGTGTGTGTTAGCATTGTGTTTGGAAAGCGCAGATTCTCACATAGAATATCTACCCAGCAAACACGAGACATTAATCCAATGCTTGCTTAATACTGGGCCAACGTCTGCGACGCTGGCCCAACATCAAACCAGCATTGGATTAATATGTCTCGTGTTTGCTGGGTATGACTAAAACCAGTGGAGCTCGTCGACTCCAGAGATAACATGTACGTAGACGGCCAGAACAGGGTCTAAGCTGCCTTTCATGAAGTCGTACATCGCGCCGTGGCTTTGTGAAGGCGGTCTCACAGGTGCTAAATCAACTGTTAGGACTGTATGAAGGAGCCCGGGTGAATGGCGCGGCCCCTTGACTCTGTCATCATGCGGTGTCGTCTGCCAACTTACCGGGCTGTTCCCGGCTTAACGGTCACCCCCGCCGACCGCTATAGATGCCCATATAAGGCGGGTTGACGGACAGGTGTGGTGAGGGGGTGGGCGGGGCCAGGTGAGCCTGGCCGCGGCGTCACCAAGGGGACGGGACGCGTGCTGCAACAGCTGCCACTGGCAACGTGATCCGGCCTGCCAGGTGCAACAGGCCCATGAGGACGTGCAAAGGCAAACAACAGTAACTGCTCACTTGGAAAGTGAGCAGTTACTGCTGTTAGCCTTTACGGTGTTAAACACCACAACAAAATCTCACATCGATGTGGAGAAGGAAAAACGCATATCTCCTCATCAATAATCAGGGTTGAATTTTATTTATTCAAAACATTAAAGTCCCCTGGAAAGTAGAGAAAACTCACAGAGCCTTTAATGCTGCTGCGCGATTGCGGTGGTAGTTAATCTTAAACGGATCCTTATTTGAAGCCAACCAGATCTGATTTATCTGGATCAACAGTTCAGTCCAGCCCACAAGATTAAAGTACTATAATTAGACATTTAAACATATTAAATTGAAAATTTGGTCTGCAAACACTTTATTAAAATCTATACATTCCAAGATGAATAACCGTTTAACCCTTCAACCGTCAAATTATTCAATTTGAATTTTCACCCACTTGAAGTTGTGTCTCGCTGACGCGATCCACAACTTCAAGTGAGTGAAAATTATTAAGATTTGACAAAATGGAGGTCAACTCTTTTCAAATATTGCTGGTTGATGGCACATTTTATCTTTAACATATTTAAAATGTGGTGCTATAGTAAAAACTGAAAACCCGAATATATGCGACACCGGCGGTTAAAGGGTTAAAAACAGCACATAATACATTGTCATGATTATAACTTACAAAGATGTTTATTCTTACACGAAATAGTGAAAAATAAAAAGTATAGGTATGTCTCAATAAGTTGTAGTAATTAACCTTTAAAGCACTGAAATAGTTTATATACAAACCAAGAAACCAAAGGATTATTTTCATTTTGAAATCGTCATAAAGTTCTTAGCTAGCTCTTTCCGCTTCATTTGAATACCTATGGGCCTACAGCCTTTATACATTTTTAATTATTTCAGTGGGGGATTGACGTGTATTTATTATATTCATTCCTCAGTTGAGATCTCACCAGGGTTCACCAAACCACACAGGTAATAATAATAATAATAATAGTAAGAGTATGGTCGCCATATATATATACACTACCTTATAGTTGTTTGTTGAAAAGCATTGTTTGTGCAATGGTTGTCCGTCCAAGCCATTTGCATTTTAGCCTACACACTTCTTATTATACACATTCATATTTGTAAATGACTGAAATATATTATATTTACGAGCGCTATGATTATCTATCAGATTCCTATATGACCACTAGAGGCCGCTCTGTGCGATACAGCGCACTGTTCAATACACAATGTAAGCTATGTATAGCTTATACGAAACACGTATGCACATAATTACATCTTCATAATTCTCAAAAACAAACAGCAGCTTGTAAGTAAATCCAAATAAGCAGTTACTGCTGATTTGCCGTTGTTATTATTCATGTGCGCTTATTTGCTGTGGATATATAAATAGGCCTACACATGCATTTAGAGATGGAATGGGTGGCCACAATTAACCCTTTCAGCGCGGGGACGGTCTTTAGGCATCAGAATCTGACGTTTACAAACGTCAGATTCTGACGTCTAAATAGGATCCCAGGAATGAAAGAATTAAAATGTGTATAATGGCCGTACACCCAGACCATCTATGATCAATTCAAAATGAACAAATCCTCTCGTCACCACGGGTTGTACAGACATATTTCAGCGCTGTAAGGGTTAACCCTTTAATCGCCAAATTATTCAATTAGAATTTTCACCCACTTAAAGTTGTGTCTCGCTGACGCGATCCACAACTTCAAGTGAGTGAAAATTATTCAGATTTGACAAAATTGAGGTCAACTCTTTTCAAATTTGATGATTTGATGATTGATGTCGCATTTTATCTTTAACATAATTTAAAATGTGGAACTTAATGTGCTAATAAAAAATAAAAATCCGAATATATGCGACACCGGCGGTTAAAGGGTTAAGGCTGTCTCGGGGACATGATGTCTTAAAATATTTCTTCTTCTTCTGTGCTCTAATATAATATGCGCAAATAAAGTGACCTACATCTCGATGTCTTAATTACAGCCTTCATTCACTCTGCTTATCATGTATAATTATGCATACGTCGCATTGAATTATGTGAAATAGGAACATATTTTAAGAACAAGAAAAAATGCATATTATTACATAGACGTTAGTCTCCTATTATGGGAATACACTCTATAACAACTATAGGCCTACTTGTTAACGCGTACATATGGGGAACTATAATACGTATCAATGAATAAAACAATCAATTAATTACGTTTATTCCACGACAGTCATGCATTGCACGGCGTGACAGATACTACATAGAAATAATAACAACACAACATGGCAGTGCATAAGAATACAAGCATTATTACATTCTACTGGATTAAACGAGTACAACGTTTCTATCCTATTGTATTTCTTTTCGGCACAAATTGACCTCAAATCTCGTGCTAGCAAACACTAGACACTGATCTAATGTTGTTTTAATGTTGGTCCAACGTCTACGACGCTGGACCAACATTGGTAGAAGGTATGGTGTTTGCTGGGTCCCATTTCTCACTGCCTCTTTCTCTCTGACATAAGGGTACGGAGGAGGTGGGGGGGGGGGGGGGTGACAAATGACAGTTACGCCTAAAACATGAACAGCAGTTTACTAAGAATGTCTAATCACCCTGATAGCCGCGAGCCTCGCTTTGAAAATAGGGGTTATTTCTCGGGGCGGATTCTGATAGGCGAACAACAGGAGGTAGCGGAGTAATTTGCTGAGAACTTACTTCACTCTGTTAGTTGAAAGCTTGTCATTAGACAGACCTGTCCTTTTTAGTCTCCATGGGCGAATGTTTAGATTCTATGGACGCATTTTTAGTCTCTTTGTGGGCGCATGTTGGAGAGTGTTCGTTTATTATATAAATAACTTGCATAATATTGCTATGACCTAAATACATGGTGAGGATTAATATATTATTTTAAAAGGGTTTAAATGGCACATTTTAGGAGGTACTCCTATTCCTAATAGCTGCCTAATAGCTGTTCAACCTGCTTCCAAAAGCTGACTTTTAAGTTAAGAATGACCTGCGTTCGGTCTGTTTCTAAAGGGTGAGTTTTAAGTTCAGCATGTTTCTTAAGGGTGACTTTTAAGTTCCGTCTGTTTCTTAAGGGTGACTTTTAAGTTACGCCTGTTTCTTAAGGGTAAATTCGGCCTGTTTCTTAAGGGTAACTTTTATGTTCCGTCTGTTTCTTATGGGTAAATTCGGCCTGTTTCTAAAGGGTGACTTTTATGTTCCGTCTGTTTCTTAAGGGTAAGTTCGGCCTGTTTCTTAACGGTGACTTTTATGTTCGGGCTGTTTCTTAAGGGTGACTTTAGTTCGGCCTGTTTCTTAAGGGTAAGTTCGGCCTGTTTCTTAACGGTGACTTGTATGTTCGGGCTGCTTTTTAAGGGTGTCTTTAGTTCGGCCTGTTTCTTAAGGGTGACTTTTAAGTTCGGCCTGTTTTTTAGGGTGACTTTTATGTTCCGTCTGTTTCTTAAGGGTAAGCTCGGCCTGTTTCGTAAAGGTGATTTTATTTTAGTCTGTTTCTTAAGGGTAAGTTCAGTCTGTTTCTTAAGGGTGACTTTTAAGTTCGACCTGTTTCTTAAGGGTGACTTTTATGTTCCGTCTGTTTCTTAAGGGTAAGCTCGGCCTGTTTCTTAAGGGTGACTTTTACGTTCCGTCTGTTTCTTAAGGGTAAGTTTGGCCTGTTTCTTAAGCGTGACTTTAAGTTTAGTCTGTTTCTTAAGGGTAAGTTCAGTCTGTTTCTTAAGGGTGACTTTTATGTTCCGTCTGTTTCTTAAGGGTGACTTTTATGTTCCGTCTGTTTCTTAAGGGTAAGTTCGGCCTGTTTCTCAAGGGTGGCTTTCAAATTCAGTCTGTTTCTTAACCCTTTGACTTCCAGGCCGGGGTGCATGCCAGGATCCAGATATACTGGTGTACGAGTTCTATTTTTCGTAATGTGAAGCTGGAATTGCTAACGCAATTTCCAGCTTCAAATGACGAAAAATACATAAATGTAGTATATATTTGACGAAAATTTGTGTCATTTTATGGTTACGTTCATTGACGAATGACGACGGAAATTTCCGTCATGTATGGTAGTGAAAAGGTTAAGAGTAAGTTCGGTCTGTTTCTTAAGGGTGACTTTTATGTTCAGTCTGTTTCTTAAGGGTGACTTTTATGTTCAGTCTGTTTCTTAAGGGTAAGTTCGGCCTGTTTCTTAAGGGTGACTTAAGTTCAGTCTGTTTCTTAAGGGTAACTTTTAAGTTCAGTCTGTTTTTTAGGCTGATATTTAGGTTCGGGCTGTTTCTAAAAGCTGTTTTTCTATGTTCGGTCTGTTCCCAAAGCCTGACTAGGTTTCATCTATTCATATAGTCTGCCTTTTACGTTTGGTTTGTTCATAAAGATTGACTTTTAGGTTCGATTTTTAAAGATTAATATGTTTTTAAAGATTGGTGCCGTCGTGTATAGTTGTTCACTTTTAATTGTACACAGATGCTGTAAACTTCACCATGATGATGTTCTATATAATATCTAAATATATAGAACAATGATTATTATAGTGAAGGCTAGCATTTAAGTTCACCAAGAAATATTACAAACTAGAAAAGGAGTTCCCGAACTCCAAGGCCAGGCTTTAGTGTGTTTTGAATGCCTTAGACAAAAAATCGGCCTAATATTTTGTAAACATAGCTTTATTGGTTTTCCTCATGGGCCAGAATCCTAAATGTCCAGGATATAATTATTGAAAGAACCAAGGAGACAAGTATATTTTCAACGTGTAGGCCTATTCCTTCTACCACCATCGCCGGTGCTGGCCAACATCCATGCTATGCCGTGTGTCTTTTTCACCCCTGAACGTACTGTGACATCCACTGATAAGTCAGTGTATGCGTCTATAGGATGTACCTGGTACACACAATGTAGGCCTACCCATGCAATACCGGTTCAATGTTGGACCAGCGTCGCAGCCTATTGCTGTTTCAAGACGGAAGACTTTTTAAACACGAAAACACTTAACCTAGGGACCTCAAACGTTACATTGGACATGTTCATAAGGACTGGTGTACATAAAGTCAACCGTTTCCCACACACAGCACCCCTCTTTCCCCTAAATATGACACAAACTCAGGCAAAGTAAATTTAATAGGATACCGGCCTACGGCCGGTCCTAACTATCTAAATTTGTATTCTTTAAAAAAAAAGATTTTGGAGAAAGTTATGTTTAGATACATAGTGTTATATGTTGGAGCGTTTAATTTTTTTCCAAGAGTGCGCATGTAGAAACAGAGTACTGCAAATTGTTCAAGTGTCCGGGGCGCGCAGTACTGACTTTGGTGATGTGCACATGCCCTTATTGCCTCAGCGCCTTCTTAAAGTGGAGGAACTTTTCGATTTTGACTGAGATTTTTGACGCCAACAAAAGATAAAAACAATCGTTGTTTTAATTGACACCTTCGGGGTGAGTGGCGGCTGCATCCTTCAAAGAGGTGATTTAAACCTGTAATTACCGATGACACTGACGTGCGTCACAGAACATGTTTAAATTAGAGTAACTTCACGAAAAAAGATACAACCCATTGAAATGAAGACGTGTCAAGCTTTCTATTGGTATGTGATGGTATATTACACATGTACTATAAGCTTCTACTGGTATACCATGGTATATTACACAAGTAAAAGCTTTCTATTGGCATACCATGGTATATCACACCACACACGTACTATAAGCTTTCTATTGGTAAACATAGTATGTTACACATGCACATACTAAGCTTTCTCTTGCTATACCGTGGTATATTACACGAGTACTAAGTTCTATATTGGTATTCTATTGTGTATAATAGCATATTACACCTGGATATCTTATTGGATAATTTTCATTCTTAGTGAACGTCAATGAAATATGACGAAATCCTCGGGTACTTAAAGAGTTGAAATATCGCAGAGACTGCTATTGGAAATCTGTTTGTTTTTAAATTAGTAGTTTTTATCCACTTGAAGTTGTGTCTCGCGCGGACGCAACTTTAAGAGACTAAACGTTTATCTGTGTTGCTTACTTGGTGCTTACCATGTTCTACATTGAGTTATTGTGATAAGAACACAACCATGTAAGATTGGTTATCACATTGAAATGGTGACCAAAGCACGCGTGCTCCGATTATTTCAGCATTCAACATGATATACTCTTATCATCATATTATCTACAATAGGCATGTGTGAGGTGTGTTATATCTGTGGTACACGGATATGGATGGGAATAAAATGCCTCACATGTAGTGAGTGAGTGAGTGAGTGAGTGAGTGAGTGAGTGAGTGAGTGAGTGAGTGAGTGAGTGAGTGAGTGAGTGAGTGAGTGAGTGAGTGAGTGAGTGAGTGAGTGAGTGAGTGAGTGAGTGAGTGAGTGAGTGAGTGAGTGAGTGAGTGAGTGAGTGAGTGAGTGAGTGAGTGAGTGAGTGAGTGAGTGAGTGAGTGAGTGAGTGAGTGAGTGAGTGAGTGACAGAGTGACAGAGTGACAGAGTGACAGAGTGACAGAGTGACAGAGTGACAGAGTGACAGAGTGACAGAGTGACAGAGTGACAGAGTGACAGAGTGACAGAGTGACAGAGTGACAGAGTGTAGTGACAGAGTGACAGAGTGACAGAGTGACAGAGTGACAGAGTGACAGAGTGACAGATTGACAGAGTGACAGAGTGACAGAGTGACAGAGAGTGACAGAGTGACAGAGTGACAGATTGACAGATTGACAGAGTGACAGAGTGACAGAGTGACAGAGTGACAGAGTGACAGAGTGACGGAGTAGTAGAGTGAAGGAGTGACGGAATGACGGAGTGCGGATGTTGTTTAAACACATGTTTTGAAAAGGGCACGATTCTGGACAACATACACTACTTTTTTTCGATGATTTTCAGCAGCATTATCATATAGTGTTTCATATCAATTCCGAATTTGACTATGTGTACTATGTGCAGGGTGGTTCTGGGATACATACATATGACAGGTCAGCATACAATGAACACACTACAGCGACAACATTCTGTATCTAAGTACCCCCATTACAGTATACCCTGTCAGGATGAGCGACAGCTCACTGGAATGGTGCTATTTTCTTCTCAGGATGAATGGAATGAGACGAGATGCTCGGGGGTGCAGATAGTTAACCCTTTAACCCCTAATACTTTTGTTTAAAAAGATGGAGACCAAAGGGTTATTCAATTTGAACTCATCATAAATGTCTTAGTTAGTTCTTTCCGCTTCATTTGAGTACCTGTGTTTGTGGTCTAAGGCCATTATAAATAGTTTTACTGATACAGTACGGGGATCGACTTTAGTCGTCAGAATCTGACGTCTACAGACGTCAGATTCTGACGACTAAAGTCGATTCCCGCACGATGCATCAAAACATAATTTTCATCTCTGAGGGATTACTTATTTTCCTACACCTAGGGGTTAAAGAACGGCAATCTTCATGGAACTGTATAAATAATAACGATATCGATTTTTCATTTGCCACCCACTTCAAGTCATCTTCATCCACAACAAGTCGAGAATTGCGACAGCAATTCACGGCTTGTTGTTGATGAAGATGACAATGGTAAATTCAGACGTGAAAAGGTTATCCAGGTAATTCAAAACGCATTATTCATTTCCATTACAACAAAATATGAGCTGAATAAACTTTAACTTAATAAACTTAATAAACTGTAACTTATAGTACATCCCTTTTATTTATTTGTTTTTAAGGTGAACCACAGTAGAACTAATGGCCTGAGTACTGTTCACGCAGGTACTCAGACCTAACCTGCGAGAACAGTACTCAGGCCGTTAGTTCTAAACCACAGAGCTGGTGGTACACTTGATAGGGTGCCCTCGATAAAAACAGGAATACGCACAATGGAACGTATAACAATAAGAAAACAAATTGAAAAGAAGTACCCCGATTATAGTGGTAGTACCCTGTCATATGTCGGGCCGAGTGACAGGTCAGGGGAAATATTATCCCCCGGCCTTGAACACTTTGAACAGCCGGGGGTGTCTACTCCCAAGAATGGGACGTCCCCGGCAAATAACGCCTTTAGAACTTTAGAAAAAGACACAATTAGCACACCCGTGTACCTGCCTCCCCCGGCTTTTGATCGTGTCACACGTCCTGTCAGAGGGGGTGACGATACAAGCTAGAACAGCCCTGGCCGTCTGATCCATTGTGTTGGGAGGCGTCACCCCCCCCTCCTGTGCTGGATGGCCCCCATAAAACATGACAAGTTAACCCAAGGTTGGCTCAAGGTTGGCCCAGCTCCGAAGACGCAGTCGCAACATTGAGCCGACATTGGGTGAATGTTTGGTGCCGGCTGTGGGGCATTATTCAAATGAGCCAGAGCCGACTTTATTTTTTGCAGAGTGAAAAATATCGAATAAAGTAGGCTAAACTGGGCCAGGAGAACCTCACGGGGCCAAGCACGCTGCTGCGCGGTGACAGAGGCTCCCCACAATAGGGCCTATTGCATTTTCGCTCGTGAGTGGGAAAGAGACATTTTTTTCTTTGCAATCTGACATCTGTCTACCAGAGTAGGGGACGAATCATATAGCTCTGTCGTGACAGACAGACAGACGCTTAACCGCTGCCTATACCAGGGTCCCCGCCTATTGACCCCCAGGATACCCTTCTATGCAACCCCAGGGTCCTCGCCTAAGGACCCCCTGGGGTCCCCGCCTATGTACCTCCTAGGGTAGGCCTATGATCCCCTCCCAGGGTCCCCGCCTATGATCCCCTCCCAGGGTTCCCGCCTATGATCCCCTCCCAGGGTCCCCGCCTATGATCCCCTCCCAGGGTCCCCGCCTATGATCTCCTCCCAGGGTCTCTGCCTATCGTCCCCTCCCAGGGTCCCCGCTTATGATCCCCTCCCAGGGTCCACGCCTATGATCCCTGCCAGGCTCCCCGCCTATGATCCCCTCCCAGGGTCCCCGCCTATGATCCCCTCCCAGGGTTCCCGCCTATGATCCCCTCCCAGGGTCCCGCCTATGATCCCTCCCAGGGTCCCCGCCTATGATCCCCTCCCAGGGTCCACGCCTATGATCCCCTCCCAGGCTCCCCGCCTATGATCCCCTCCCAGGGTTCCGCCTATGATCCCTCCCAGGGTCCCCGCCTATGATCCCCTCCCAGGGTCCCTGCCTATGATTCCCTCCCAGGGTCCCTTCCTATGCACCCCCCAACCCAGGGTCCCCGCCTATGCAGCCCCCAGGGTACCTACCTATGCACCGCCCATGGTACCTGCCTATGTAACCATTCCCCCCTCCCCCAGATTCCCTGCCTATACAAAATATCTAGCGTTAAGTTCACTGTTATCTGCAATGCTTCAAGTAAGCAGTCACTTCTGTTTGTCTTTTTATTGCTTGTTTGTGTTGATGATCCTTGTGTTTTATACACATGGGTTGTATCCCAGGACATACCAGCCGTTTGACACAATGGTCTGCCAAGCAAAGGGTGATAACTGCCCACCTTCCAAGTAAGCAGTTACTGTCAGCGCCTCTGAGGTCGGCTGTCCGAGGAGTTTGGCGCTAAAGAAGTAAGTATCAAGTTTGACAAGTGTTTTATCAACTGGCGCTAAAGAAGTAAGTATCAAGTTTGACAAGTGTTTTATCAACTGTATTTATTTATTTTACTTTCCAGTTAAAAACATGTAAAAAATCGTGCAAAAAATCATTATTATTTATTGAGTAAAATTGTCCAACATGTTATCAACTTTAGTCGACGGGAATAGGTCGAGACAACATCTACGAGACCTGTCAACCATATTAGTGAATTCAAATTTATATAATAAAATAATACATAGCAGCATAATATAAAAACAACTGTCCTCTTACCATCTACACATACATACATCCCTAAATAAAAGTACATGTAATGCAATTAGTCCAAAATGCATGTAGCAGTCGAGCAGCCGAAATATGCTACCTAGATAGACATTCAATACACTAGCATAAATAAGTGACGGGACGATCTGCCAACACATGAGTATCGACATCAGAATCCCCCGTCTCTAGTTTTATTAATCACTTAATGAATTGGCTGCTGGCGGAACAAACAGCCGTCTCACAGCCGAGCCAAATTGCACAGATTGTTTAAGACATACAGAAGTACTCGAACTTACACAACAGTCCACATACCAGGCTCCAGGTACATCTACGAAAGCCTGGTGGGACCTTCTACGACCTACATGTTTGGGATATGTATTTTCTGAAAATCAGGCTACTGTCAAATACTACACCAAGGCTTTCGGCTGATGCAGATGGATTTGTTTCTTGACCTAGAATTAGGCATGGAAAATTATTTAAGATTTGTTCTCGCTAAAGTTAGGAAGACAATCTGTCTTGCCAGGATTAAGCTTCAGTTTAGACCTTGTCATCCAGGCCGACACGGCCATTAACCCACAATTTTGCAACTTCTCTAGAGATTCCTTAGCGTTTGAAACGAATAAGTACATTGAACTTGAGTATGATCGGCATAAAGATGGTGGTTTATGTCTATGGAGATGATAGAGCTGAGTGGTTAGTTAGGTGAAAAGCAGTGGTCCCAACACAGAGCCCTGTGGAGGTCCATATGAGAGTGTGACTTTATCTGACAGATTGTCTTTAATTTTTATACATTGGTGCCTATTTTTCAAACAACAAGAAAACCAAATTTGCGCCTGTCCAGATATTCCTTACCAATCTGAGAATTTAATGTAGCATGGCATGGTCGTAGAAAAGATACAAGCTCATATAACAAATAACCATCTATCTAATCCATTAAAATCAGCCTACAGGAAACATCATTCCACAGAATCGGCTCTGCTGAAAATACATAACGATATCATTATCAAAATGGATAAGGGTGAAGTTACAGCTCTGACACTGCTTGACTTGTCTCCTGCTCTGTAATTTCTCAGTTCGTTTTTAGGAAGAGATGGGCTTCTTTGAAATTTTGTAGAAATGTACTAGTTTCCATTGAAATGTTGATTATGTCAGTAATGGGAGTTATCGAAATGTCAAGACAATTTTTTTAGCACGCTTGTACGAATGGGGTCCAGATGACATGATTTTGACTATGAGCTCAAAATAAGCCTAATTTCATCTGTCGCTGGACATGGTGTGATGAACCAGACGAAGGATTCAAGATTCGAGCCCTTGCCTTGCCTTGCCGACAGTCCGATGTACCTCTTCCCAGTAAACACAAAACATTTGTATAACATTTGTGCAATGTTGGACCAACGTCGAAGAAACCTTTCGTTTCGAGCTCTGGTGTGGCAGGTGGCAGGATCACCCACCACACCAAGCCCCGCCCGGCATTTTGTGACTTTAAAAATTATTATTATAATTACGAACATGTGTAAAAAGTAAATTTTAGCGGATTTTATTTTTTCATTTAAAATGGGTTGTGTTAGAAAACGTCTAAAAAAATCGAAAACGCTTAAAACGAGTTACTCTTTTTAAAGCAGCTTTGTCGATTTTTGATATTCAGGGTAAAGGTCATTTTGTGACCTTCAAAGGTCACAGATAATGTCTAAACAGTGAGATAAGGGTACGGAGAGTGGCGCCACCATGCGGTATGTCCCGTCACGGATTGATGGCCCCGGGGAGGGGGGGGGGGGTGGTGCTGACCCTGACGTGATGGGCACTGTGGTTACTGGTACTGTGCCGCAGTACAAAGCCAAACAGCAGTAACTGCTCACTTGAAAAGTAAGCAGTTACCGCTGTTTGTCTTCACAGGGCGGTGCGATCTAATTTGTCTGCAGGACGCCGCACGTGTCGCCTTGAGAGATGAATGGCCAGCAACTGGTGGGGACAAGATCGGGGGGTACGAGGTATCCAGCGCCGATCAGGTACGAGTCCGAGGTCACGGGGTGTGGTCCAGTGAGCAGTAATTAGCAGAGAGCGGTATTTGTTTCACTGCTGGGCCACCGTCTTCCTAAATAGCACGAGTCATTGACCCAATGTTGGTTCTATGTTGGACCACCGTCTACGACGCTGGCCCAACATTGAACCACCATTGGGTCAATGTCTCGTGCTTGTTGGGGGGTTCTCAAACAGACAGCTGTTCTGTGGTGGATTCACCGACTAAATAAGTATGGCACAAAATGACTGGTAATCAAAGTAATTTAACTCTCGAAACGCTGAAATGTTTTGATGTAAACCAAGAGATCAAAGGGTTTTTTTCAATTTGAAATCATCATAAATGTCTTAGTTAGCTCTTTCTGATTTATTTGAATACGTATGTTGTGGGTGTACGGCCATTATAAATAAATTAAACTTTCGTTGGGGAGGGGTCGACTTTAGACGTCAAAATACGTCAGAATCTGACGTCTATGGACGTCAAATTCTGACGTCTATAAACATCAGAATCTGGACGTCTAATGACGATCTCCGCATTGAAAAGGTTAAACTGGCAAACGGCAGTAAATGCTTACTTTTCAAGTCACATTTGTTTTGTTGTTGAAAAAACGTATTATTTTTGTAACGGAGCAAGTGAATGATACTTATAACTACTTATTATAACAAATCAACGAATGAAAGGTTTTAAAAGTCAAGTTTGTGGACCATGCAGGAGAAACATTATAAACAATTGAAACGCAAGTGGGTACAAAAAAATTAATATAATTATTCTCCATTTAAAATAACCAAAGGAATAGCGAGTTTTGCTTTGCTGATTTTGCCACAGTGAGGTGGAATGGCCCAAGTATAGTACTGTATACTCCAGACCACACCCACTCAGGTAATTTATTATTGTACGGTAACGTGACTAACTGACGCTCGTGGTTGGTTGGAGTACAGTACTATACTTGGTAAGATAAAGGGTATAGAACACTGCGCAGGATAAGACACCCATACAACGCTGAAATATGTGTTGTATCAACCATGGAGACAAAGGTTTTTTTTCAATTTGAAATCATCATAAATGTCTTTGTTGCTCTTTCCGCTTCATTTGAATACCTATGTTATGGGTCTATGACCATTGTAATTTTTATTTTTTTGCAGTGCCGGGATCGACTTTAGACGTCAGATTCTGACGTCTAAAGTCGATCCCTGTGCAGAAAAAGTTAAACCGCTATGCGCGACTATTGTCATTTTTAATCTGCTTCAGTATAGTACTTAAAATCACAGTTATTGGAAACGAAATGTGTGCATAGACATCTAGATTTGCAAATGTTCAATGTTCAATTACTGGTATTTGTTTAATTTGAGACCAAACAATTGCAAATATTGAAGTTTAAACACTCATTTCTTTCCCAATAACTGTGATTTAATTTGCTGATTGAACAGCTAATAAAAACGGCTAGCATTTTTTTTAGCGCTTTAAGAGTTAACCAAGAAACCGTTCTATTATGGTCAATTATTGCTGAACATTGTATATACTGTAGCATTGTGTGATATTGTGATGATGACTTCATACATTACCAATCCGGTATTTAGGATCCTGTTAGAGGTGACATTTGTGACGTCCACCTAACAGCCGTCACCCCCCCCCCCTCCGCCGCCCCCCCCCCCGCACACGTGTCCCTCGTGTTATGCGTTGTAGTAATCCCGGCGAACACGAGACGTTCACCCAATGTTGTATCAATGTTGACGCCCAACATTAATACAACATTGGGTGAACGTCTCGTGTTATGTGCTGTAGTAATAGTCCGGGGAATCATAGGTATCCGTGTTATCCCTGTAATTAGCGCTCGGCGCCACGGATCCTAGGATTCCAGCTTGTCCGACACAACATTCGCACTAAAAAATGGACTTGTTTAGACACCAGGTGTGAATTGTGGGACGCACGCATACATCAGCAAGTACTGACGCTTTGTGCCCTGAGGACGCACATATACATCAGCAAGTACAGACGCTTTGAGCTCTGAGGCGGCTCGGAAAGCTGGCGTACAAAACGTCCTGCTGAATTTCCAGTTGTATTTTTGTGCTTTTTGTTCATTTGAGGCTGGAATTGCTGACGCAATTTCCAGCCTCAAATGAAAAAAAAATATTTCATAATTGTCGGCCCAATAATACAAAATCCTTCTATGTCTAATTTTCATTTCCAAGGTTAAGCTATATATTGCTTCAGGATAAGCCTCAGAATTAATTTTGCATCGCATACGTTTTCTACCATGTTTAAAAAAAGGCATAGAGGTTAATTTGGTCAGTTGGTTGCCTAGGTACATGTATTTACCTAAAATATTTTATCAATTCCAATGCCTTTCTAATTGGCTAAAATCTCGCAGAAGCAAAATTTACAGGTTTAGCAGGACATGTTGTGAAACAAAAAAAGTATTTAGTAGAATAGTGTCAAATAATTTACTCTCTTCAAATGGATGAATAAATTAAATTAGAGGCTATACTTTATAAAATTACAGTATTCAAATCATTTTGTCATGCCAAGAACAAAATAAAAAACGTTTTTTACCGCCCTTAGCTTTAATGTACATGCTTTGATGTATATTCTTAAGTACAGTTTCTAAAAATATGATGTATTAAAATAATTAGGTGTATATGTGTTACTTACATACACTAGAATAATTATCAATAATTTGATTATTGGTTGACCTTGAGAAATTTTAACAATGTATATTGGGAAAAAGCCTCAATTTAGCTATACTCCATGGTTTTCTTTAGGTTTTCTCTCAGAGATAGAGCTGGAATTTCTGCAATAAGATAATTTATAAAGAACACTATTTGCTAAATAAAAACTAATGTTAGAGAAAACGAGAATTCTAACAGTATGTCTAATAAACACCGAGTCAGTAAAGAGTAAAGACTGAGCCCAGGACAGAGAAAATAGAAAAATTAG
The DNA here is from genome assembly GCA_964017125.1 of Flabesymbios commensalis. NCBI lineage: Eukaryota > Metazoa > Annelida > Polychaeta > Terebellida > Flabelligeridae > Flabesymbios > Flabesymbios commensalis. The sequence goes on along the minus strand of OZ024904.1, from coordinate 99,749,108 downwards.
GTTAGTCGATCCTTATTAACCCTTTAACCGCCGGTGCCGCATATATTCGGGTTTACATTTTTTATTAGCACATTAAGTATCACTTTTTAAATATGGTAAAGATAAAATGTGACATCAACCAGCAAAATTTGAAAACAGTCGACCTCCATTTTGTCAAAACTGAATAATTTTCACTCACTTGAAGTTGTGGATCGCGTCAGCGAGACACGACTTCAAGTGGGTGAAAATTTAAATTGAATAATTTGGCGGTTAAAGGGTTAAGTAAAAATTATGACTTATTAGTTCCAGCAATTTGGCTTAGAGGGTTAAAACACCTCTTGAATATACCCCAGGGACGAAATGGTTAGATGAACATACCCCGGGGCCGAGATGGTTTGGAAGAGGAAATTAGAAGACCTTCATGTCACAAGGCAATATGGATAGGGCCTGATAGGAAACGGCTCATAAAAATATAATGAACCGGGCTGCCAGTTAATTGGAAATCTCGCCCCTCAAGTAATGAACCACCGGTGTGAGTGGGAGAGGTCAGCAGGAAATGGCGGGTAGGGGGGGGGGGGGGTGGTACCGGATTATTACCAGTTGGGGACAGATTAGTAAATATTCGTTCTATTACTGCTGTAGTGAACAGGTAAAGAGTCCACCTGTTGTGTGGATTTGTTCTACTTTACAGGATAATTGGAATCTCATTGGAAGCCTACACCACTCATTACATGAAAACAAGAGACCAGAATCAACACCACTCACTACATGAGATCAAGAGACCAAAACCAAAACTCCCCACTACATGCGACCAAGATACCCATACCAACATCATTCACTACATGAGATCAAGAGACCAAAACCAAAACTCCCCACTACATGCGACCAAGATACCCACACCAACATCATTCACTACATGAGATCAAGAGACCAAAACCAACACTCCCCACTACATGCGACCAAGATACCCATACCAACATCATTCACTATATGAGATCGAGAGACCAAAACCAACACTCCCCACTACATGCGACCAAGATACCCAAACCAACATCATTCACTACATGAGATCAAGAGACCAAAACCAACAATCACCACTACGTGCGACCAAGATACCCATACCAACACCACTCACTACATGAGATCGAGAGACCAAAACCAGCACTCCCCACTACATGCGACCAAGATACCCATACCAACACCATTCACTACATGAGATCAAGAGACCAAAACCAATAATCCCCACTACGTGCGACCAATATACCCATACCAACACCATTCACTACATGAGATCAAGAGACCAAAACCAACAATCCCCGCTACGTGCGACCAATATACCCATACCAACACCATTCACTACATAAAACCAACAGACTAAAACCAACACCACTTTTTACACGAGACCAAGAAACCAAAAACCAACAACACTCACTACATGAGACCAATAGACCAAAACCAGCACCACTCACTACATGAGACAAAAATACCAAACCTCACACCACTCACTACATGAGACCAAGAGATCAAAACTATCACCACTCACTACATGAGACCAAGAGATCAAAACTATCACCACTCACTACATGAGACCACCCTACACCACTACATTCCCGGACTTTGCTATCAAATCTTCTTCCCATATATGAGACCCATTGATCAGACACTACATAAATCTGAATCCAGAAACCAAAGTCCTACTTCTCGGAATGAAACCCTGGCTGTTAACCGAAGATTATATATCATACTTACACTTCAACATGATAATAAATCCAGGGCGCGTGAGGCTTTATGAATAAATTAGTCACCTTTGAGTCCAGTCTCAGGGTGGCTGGTTGGCTCAACACCCTTATGCTGCTGAATTGTTTGCTTCTGTTTTTCATTCAATTAAAGATGGAATTGCTAACCCAATTTCTAGTTTCAAGTGATGAAAAATAGCTATATTGATGAAAACAGATATCAGAAATATGTAATTATTGAATTAACTAAGCATCTGCCAAAAACAATATTTTATCAAATTTAGTGATATTTCTATTGCTCAAACTAAAGCTGTTGTTTAAAGTTGCTTTTTATAAATTCTGATAAACTTGACTACATATTCAAATGTCATTACTATTACCAGACCCTAAGCGCCCCCCCCCCCTAGTCCAAGATACAAATGCTAATAGCAGACCCAGGAACCTGGAGCCTGCCCTCGGGACTGTGCCTGTCAGTCTGCCACTGTCAGTTGAGTTTCCCGCTGAGTTATGTACCCAGTAGACGCAGACACATGTTCACTGACTGTGAGTTACCTATTCCAGTAAACACACAACATTTGTATAGCATTTGTACAATGCTGGACCAACGTCAAAGACGTTGGGCCTACGTTGTACAAATGTTATACAAATGTTTTGTATTTGCTTGGTAACTCCTCGTAATAACAATACCTGATGTCCAGAACTATTTGCTCACTATTCTCAGAAACTGTTACGTTCTGGTTATGAGTCAGATACCACATACCGGTGGTGACAGAACTATGTATCTATTATCTTAGTTGCTAATACTGGCTTGAATTAGTCAAAATATATAAAAATTAGGAAGCAAGATTGTTAGGATATGCAAAAATCCTTATTTCGAATTGTGAAATTATGAAATGTAAATCACAGTAAGCCAATCAGGGAATCGCTGTTGTGGCTACAATGCTGTATGATATTTTTAACACTAAACTGACAGTATAACTCTTTACTATTGTTGAGGTTTGCTATGCATTTGTTTATTTGCCATGTAATTTGTCAGGCACAATACGTCGTGCAATTTATTACTATCATAACTATAGAGCCATACTACCACGTGACACGTAACTAAATATCAATACCAGTCAAGTCTCTACTCTTATAACTACTGTCATAATACCACACTGAATATCAACACTATATAGTCGCGTCTGATACTCTCATAGCTACTGCTACCACACTAAATATCAACACTAGTCAAGTCTATTTATTGAAAGATGTTGTTCATTGACGAAACTAGCAAATTTTTATCTTAAATCAGGAGGAGATGCAGTAAATGTGAACCACACAGCTTTTTAAATCTTGACATCCCGATCGTTAAAGCCATAGGAACCAAATAAAAGACATTTTTTAAAGCTAAATCATCAACCCCAAACTCGACTATGTTTAGATCATATGCAGTAAAAAAATTCATCACGGTTGGAATCACATAATAGTTCCTAATTCCTTTTTTTACGTATCTTTGAAATATATATATATATACAACTTTTCAACGTTGTATGTTATTAAAACACGTTAGCCCTTACCTACTGGGAAATGCAAAAATATTTGCGGGAATTGTCACCATAATTTTAATAAAAATATATCAGCTCACGCATTATATATGCCTAGCAAATATATTTGCGGGAATTGTCACCATTATTTTAATAAAAATATATCAGCTCACGCATTATATATGCCCAGCAGGGGTCAGGTCAATTTATCTTATATTCAATCTCCTGGTACATTATTGATAACTTAAGTTTCATCACAGGTGACACCGATTGCACAAACTGCCTTTCTTGATCAAAGGTTGGACAAATAAGCCAAGAAATTACATGTGATTTTATCTCTCCTCAATTATATTTCTACTTTGAGGTAGTAAAGAAATAATTGATATTTTAGCCCAGAAAGCGAAACAAACCCCCATTCCCCGTGCTGATCAAAACTAATGATAAGACATGTTACATCTGTCATACACACGTGCGCAGACACATTCAACCCTATCAGCGCGCGGATCGTCTTTAGACGTCAAAATTTGACGGCTAAAGACGTCACATTTTGACGTCTAAAGTCGATCCCCGCACTGAAAGAATTAAACATGTATAATGACCTTCAAATGAAGCAGAAAGAGCTGATTCAAACATTTATCATGTTTATGATGCTTGCAAATTGAAAAAAACCCACCTTACTCTCTTGGTTTATATCACAATATTTCAGCGCTTTAAGGGTTCAGTTTTTAATGCTGCAGTACAGATTAGCATTTTTTATTCATGTGAAGCTGACATTGGTGACGCAATTACCTACTTCAAATGGAGCAAAAGAAAAAAAAATTGTATTTTGTTTGTTCTAATTTGTCAATAAAATATGTTCATATGGCAAATGGAGAAATAGAGGGTAGATGTCCATGTCCAGGGGTATAATAGTATCTCAAATAGTAACATGATCAGTTGCTGACAGAGTGACATTTGTCGTCATTTGAGCCTGGTAATTGTGTGAGCAAAACCAGCTCTGCCTCTCTGGTGAGTGGCGGATAGCACCCTTTAATTCGGAAGGGCCTAAAAATAAACAATTTAATTCCTTACTGTGGCTTGCCTAAATTAGCTACCATCCCGTCATGTATTTCTTATTGCAACTCTGATTTTTATTACAAATATACGTAAGCAGGTAAATAACCATTACCTCTAATAAATCAGGATAGTGTTTAGTTTTATAATGTGTTTCGATGATGTTATATGATCTGCCATTACACATATCGTCGCCTCGGAGCTAAAGGATCCTATCTGCCACTCTAACGAGTGTCGGAGCTAAAGGATCCTATCTGCCACTCTAACGAGTGTCAGATAGGATCCTTTAGCTCCGAGGCGACGATATATAAAAGATTATTTGTTATATCTGCTAATTAAAGAGTGGTCATAAAACACTTGTCTATTTGGAAATAGAAACATATTCAAATAATGTAAAATGATCCTATTTCAAAATGCTTTGCAGTTTCTCATTTTGCCAACATCTGCTAAGCATACTTTTACTTGTAAGTTTTGTAACTGAGGAGGATTTTCCACAGTGACATACTGAGAATGTCAAGCATAAAGAGATCGCGGAATCATCAGAGATATTAGTCAGAAATGACATCTGTCTCAGTTGTACCTACTCACGCTCCTCTCATAAATAATAGCTTTTCAGACACATGTATACATCTGTGGTAAGTAATGATTGTTGTGGACCTTGTAATTGGAGTTATTTAAGCTGACTTCTGACATTACGTCGTCAGTCACAGGGTTGCCATGGGAGCACGAGGTGCAGTAATTATCGCCCACGGTAGAATGGTCATAACCAAATAAGAAAGTTGAAGAGTCTCACCGCAGTGCAGAAAATTGGGCCTGTATTCTCGTACAAGCTACTATATATCGTAGGCTTCGGATTGGTTGAGATGGCCATCTTGACCAGTCCGAGGCCTGAGATATACTGTAACTTGCACGAGAATACGGGCCCTGGTCTGGTTGATATTTCAGATATTGTCATAAAAACTGACCCAATAGGAATTAGGAACCATTCCAAAATTGATTTTTCAACGGTTTTAAATATTTTTTGGGTGTGTAGAATCGAATTACGATGTGTGTCAGGCTGAAATGCTCGGCCCCGTAAGTCAATTTTGTGATTCCAAATAACACGTCAAATCCATATAAATCCAGCGGTAAATATACATTAGCCCGCGGGCCAAATAAGGTTACAGTGCACCCCTTCCCCCAGGACAGTTCAAGACCAAGTTTGGTTTGCTCCTCAGGCCTTCCCAGCCGTCATTGAAAAAATATTAGGATGAATGCAGATATTTTCGAAATGGCCGCTATTAAAATATACGAAATCACGCATTGGGCCATAGCATGAGTGTTAGCACAGCTAGAGTCGCGATTTTGTATACCCATATTGTTTGGTATGGGGAATCCAATGGTGCCCATAAAAATGTGTATGTCTAAAACGTTCTCGGTAATTTTTGTCGCAAATATGAAAACAGCTTTTCTTTACAAGTAAGCAGTTATGTTGTTTGCCAGTTTGTTCCATGTAGACCAGACTGCATGGTGCAAACCTTGTGCTGCTCGTTACACATGTTGAACCCTGTGATTTTTACTGGGTTTCTCAGCATGTTATTTGAACCATCATGATTGTGGGAGTTTAAACTTTCTATTTCCATATACCTCATATACTCGCTACAATGACTTTGTTTTCTTGAGTTTACAATTATTAAAAAAATCCTTGTCATTGAAGTAATACTATATAAATATTTAAAAAAAAACAAAAAAACAAAAGTAAATGAAACAGAGGAATGAATTCCAAGTATATCGTGGGTGTCAGTATTTGGCACGCTGGGACAAATCAGATTGGCTGTAGTGTTTGCTACCCAGCTAACACGAGACGAAGACCGCAGTCAATGTTGGTCCACCAGCATTGTGTCATCGACTCGTGTGTTTGCTGGGCTGGGTGGTCAGTAAAGTACGGAAAATAGCGGACACTATTGTAGTGGCTTGTAGTGGCTACATATATGTCATGGGTCTACGGCCATTATAAGTTTTTTTATTCTTTCAGAGCGAATGATTTCTTGTCGAATGATCTCAAGTTTTCTTTAATATTACACAGAATACTATGTGATGTATCTAAAATAGAGGTTTCTTAACAGATAATCCCCTAGCAACCTAAGTGTTGTATGTGCCTCTCATTTGAGGTAACCCATGTGCTGATACGCCCTTATATATATATAAGGTTTCAAACATATTTTAAACCAAATATTATATTATTGATATGGATAAGACAGTTTGCGGTGGATGCTCAGTTAGGCAAATAATTCAGTATATTTTCAAAAAATATAACTTTTTTTCGCCATTTGAAGCTGGATATTGCGTTAGTAATTCCAGCTTCAAATGACGAAAAGCAGTAACTTACACTTCAGCATGTTAAGGGTCAGCAGTCATCTATTTTACTACACAGCGAATAACCTGCATTTTTAAACTCTTGTTTCCGGCTCTTTTTACAATTGTTGCGTAAATGTGGTACTATTGTTTTTGTCAGTTTGTCAGTGATGTATTTGGCAGCGGTCAGTGATTAGTATTTGTCGTGTGTACTGGTCAGGCTTTGACAGGTCACTGTCCAGTTACAACCGGTGGTACATGCACCGACACATCAAAACAATTGATAAACATCTACTCAATACATGTCACCGCTTGTTGATTCAGTCATACATTACATCAACACATGCTACAACGTAGTGAAGCTTCTTGGTGGCTATAAATTTGCAAAAATGTAACGATTTTACTTTCTAGAACAAGAACCAGTACTCGCAGATCAATATACAATTTAACCCTTTCAGTGCGGTGACCGATTTTAGACGTCAGAATCTGACGTCCATAGACGTCAGATTCTGACGTCCAAAGTCGATCCCCGCGCTGGAACAGTAAACAACTTATAATGGTTACAGACACATGACATAGGTATTCAAATGAAACGGAAAGATCTATACTAAGACATTTCTGATGATTTCAAATTGAAAAAAACCCTTTGCTCTTTATGGTTTATACAACATTTTTTAGCGTTGCAAGAGTTAAATTAGCCATTCTGTCAGCAGTGCCAGCTGCAAATGAGTGATAATATCACGTTGATATAAAATGTCAAATCAAGGAATCCATCTACAGGTTTTTTAGTCCGAAATATTAATTAGTGCACTTTGATAAGAAATAAAACAAATGCTTTGTTTTCCTCATAAGTCACATCTGGCAAACAATTTTAAAAAAACTCCACTCCTTCCCAGTCTGTTATGTAATCACGTTAACGTTATACAACTACAAGTTGTGATTCACAGTACACGTATTTTAGAAAATTGTGTATTAACATTTTTTTATAGACTGTGATCATTTTTACCTTGCCGTTTTAATTAGTGTTCTTTAATGACTTTATTGCCTGATGTGTAATTGAAAGACACGTTGTTTTACATATTCAGTAATTATTACAAATTCAGCACATTCTGCGCACTCAATAGTTGTATTATTTCAATCAAATTGTATAGTTTGGCTACATCTTGTCTATGTATACGCGGAAGATAATTAATATGTAATATGGAAGTCATTTCTGTTTAACCCTTTAACCACCGGAACCGATTATATCCGGAGTTATTATTTTTTATTAGCATGTCAAACAGTTTTAAAGATAAAACGTGATATCACTCAACAAGATTTTAAAATCGTTGACCTCCATTTTGGCAAAACTGAATAATTTTCACTCACTTGAAGTTGTGAATCGCGTCAGCGATTCAGCGAGACACAACTTCAAGTAAATGAAACTTCCAGTTGAATAACTTGGCGGTTGAAAGGTTAATACCGTGTTTGAATCATGTTTATGTGTAATAACAGCGTATGATAAACAGGATGACGCATAAGCACGAGGAGATACCATGTATTACACACCATAATACTAGCATGGGAAGCTGGTTCTACTAAATGATGGCGCAGTGAGAGATGTAATGGGCATATCGTGTGACAATGTATACATGTACATGATTGGTCATAACAAATCTACAGGACACGAAGAAATATTTATGGGGAAGTTTACAATGATAAAAATAATCACTGTATATATATCACTGTACATATATTTTTATCACTGTATAAATTTAATATACAATAATCACTTTACAAACTAATATGTAACTATATGTACATATATACAAGGGTTTGTACAGAAATCAGCTCAAATTCCCCAAATTTACTATGATGCTGTACAAAACCATAAGGCAATACCTGCTCACCTTAAAAGGGAGTATGTCGGATGATGGTCACTATGGGGGATCGACCTTAGACGTCAGAATCTAACGTCTATTCTAAAAGAGTAAAACTATTTATATGATGGACTTAACATAGGTATTCAAATGAAGCGGAAAGATCTAACTAAGACATTTATGCTGATTTCAAATAAAAAGCCACTTTGATCTCTCTGTATCTGCGTAGTCACTAAACACCTATATTAGTCTCTGTAGTGGGCTTAGGTAAACTGTTGACATAGGATCCATGATATCGTGTTGAGATCTGCCCTATTGTCTGGTGTCCGGCAGCTGAAAGCTGATTGTACTGCGTGTCCAAGTATCTATAATTATCTTGCTAATTATCTACCTGCTAATTAGACAGTACGTGTGGGTGGTCAATGCCTGACCTGGGTCAACCAGGGGTCACAGCTTCGGGTGTCGTGCCAAGCCAAAAGGCAGTAACCGTTCATCGTAAGCAGTTGTCTCTCTTGTCTTTACGTGGACGTTAATGTGTTCACACGTCATTGTATGGGTGTGTCTGGGTGTGCTAAACATGTAGTACAATGCTTACCCATAAATTAATGACATATTTTTTATACAAATCATAGAGACCAAATGTTTTTTTAAATTAGAAATCATCATAAATGTCTTAGTTAGCTCTTTCCGCTTTATTTGAATACCTATGTTATGGGAATCATCATAAATGTCTTAGTCAGCTCTTTCCGCTTCATTTGAATACCTATATGTTATGGGTCTACGGCCATTATAAATATTGTACTCTTTCAGTGCGGGATCGAATTAAACGTCAGAATCTGACGTCTACAGACGTCAAATATCCCCGCGCTGAACGGACTCAACAGCAGTAGCTGTTCACTTTTTAAGTAAGCATGCAGTTACTGTTGTTTGGCTTTGGATTGCATTACTTTCAAGTACACAGATAAGCGAAGGCAAACGTTTTCCAATAATGATTGCTCATTACTCTTCTAAGGTGTGGATTGTGCATTGTGTGCTTGGGTCTGGGTTTACAAAACCTCCTACTTTCACGCACACTGCAGCTATACAAAGCCACATGATTCTCCATAAAGGGTGCCCATGATATGTATGGCATGTCTTCATGTCATATTATATTATCAGATTCCATCACTCAACGTTATTTATTTTAAAATAAAATAATATGATAAATATATAATATGATAAAATAAAATAATATGATCGGTTTCAAGTATCCAGTTTATTGCTGCTGCAATCGCACAGAAGGCGACTTATTACTGAATGTATGAGGTTCTTCTTGGCTCTTCTTGGAATTTTTTTTATACAAGCAGAAGTTTCGCACATATTTTGCACACAAGATGATTCAACGTAAGAGCATTAGCCTAAGCCGGTGCAGTAATAATACATACTTTTTAAATATTTTTTTTATCTTTATCACATTTATGAAAAGCAACATAATTTCATATGCATTGATAAGTCGTTTAATTTGTATTTGATTTGATATGTTGGCTTAGTGTTTTTAAACGTTTATGTTGTCTACCGGGTTTAATCCATGTAGAATTCAGCGCACTCACAAATTAAATATTATAATAACAATTATCTGAAAGGTATAATTTAATATTCCTGCATTCTAGAGATGATAAATGAAACCTCATCATTATAGTAGTGAACATAGTGGGGGACAAAGGGGGCAGACAATGAAAAAGGGGTTTGAGAATAACACAGTCCTCAGCCCTATAATCATAGCCACCCCTGAAATATCCCTGACCATGCAAAGGCAAACAGCAGTAACTGCTTACTTGGAAAGTAAGCAGTTAATGCTGTTTGGCTTTCCATTGCAGTGAAGCTTTCTGGTTTGAACAAAAGGAACTAGAGTGACAGACATGAGGCGGAAATTACAGGTGTTCAAACTGTTCACTGTTCACTGTGCAGCGGGGGATTATTTTCACAGCAGTCTGTCCCCGCACACGCTATACACAACAATTGAGCTGCTTCATCAGGAGAACAAGCAAATTACCAGCTCTAGATAATGGCACCCATTGGTTGGCAAAGCAGCATAGATTATTGTGAAGGACTAATTCATCGTGTTTAAGTTATTGTAAATCAGTAATATTCAGAAAAATATTTACAAAAAAGTAGGGTTTTTTTTGGTAAAATCATTTCAGTATTTACAAAACCCCCGCATTGTCACCTGTTAACTTTCTGTCTTAGCATTTTGAAATCATCACCTCTGCATTTTATGTATTGTTTTGCAGACAATTTGTCACTTCAGACAAATTTTGTGTCAAAATGTATGATTTTTTTTTCTACTCCTTGCCCTCACCCCGACGCAGACAGACTGTGTGGGCTATGCGCAGTCAAGATGATTCCCATTAAGCATTGTATATTTTCATTATTTGCTGTATATTCACAACTGTTTGTTCAAAACTTATTTCCAGCCCATCATTGCAAAGTTGTGAGTAGTTATTAAGAATGTCATCCTTAGTTGCTCCTCCTTTCAATCCTTACAACGCTGACATATTTTGTGTTTTTTTCAATTTGAAATCATCATAAATGTCTTAGTTACCTCCTTCCACTTCATTTGAATACTTATGTTATGAGTCTACGGCCATTATAATTTTTGAATTATTTCAGTGCGGGGCTCGACTTTAGACTAGAGTCCGTCCCCGCACTGAAAGGTTTAATAAAGCATTTTTTCGTTTTAACTGATTTTCAAAACATAAAGTTAAGAGATGTTTGGATAAGAAATAATTATCCACATCTGTTTTTTTTTGTTTTATCTGTTCATCAAAACAAAACATACTTCACAGACACAATGGTCGTTGTTCCGTGTTCTACAACAAATTCACCAAGATACTAGATGTGTGATTGGTCGGGATGGTGATCTCTACCAATCAAAATGTCGAATATTCACAGCGAATGTATGAGTCCTACAGGCTATGCAGTGCAAAGACAAACAACAGTAACTGTTTACTTTTCAAGTAACCAATCACTGCTGTTTGCTTTTGCAGGGCAACTCATTTTGTTCCTCTCACAGTTACCATCAGCAATAAATACTTGTTGTTATCAATGCAATGTAAAGTAAGACGTTACTGCTATATGCCTTTACATGGCTGTATCCCCGAGCAAAGACAAACAGCAGTAACTGCTTACTTTTCAAGTAAGCAGTTACTGCTGTTTGTCATTGCTCTTATAGGTTGCCATGCAATAACAAACAGCAGTAATTGCTTACTTTTCAAATCAGCAGTTACTGCAGTTTGTCATTGCTCTTATGAGTTGCCATGCAAAGACATACAGCAGTAATTACTTACTTTTCAAGTAAGCAGTTACTGCTGTTTGTCATTGCTCTTATGAGGTGCCATGCAATAACAAACAGCAGTAACTGCTTACTTTTCAAGTAAGCAGTTACTGCTGTTTGTCATTGCTCTTATGAGTTGCCATGCAAAGATATACAGCAGTAGCTGCTTACTTTTCAAGTCAGCAGTTACTGCAGTTTGCCTTTGCTCGGCAGGGTTGACCTCCACATGTGAAGCCTTCTAGTTAATATGAGGAAACATGAGATGTGTCTCTGGGGACAAATCACCCAGTTTAGGTGTCCGTCGGTGTGAATGAGCGACCCGCACCACACAAAAACGTGACATTAGTGATCCCCTAGCTCTGTAATGATCCAGTAATAATAGACCGTAAGCCTCCCTAACATCAGAGATATCTGATAATATACATCTGCTCTCTTATTACTGCAGTATCTATATACACATGTCAACTGTCCGTGTCACCAGATATCTCATTCCTGTTCATAAGGTCATGTGGTAGTGTAAGGCTAGATTATAGTACTGCATGTTGATAAATCATGACATATTTGGTTACTTTTATCAAAAAAGTATACATAATATGGTGAGGTGCTTTGTTCACATTGATTCCAATGTTTTAACCGTTGCATTTCACAGGTTGTAGATGTTCTCAATGTTTTAACCATTGCATTGTAGATGTTGTTAATGTTTTAGCCGGTGTATGTTTTAACTGTTGCATTTTATAGGTTGCAGATGTATACAATGTTTTAGCTGTTGCATTTTATAGGTTGTATAGGTTTTCGATATTTTAACTGTTGCATTTTTAGACCACCTCTGTGCGCATACAGACTAACCCAAACGAGGGGCACTGGTTGTAGTGCTGCCAGGGCCTAATTTTAATTAAAACTCGGTGCCTGCAAAACCGTTGTCATATAAGTTTATTCGACAAACGTTTTGAACTTATTTAAGTCGCTCTCTCGCCTCAGTGTGCAGAGCACTATGTAAGCCCTGATCAGTCACTCATGTGGCTGATGAGCCGTGTGGTGAACAAATGTATATTAGATTACCTGTGTATACCAGGGTCCGTATTATCGTACAAGTTACGATATATCGTAGGCTTCGTATTGGTCGAGATGGCCATCTCGACCAATCCCAAGCCTACCATTTATCGTAACTTGTACGAGAATACAAGTTCAGGATATTGAATGAGCTGATTGTAGTCACATCTTCAGTGGAGTGAAAAATGACTGATGACATTTGACAAGCGTGAACACTGCAGAGCCAATCAACCGTGCCAAACCCCGTGGTTAGTTTACATTTTGTTCACAATAGCATTTATAAAGCATGAAGGAAGGCATACAACTCAGGGCTCAGGGATCTACATTAGCCGTGTAACAATAATTTTACAGCTAAACTGAAATCAATTAAGCAATTGAATAAATGTACTTGTGTGCATATCATACTATTTTGAGTGCCATTTTATAATTTAATTATTTTGTAATTGTAATTTTGCCCTTCCCAGTTTCAAATTGATTTTTACACGCATCAATATCACGAATATAACACTTAAAGGGTAACCGTTTCAGCGCGGGGATCTACTTAAGACGTCATAATCTGACGTCTATTGACGTCAGATTATGACGTCTAAAGTAGATCCCCGCGCTAAAAGAGTAAAAGAGTATTCAAGAGTATTCAGATGAAGCGGAAAAAAGCTAACTAAAACGTTTATGATGATTTCAATTGAAAAACCCCATTTGGTCTCCATGGTTTATACAAAACATTTCAGCGCGTTAACCCTTTAAATCCGCACGATGCATTAAAGCATCATTTCACATCCCTGAAAACAGACTTAATTTTCCAACAACCAAGGGTTTTAGAACGAAAATTACCAAAAAACTAGTTTGCCAATACATGACAATTTTCTTTAATTTTTCACTCACATCAAATCATTTTTATCCACTACAAGTCGAGAATTGCGACAGCAATTCGCGGCTTGTAGTGGATAAAGATGACAATAGTAAATTAAGGCTTGAAAGGGTTAAAGGTCAAATAATCCACCCTTCAATGTGATTCTGTGTGAAGTGACGCAGACGCAGGCAGTGATTTTTCACGGATTGTTTAGTGAGGTGAAATAAACGGTCAGGTCGCCAGGTTCTGTTTGAAGTACATGTGTGTATCTTGACTGGTAACGTAGTTTTGCCATTCACAATGACTGACAAGTGTGATGTGCGTATCCTATTATTATATCTATGGATTGGTGAATCAACCCTTTCAGTGCGGGGATAGACTTTACACGTCAGAATCTGACGTATATAGACGTCAGATTTTGACGTCTAAGGTCAATCCCCCTACTGGAATTTTTTTTAAAAATTATATTGGCCGTAAACTGATACCATATGTAGCAGGGTGTAATTGTGAGTGCCGATCACCAATTCGCACTTTAGTTAATTTCACTGACAGCTAACAATTGCGTGTGGTCTTCTCGTTGTGTGTTTGCTGGTTGCCTGGGTGACTGCCGTCTGATTGGTTGCCATCTGGTTGGCCTATCACGTCCTGATCCGAATTTGTCCTTCCCGCGAATTAATGTTTCTTTTCATAATTTCTCTCTCATTCCATTAGTTAACATGTAGTGAAATCGCCATGATTTCTTCTGCTTTCAGGTTGGTGATCGGAATATTGTTTTTAGTCAATCTTGGTAATTGTTCTAGGTTAATACTAGTTCTTGTATTGTAGTGTTATTCGTTTAAATAATTATCCTGTTCATAATTATTCAGCTTATTCGTGAATGAGTTGTACGAATTCATAGTTGACTCAGTCTTCTGTCGGCATCAGTACAATGCCAGTAATGTTTCTTTTGATAATTTCTCTCTCATTCCATTAGTTAACATGTAGTGAAATCGCCATGATTTCTTCTGCTTTCAGTGACATGTAACTGACGTGTAATAAATTCATCATCTTCATCGCTGTCATCAGGGTCATCTTCATGATCTTGGTTTTGAGTGTGACGATGTAAATAAACTGTGATGTGAGACCATTTGAACCTGTTGTTTGTTTACCTGATTTACTCCAACCAGTACGACCTAATCCAACCCGCAAAAAGAACCTAGTGATTGTGATAAAGACCGCATTATACTCCTCAGGAGAAGGAGATTAAACCACCGGCAAAAATGGCGCCCAATGTGTAACTGACGTGTGGACCATGCAGGAGAAACATTATAAACAATTGAAACGCAAGTGGGTACAAAAAAATTAATATAATTATTCTCCATTTAAAATAACCAAAGGAATAGCGAGTTTTGCTTTGCTGATTTTGCCACAGTGAGGTGGAATGGCCCAAGTATAGTACTGTATACTCCAGACCACACCCACTCAGGTAATTTATTATTGTACGGTAACGTGACTAACTGACGCTCGTGGTTGGTTGGAGTACAGTACTATACTTGGTAAGATAAAGGGTATAGAACACTGCGCAGGATAAGACACCCATACAACGCTGAAATATGTGTTGTATCAACCATGGAGACAAAGGTTTTTTTTCAATTTGAAATCATCATAAATGTCTTTGTTGCTCTTTCCGCTTCATTTGAATACCTATGTTATGGGTCTATGACCATTGTAATTTTTATTTTTTTGCAGTGCCGGGATCGACTTTAGACGTCAGATTCTGACGTCTAAAGTCGATCCCTGTGCAGAAAAAGTTAAACCGCTATGCGCGACTATTGTCATTTTTAATCTGCTTCAGTATAGTACTTAAAATCACAGTTATTGGAAACGAAATGTGTGCATAGACATCTAGATTTGCAAATGTTCAATGTTCAATTACTGGTATTTGTTTAATTTGAGACCAAACAATTGCAAATATTGAAGTTTAAACACTCATTTCTTTCCCAATAACTGTGATTTAATTTGCTGATTGAACAGCTAATAAAAACGGCTAGTATTTTTTTTAGCGCTTTAAGAGTTAACCAAGAAACCGTTCTATTATGGTCAATTATTGCTGAACATTGTATATACTGTAGCATTGTGTGATATTGTGATGATGACTTCATACATTACCAATCCGGTATTTAGGATCCTGTTAGAGGTGACATTTGTGACGTCCACCTAACAGCCGTCACCCCCCCCCCTCCGCCGCCCCCCCCCCCGCACACGTGTCCCTCGTGTTATGCGTTGTAGTAATCCCGGCGAACACGAGACGTTCACCCAATGTTGTATCAATGTTGACGCCCAACATTAATACAACATTGGGTGAACGTCTCGTGTTATGTGCTGTAGTAATAGTCCGGGGAATCATAGGTATCCGTGTTATCCCTGTAATTAGCGCTCGGCGCCACGGATCCTAGGATTCCAGCTTGTCCGACACAACATTCGCACTAAAAAATGGACTTGTTTAGACACCAGGTGTGAATTGTGGGACGCACGCATACATCAGCAAGTACTGACGCTTTGTGCCCTGAGGACGCACATATACATCAGCAAGTACAGACGCTTTGAGCTCTGAGGCGGCTCGGAAAGCTGGCGTACAAAACGTCCTGCTGAATTTCCAGTTGTATTTTTGTGCTTTTTGTTCATTTGAGGCTGGAATTGCTGACGCAATTTCCAGCCTCAAATGAAAAAAAAATATTTCATAATTGTCGGCCCAATAATACAAAATCCTTCTATGTCTAATTTTCATTTCCAAGGTTAAGCTATATATTGCTTCAGGATAAGCCTCAGAATTAATTTTGCATCGCATACGTTTTCTACCATGTTTAAAAAAAGGCATAGAGGTTAATTTGGTCAGTTGGTTGCCTAGGTACATGTATTTACCTAAAATATTTTATCAATTCCAATGCCTTTCTAATTGGCTAAAATCTCGCAGAAGCAAAATTTACAGGTTTAGCAGGACATGTTGTGAAACAAAAAAAGTATTTAGTAGAATAGTGTCAAATAATTTACTCTCTTCAAATGGATGAATAAATTAAATTAGAGGCTATACTTTATAAAATTACAGTATTCAAATCATTTTGTCATGCCAAGAACAAAATAAAAAACGTTTTTTACCGCCCTTAGCTTTAATGTACATGCTTTGATGTATATTCTTAAGTACAGTTTCTAAAAATATGATGTATTAAAATAATTAGGTGTATATGTGTTACTTACATACACTAGAATAATTATCAATAATTTGATTATTGGTTGACCTTGAGAAATTTTAACAATGTATATTGGGAAAAAGCCTCAATTTAGCTATACTCCATGGTTTTCTTTAGGTTTTCTCTCAGAGATAGAGCTGGAATTTCTGCAATAAGATAATTTATAAAGAACACTATTTGCTAAATAAAAACTAATGTTAGAGAAAACGAGAATTCTAACAGTATGTCTAATAAACACCGAGTCAGTAAAGAGTAAAGACTGAGCCCAGGACAGAGAAAATAGAAAAATTAGGTTAGTCGATCCTTATTAACCCTTTAACCGCCGGTGCCGCATATATTCGGGTTTACATTTTTTATTAGCACATTAAGTATCACTTTTTAAATATGGTAAAGATAAAATGTGACATCAACCAGCAAAATTTGAAAACAGTCGACCTCCATTTTGTCAAAACTGAATAATTTTCACTCACTTGAAGTTGTGGATCGCGTCAGCGAGACACGACTTCAAGTGGGTGAAAATTTAAATTGAATAATTTGGCGGTTAAAGGGTTAAGTAAAAATTATGACTTATTAGTTCCAGCAATTTGGCTTAGAGGGTTAAAACACCTCTTGAATATACCCCAGGGACGAAATGGTTAGATGAACATACCCCGGGGCCGAGATGGTTTGGAAGAGGAAATTAGAAGACCTTCATGTCACAAGGCAATATGGATAGGGCCTGATAGGAAACGGCTCATAAAAATATAATGAACCGGGCTGCCAGTTAATTGGAAATCTCGCCCCTCAAGTAATGAACCACCGGTGTGAGTGGGAGAGGTCAGCAGGAAATGGCGGGTAGGGGGGGGGGGGGGTGGTACCGGATTATTACCAGTTGGGGACAGATTAGTAAATATTCGTTCTATTACTGCTGTAGTGAACAGGTAAAGAGTCCACCTGTTGTGTGGATTTGTTCTACTTTACAGGATAATTGGAATCTCATTGGAAGCCTACACCACTCATTACATGAAAACAAGAGACCAGAATCAACACCACTCACTACATGAGATCAAGAGACCAAAACCAAAACTCCCCACTACATGCGACCAAGATACCCATACCAACATCATTCACTACATGAGATCAAGAGACCAAAACCAAAACTCCCCACTACATGCGACCAAGATACCCACACCAACATCATTCACTACATGAGATCAAGAGACCAAAACCAACACTCCCCACTACATGCGACCAAGATACCCATACCAACATCATTCACTATATGAGATCGAGAGACCAAAACCAACACTCCCCACTACATGCGACCAAGATACCCAAACCAACATCATTCACTACATGAGATCAAGAGACCAAAACCAACAATCACCACTACGTGCGACCAAGATACCCATACCAACACCACTCACTACATGAGATCGAGAGACCAAAACCAGCACTCCCCACTACATGCGACCAAGATACCCATACCAACACCATTCACTACATGAGATCAAGAGACCAAAACCAATAATCCCCACTACGTGCGACCAATATACCCATACCAACACCATTCACTACATGAGATCAAGAGACCAAAACCAACAATCCCCGCTACGTGCGACCAATATACCCATACCAACACCATTCACTACATAAAACCAACAGACTAAAACCAACACCACTTTTTACACGAGACCAAGAAACCAAAAACCAACAACACTCACTACATGAGACCAATAGACCAAAACCAGCACCACTCACTACATGAGACAAAAATACCAAACCTCACACCACTCACTACATGAGACCAAGAGATCAAAACTATCACCACTCACTACATGAGACCAAGAGATCAAAACTATCACCACTCACTACATGAGACCACCCTACACCACTACATTCCCGGACTTTGCTATCAAATCTTCTTCCCATATATGAGACCCATTGATCAGACACTACATAAATCTGAATCCAGAAACCAAAGTCCTACTTCTCGGAATGAAACCCTGGCTGTTAACCGAAGATTATATATCATACTTACACTTCAACATGATAATAAATCCAGGGCGCGTGAGGCTTTATGAATAAATTAGTCACCTTTGAGTCCAGTCTCAGGGTGGCTGGTTGGCTCAACACCCTTATGCTGCTGAATTGTTTGCTTCTGTTTTTCATTCAATTAAAGATGGAATTGCTAACCCAATTTCTAGTTTCAAGTGATGAAAAATAGCTATATTGATGAAAACAGATATCAGAAATATGTAATTATTGAATTAACTAAGCATCTGCCAAAAACAATATTTTATCAAATTTAGTGATATTTCTATTGCTCAAACTAAAGCTGTTGTTTAAAGTTGCTTTTTATAAATTCTGATAAACTTGACTACATATTCAAATGTCATTACTATTACCAGACCCTAAGCGCCCCCCCCCCCTAGTCCAAGATACAAATGCTAATAGCAGACCCAGGAACCTGGAGCCTGCCCTCGGGACTGTGCCTGTCAGTCTGCCACTGTCAGTTGAGTTTCCCGCTGAGTTATGTACCCAGTAGACGCAGACACATGTTCACTGACTGTGAGTTACCTATTCCAGTAAACACACAACATTTGTATAGCATTTGTACAATGCTGGACCAACGTCAAAGACGTTGGGCCTACGTTGTACAAATGTTATACAAATGTTTTGTATTTGCTTGGTAACTCCTCGTAATAACAATACCTGATGTCCAGAACTATTTGCTCACTATTCTCAGAAACTGTTACGTTCTGGTTATGAGTCAGATACCACATACCGGTGGTGACAGAACTATGTATCTATTATCTTAGTTGCTAATACTGGCTTGAATTAGTCAAAATATATAAAAATTAGGAAGCAAGATTGTTAGGATATGCAAAAATCCTTATTTCGAATTGTGAAATTATGAAATGTAAATCACAGTAAGCCAATCAGGGAATCGCTGTTGTGGCTACAATGCTGTATGATATTTTTAACACTAAACTGACAGTATAACTCTTTACTATTGTTGAGGTTTGCTATGCATTTGTTTATTTGCCATGTAATTTGTCAGGCACAATACGTCGTGCAATTTATTACTATCATAACTATAGAGCCATACTACCACGTGACACGTAACTAAATATCAATACCAGTCAAGTCTCTACTCTTATAACTACTGTCATAATACCACACTGAATATCAACACTATATAGTCGCGTCTGATACTCTCATAGCTACTGCTACCACACTAAATATCAACACTAGTCAAGTCTATTTATTGAAAGATGTTGTTCATTGACGAAACTAGCAAATTTTTATCTTAAATCAGGAGGAGATGCAGTAAATGTGAACCACACAGCTTTTTAAATCTTGACATCCCGATCGTTAAAGCCATAGGAACCAAATAAAAGACATTTTTTAAAGCTAAATCATCAACCCCAAACTCGACTATGTTTAGATCATATGCAGTAAAAAAATTCATCACGGTTGGAATCACATAATAGTTCCTAATTCCTTTTTTTACGTATCTTTGAAATATATATATATATACAACTTTTCAACGTTGTATGTTATTAAAACACGTTAGCCCTTACCTACTGGGAAATGCAAAAATATTTGCGGGAATTGTCACCATAATTTTAATAAAAATATATCAGCTCACGCATTATATATGCCTAGCAAATATATTTGCGGGAATTGTCACCATTATTTTAATAAAAATATATCAGCTCACGCATTATATATGCCCAGCAGGGGTCAGGTCAATTTATCTTATATTCAATCTCCTGGTACATTATTGATAACTTAAGTTTCATCACAGGTGACACCGATTGCACAAACTGCCTTTCTTGATCAAAGGTTGGACAAATAAGCCAAGAAATTACATGTGATTTTATCTCTCCTCAATTATATTTCTACTTTGAGGTAGTAAAGAAATAATTGATATTTTAGCCCAGAAAGCGAAACAAACCCCCATTCCCCGTGCTGATCAAAACTAATGATAAGACATGTTACATCTGTCATACACACGTGCGCAGACACATTCAACCCTATCAGCGCGCGGATCGTCTTTAGACGTCAAAATTTGACGGCTAAAGACGTCACATTTTGACGTCTAAAGTCGATCCCCGCACTGAAAGAATTAAACATGTATAATGACCTTCAAATGAAGCAGAAAGAGCTGATTCAAACATTTATCATGTTTATGATGCTTGCAAATTGAAAAAAACCCACCTTACTCTCTTGGTTTATATCACAATATTTCAGCGCTTTAAGGGTTCAGTTTTTAATGCTGCAGTACAGATTAGCATTTTTTATTCATGTGAAGCTGACATTGGTGACGCAATTACCTACTTCAAATGGAGCAAAAGAAAAAAAAATTGTATTTTGTTTGTTCTAATTTGTCAATAAAATATGTTCATATGGCAAATGGAGAAATAGAGGGTAGATGTCCATGTCCAGGGGTATAATAGTATCTCAAATAGTAACATGATCAGTTGCTGACAGAGTGACATTTGTCGTCATTTGAGCCTGGTAATTGTGTGAGCAAAACCAGCTCTGCCTCTCTGGTGAGTGGCGGATAGCACCCTTTAATTCGGAAGGGCCTAAAAATAAACAATTTAATTCCTTACTGTGGCTTGCCTAAATTAGCTACCATCCCGTCATGTATTTCTTATTGCAACTCTGATTTTTATTACAAATATACGTAAGCAGGTAAATAACCATTACCTCTAATAAATCAGGATAGTGTTTAGTTTTATAATGTGTTTCGATGATGTTATATGATCTGCCATTACACATATCGTCGCCTCGGAGCTAAAGGATCCTATCTGCCACTCTAACGAGTGTCGGAGCTAAAGGATCCTATCTGCCACTCTAACGAGTGTCAGATAGGATCCTTTAGCTCCGAGGCGACGATATATAAAAGATTATTTGTTATATCTGCTAATTAAAGAGTGGTCATAAAACACTTGTCTATTTGGAAATAGAAACATATTCAAATAATGTAAAATGATCCTATTTCAAAATGCTTTGCAGTTTCTCATTTTGCCAACATCTGCTAAGCATACTTTTACTTGTAAGTTTTGTAACTGAGGAGGATTTTCCACAGTGACATACTGAGAATGTCAAGCATAAAGAGATCGCGGAATCATCAGAGATATTAGTCAGAAATGACATCTGTCTCAGTTGTACCTACTCACGCTCCTCTCATAAATAATAGCTTTTCAGACACATGTATACATCTGTGGTAAGTAATGATTGTTGTGGACCTTGTAATTGGAGTTATTTAAGCTGACTTCTGACATTACGTCGTCAGTCACAGGGTTGCCATGGGAGCACGAGGTGCAGTAATTATCGCCCACGGTAGAATGGTCATAACCAAATAAGAAAGTTGAAGAGTCTCACCGCAGTGCAGAAAATTGGGCCTGTATTCTCGTACAAGCTACTATATATCGTAGGCTTCGGATTGGTTGAGATGGCCATCTTGACCAGTCCGAGGCCTGAGATATACTGTAACTTGCACGAGAATACGGGCCCTGGTCTGGTTGATATTTCAGATATTGTCATAAAAACTGACCCAATAGGAATTAGGAACCATTCCAAAATTGATTTTTCAACGGTTTTAAATATTTTTTGGGTGTGTAGAATCGAATTACGATGTGTGTCAGGCTGAAATGCTCGGCCCCGTAAGTCAATTTTGTGATTCCAAATAACACGTCAAATCCATATAAATCCAGCGGTAAATATACATTAGCCCGCGGGCCAAATAAGGTTACAGTGCACCCCTTCCCCCAGGACAGTTCAAGACCAAGTTTGGTTTGCTCCTCAGGCCTTCCCAGCCGTCATTGAAAAAATATTAGGATGAATGCAGATATTTTCGAAATGGCCGCTATTAAAATATACGAAATCACGCATTGGGCCATAGCATGAGTGTTAGCACAGCTAGAGTCGCGATTTTGTATACCCATATTGTTTGGTATGGGGAATCCAATGGTGCCCATAAAAATGTGTATGTCTAAAACGTTCTCGGTAATTTTTGTCGCAAATATGAAAACAGCTTTTCTTTACAAGTAAGCAGTTATGTTGTTTGCCAGTTTGTTCCATGTAGACCAGACTGCATGGTGCAAACCTTGTGCTGCTCGTTACACATGTTGAACCCTGTGATTTTTACTGGGTTTCCCAGCATGTTATTTGAACCATCATGATTGTGGGAGTTTAAACTTTCTATTTCCATATACCTCATATACTCGCTACAATGACTTTGTTTTCTTGAGTTTACAATTATTAAAAAAATCCTTGTCATTGAAGTAATACTATATAAATATTTAAAAAAAAACAAAAAAACAAAAGTAAATGAAACAGAGGAATGAATTCCAAGTATATCGTGGGTGTCAGTATTTGGCACGCTGGGACAAATCAGATTGGCTGTAGTGTTTGCTACCCAGCTAACACGAGACGAAGACCGCAGTCAATGTTGGTCCACCAGCATTGTGTCATCGACTCGTGTGTTTGCTGGGCTGGGTGGTCAGTAAAGTACGGAAAATAGCGGACACTATTGTAGTGGCTTGTAGTGGCTACATATATGTCATGGGTCTACGGCCATTATAAGTTTTTTTATTCTTTCAGAGCGAATGATTTCTTGTCGAATGATCTCAAGTTTTCTTTAATATTACACAGAATACTATGTGATGTATCTAAAATAGAGGTTTCTTAACAGATAATCCCCTAGCAACCTAAGTGTTGTATGTGCCTCTCATTTGAGGTAACCCATGTGCTGATACGCCCTTATATATATATAAGGTTTCAAACATATTTTAAACCAAATATTATATTATTGATATGGATAAGACAGTTTGCGGTGGATGCTCAGTTAGGCAAATAATTCAGTATATTTTCAAAAAATATAACTTTTTTTCGCCATTTGAAGCTGGATATTGCGTTAGTAATTCCAGCTTCAAATGACGAAAAGCAGTAACTTACACTTCAGCATGTTAAGGGTCAGCAGTCATCTATTTTACTACACAGCGAATAACCTGCATTTTTAAACTCTTGTTTCCGGCTCTTTTTACAATTGTTGCGTAAATGTGGTACTATTGTTTTTGTCAGTTTGTCAGTGATGTATTTGGCAGCGGTCAGTGATTAGTATTTGTCGTGTGTACTGGTCAGGCTTTGACAGGTCACTGTCCAGTTACAACCGGTGGTACATGCACCGACACATCAAAACAATTGATAAACATCTACTCAATACATGTCACCGCTTGTTGATTCAGTCATACATTACATCAACACATGCTACAACGTAGTGAAGCTTCTTGGTGGCTATAAATTTGCAAAAATGTAACGATTTTACTTTCTAGAACAAGAACCAGTACTCGCAGATCAATATACAATTTAACCCTTTCAGTGCGGTGACCGATTTTAGACGTCAGAATCTGACGTCCATAGACGTCAGATTCTGACGTCCAAAGTCGATCCCCGCGCTGGAACAGTAAACAACTTATAATGGTTACAGACACATGACATAGGTATTCAAATGAAACGGAAAGATCTATACTAAGACATTTCTGATGATTTCAAATTGAAAAAAACCCTTTGCTCTTTATGGTTTATACAACATTTTTTAGCGTTGCAAGAGTTAAATTAGCCATTCTGTCAGCAGTGCCAGCTGCAAATGAGTGATAATATCACGTTGATATAAAATGTCAAATCAAGGAATCCATCTACAGGTTTTTTAGTCCGAAATATTAATTAGTGCACTTTGATAAGAAATAAAACAAATGCTTTGTTTTCCTCATAAGTCACATCTGGCAAACAATTTTAAAAAAACTCCACTCCTTCCCAGTCTGTTATGTAATCACGTTAACGTTATACAACTACAAGTTGTGATTCACAGTACACGTATTTTAGAAAATTGTGTATTAACATTTTTTTATAGACTGTGATCATTTTTACCTTGCCGTTTTAATTAGTGTTCTTTAATGACTTTATTGCCTGATGTGTAATTGAAAGACACGTTGTTTTACATATTCAGTAATTATTACAAATTCAGCACATTCTGCGCACTCAATAGTTGTATTATTTCAATCAAATTGTATAGTTTGGCTACATCTTGTCTATGTATACGCGGAAGATAATTAATATGTAATATGGAAGTCATTTCTGTTTAACCCTTTAACCACCGGAACCGATTATATCCGGAGTTATTATTTTTTATTAGCATGTCAAACAGTTTTAAAGATAAAACGTGATATCACTCAACAAGATTTTAAAATCGTTGACCTCCATTTTGGCAAAACTGAATAATTTTCACTCACTTGAAGTTGTGAATCGCGTCAGCGATTCAGCGAGACACAACTTCAAGTAAATGAAACTTCCAGTTGAATAACTTGGCGGTTGAAAGGTTAATACCGTGTTTGAATCATGTTTATGTGTAATAACAGCGTATGATAAACAGGATGACGCATAAGCACGAGGAGATACCATGTATTACACACCATAATACTAGCATGGGAAGCTGGTTCTACTAAATGATGGCGCAGTGAGAGATGTAATGGGCATATCGTGTGACAATGTATACATGTACATGATTGGTCATAACAAATCTACAGGACACGAAGAAATATTTATGGGGAAGTTTACAATGATAAAAATAATCACTGTATATATATCACTGTACATATATTTTTATCACTGTATAAATTTAATATACAATAATCACTTTACAAACTAATATGTAACTATATGTACATATATACAAGGGTTTGTACAGAAATCAGCTCAAATTCCCCAAATTTACTATGATGCTGTACAAAACCATAAGGCAATACCTGCTCACCTTAAAAGGGAGTATGTCGGATGATGGTCACTATGGGGGATCGACCTTAGACGTCAGAATCTAACGTCTATTCTAAAAGAGTAAAACTATTTATATGATGGACTTAACATAGGTATTCAAATGAAGCGGAAAGATCTAACTAAGACATTTATGCTGATTTCAAATAAAAAGCCACTTTGATCTCTCTGTATCTGCGTAGTCACTAAACACATGAGATAGATCTCCATGCTAAACACCTATATTAGTCTCTGTAGTGGGCTTAGGTAAACTGTTGACATAGGATCCATGATATCGTGTTGAGATCTGCCCTATTGTCTGGTGTCCGGCAGCTGAAAGCTGATTGTACTGCGTGTCCAAGTATCTATAATTATCTTGCTAATTATCTACCTGCTAATTAGACAGTACGTGTGGGTGGTCAATGCCTGACCTGGGTCAACCAGGGGTCACAGCTTCGGGTGTCGTGCCAAGCCAAAAGGCAGTAACCGTTCATCGTAAGCAGTTGTCTCTCTTGTCTTTACGTGGACGTTAATGTGTTCACACGTCATTGTATGGGTGTGTCTGGGTGTGCTAAACATGTAGTACAATGCTTACCCATAAATTAATGACATATTTTTTATACAAATCATAGAGACCAAATGTTTTTTTAAATTAGAAATCATCATAAATGTCTTAGTTAGCTCTTTCCGCTTTATTTGAATACCTATGTTATGGGAATCATCATAAATGTCTTAGTCAGCTCTTTCCGCTTCATTTGAATACCTATATGTTATGGGTCTACGGCCATTATAAATATTGTACTCTTTCAGTGCGGGATCGAATTAAACGTCAGAATCTGACGTCTACAGACGTCAAATATCCCCGCGCTGAACGGACTCAACAGCAGTAGCTGTTCACTTTTTAAGTAAGCATGCAGTTACTGTTGTTTGGCTTTGGATTGCATTACTTTCAAGTACACAGATAAGCGAAGGCAAACGTTTTCCAATAATGATTGCTCATTACTCTTCTAAGGTGTGGATTGTGCATTGTGTGCTTGGGTCTGGGTTTACAAAACCTCCTACTTTCACGCACACTGCAGCTATACAAAGCCACATGATTCTCCATAAAGGGTGCCCATGATATGTATGGCATGTCTTCATGTCATATTATATTATCAGATTCCATCACTCAACGTTATTTATTTTAAAATAAAATAATATGATAAATATATAATATGATAAAATAAAATAATATGATCGGTTTCAAGTATCCAGTTTATTGCTGCTGCAATCGCACAGAAGGCGACTTATTACTGAATGTATGAGGTTCTTCTTGGCTCTTCTTGGAATTTTTTTTATACAAGCAGAAGTTTCGCACATATTTTGCACACAAGATGATTCAACGTAAGAGCATTAGCCTAAGCCGGTGCAGTAATAATACATACTTTTTAAATATTTTTTTTATCTTTATCACATTTATGAAAAGCAACATAATTTCATATGCATTGATAAGTCGTTTAATTTGTATTTGATTTGATATGTTGGCTTAGTGTTTTTAAACGTTTATGTTGTCTACCGGGTTTAATCCATGTAGAATTCAGCGCACTCACAAATTAAATATTATAATAACAATTATCTGAAAGGTATAATTTAATATTCCTGCATTCTAGAGATGATAAATGAAACCTCATCATTATAGTAGTGAACATAGTGGGGGACAAAGGGGGCAGACAATGAAAAAGGGGTTTGAGAATAACACAGTCCTCAGCCCTATAATCATAGCCACCCCTGAAATATCCCTGACCATGCAAAGGCAAACAGCAGTAACTGCTTACTTGGAAAGTAAGCAGTTAATGCTGTTTGGCTTTCCATTGCAGTGAAGCTTTCTGGTTTGAACAAAAGGAACTAGAGTGACAGACATGAGGCGGAAATTACAGGTGTTCAAACTGTTCACTGTTCACTGTGCAGCGGGGGATTATTTTCACAGCAGTCTGTCCCCGCACACGCTATACACAACAATTGAGCTGCTTCATCAGGAGAACAAGCAAATTACCAGCTCTAGATAATGGCACCCATTGGTTGGCAAAGCAGCATAGATTATTGTGAAGGACTAATTCATCGTGTTTAAGTTATTGTAAATCAGTAATATTCAGAAAAATATTTACAAAAAAGTAGGGTTTTTTTTGGTAAAATCATTTCAGTATTTACAAAACCCCCGCATTGTCACCTGTTAACTTTCTGTCTTAGCATTTTGAAATCATCACCTCTGCATTTTATGTATTGTTTTGCAGACAATTTGTCACTTCAGACAAATTTTGTGTCAAAATGTATGATTTTTTTTTCTACTCCTTGCCCTCACCCCGACGCAGACAGACTGTGTGGGCTATGCGCAGTCAAGATGATTCCCATTAAGCATTGTATATTTTCATTATTTGCTGTATATTCACAACTGTTTGTTCAAAACTTATTTCCAGCCCATCATTGCAAAGTTGTGAGTAGTTATTAAGAATGTCATCCTTAGTTGCTCCTCCTTTCAATCCTTACAACGCTGACATATTTTGTGTTTTTTTCAATTTGAAATCATCATAAATGTCTTAGTTACCTCCTTCCACTTCATTTGAATACTTATGTTATGAGTCTACGGCCATTATAATTTTTGAATTATTTCAGTGCGGGGCTCGACTTTAGACTAGAGTCCGTCCCCGCACTGAAAGGTTTAATAAAGCATTTTTTCGTTTTAACTGATTTTCAAAACATAAAGTTAAGAGATGTTTGGATAAGAAATAATTATCCACATCTGTTTTTTTTTGTTTTATCTGTTCATCAAAACAAAACATACTTCACAGACACAATGGTCGTTGTTCCGTGTTCTACAACAAATTCACCAAGATACTAGATGTGTGATTGGTCGGGATGGTGATCTCTACCAATCAAAATGTCGAATATTCACAGCGAATGTATGAGTCCTACAGGCTATGCAGTGCAAAGACAAACAACAGTAACTGTTTACTTTTCAAGTAACCAATCACTGCTGTTTGCTTTTGCAGGGCAACTCATTTTGTTCCTCTCACAGTTACCATCAGCAATAAATACTTGTTGTTATCAATGCAATGTAAAGTAAGACGTTACTGCTATATGCCTTTACATGGCTGTATCCCCGAGCAAAGACAAACAGCAGTAACTGCTTACTTTTCAAGTAAGCAGTTACTGCTGTTTGTCATTGCTCTTATAGGTTGCCATGCAATAACAAACAGCAGTAATTGCTTACTTTTCAAATCAGCAGTTACTGCAGTTTGTCATTGCTCTTATGAGTTGCCATGCAAAGACATACAGCAGTAATTACTTACTTTTCAAGTAAGCAGTTACTGCTGTTTGTCATTGCTCTTATGAGGTGCCATGCAATAACAAACAGCAGTAACTGCTTACTTTTCAAGTAAGCAGTTACTGCTGTTTGTCATTGCTCTTATGAGTTGCCATGCAAAGATATACAGCAGTAGCTGCTTACTTTTCAAGTCAGCAGTTACTGCAGTTTGCCTTTGCTCGGCAGGGTTGACCTCCACATGTGAAGCCTTCTAGTTAATATGAGGAAACATGAGATGTGTCTCTGGGGACAAATCACCCAGTTTAGGTGTCCGTCGGTGTGAATGAGCGACCCGCACCACACAAAAACGTGACATTAGTGATCCCCTAGCTCTGTAATGATCCAGTAATAATAGACCGTAAGCCTCCCTAACATCAGAGATATCTGATAATATACATCTGCTCTCTTATTACTGCAGTATCTATATACACATGTCAACTGTCCGTGTCACCAGATATCTCATTCCTGTTCATAAGGTCATGTGGTAGTGTAAGGCTAGATTATAGTACTGCATGTTGATAAATCATGACATATTTGGTTACTTTTATCAAAAAAGTATACATAATATGGTGAGGTGCTTTGTTCACATTGATTCCAATGTTTTAACCGTTGCATTTCACAGGTTGTAGATGTTCTCAATGTTTTAACCATTGCATTGTAGATGTTGTTAATGTTTTAGCCGGTGTATGTTTTAACTGTTGCATTTTATAGGTTGCAGATGTATACAATGTTTTAGCTGTTGCATTTTATAGGTTGTATAGGTTTTCGATATTTTAACTGTTGCATTTTTAGACCACCTCTGTGCGCATACAGACTAACCCAAACGAGGGGCACTGGTTGTAGTGCTGCCAGGGCCTAATTTTAATTAAAACTCGGTGCCTGCAAAACCGTTGTCATATAAGTTTATTCGACAAACGTTTTGAACTTATTTAAGTCGCTCTCTCGCCTCAGTGTGCAGAGCACTATGTAAGCCCTGATCAGTCACTCATGTGGCTGATGAGCCGTGTGGTGAACAAATGTATATTAGATTACCTGTGTATACCAGGGTCCGTATTATCGTACAAGTTACGATATATCGTAGGCTTCGTATTGGTCGAGATGGCCATCTCGACCAATCCCAAGCCTACCATTTATCGTAACTTGTACGAGAATACAAGTTCAGGATATTGAATGAGCTGATTGTAGTCACATCTTCAGTGGAGTGAAAAATGACTGATGACATTTGACAAGCGTGAACACTGCAGAGCCAATCAACCGTGCCAAACCCCGTGGTTAGTTTACATTTTGTTCACAATAGCATTTATAAAGCATGAAGGAAGGCATACAACTCAGGGCTCAGGGATCTACATTAGCCGTGTAACAATAATTTTACAGCTAAACTGAAATCAATTAAGCAATTGAATAAATGTACTTGTGTGCATATCATACTATTTTGAGTGCCATTTTATAATTTAATTATTTTGTAATTGTAATTTTGCCCTTCCCAGTTTCAAATTGATTTTTACACGCATCAATATCACGAATATAACACTTAAAGGGTAACCGTTTCAGCGCGGGGATCTACTTAAGACGTCATAATCTGACGTCTATTGACGTCAGATTATGACGTCTAAAGTAGATCCCCGCGCTAAAAGAGTAAAAGAGTATTCAAGAGTATTCAGATGAAGCGGAAAAAAGCTAACTAAAACGTTTATGATGATTTCAATTGAAAAACCCCATTTGGTCTCCATGGTTTATACAAAACATTTCAGCGCGTTAACCCTTTAAATCCGCACGATGCATTAAAGCATCATTTCACATCCCTGAAAACAGACTTAATTTTCCAACAACCAAGGGTTTTAGAACGAAAATTACCAAAAAACTAGTTTGCCAATACATGACAATTTTCTTTAATTTTTCACTCACATCAAATCATTTTTATCCACTACAAGTCGAGAATTGCGACAGCAATTCGCGGCTTGTAGTGGATAAAGATGACAATAGTAAATTAAGGCTTGAAAGGGTTAAAGGTCAAATAATCCACCCTTCAATGTGATTCTGTGTGAAGTGACGCAGACGCAGGCAGTGATTTTTCACGGATTGTTTAGTGAGGTGAAATAAACGGTCAGGTCGCCAGGTTCTGTTTGAAGTACATGTGTGTATCTTGACTGGTAACGTAGTTTTGCCATTCACAATGACTGACAAGTGTGATGTGCGTATCCTATTATTATATCTATGGATTGGTGAATCAACCCTTTCAGTGCGGGGATAGACTTTACACGTCAGAATCTGACGTATATAGACGTCAGATTTTGACGTCTAAGGTCAATCCCCCTACTGGAATTTTTTTTAAAAATTATATTGGCCGTAAACTGATACCATATGTAGCAGGGTGTAATTGTGAGTGCCGATCACCAATTCGCACTTTAGTTAATTTCACTGACAGCTAACAATTGCGTGTGGTCTTCTCATTGTGTGTTTGCTGGTTGCCTGGGTGACTGCCGTCTGATTGGTTGCCATCTGGTTGGCCTATCACGTCCTGATCCGAATTTGTCCTTCCCGCGAATTAATGTTTCTTTTCATAATTTCTCTCTCATTCCATTAGTTAACATGTAGTGAAATCGCCATGATTTCTTCTGCTTTCAGGTTGGTGATCGGAATATTGTTTTTAGTCAATCTTGGTAATTGTTCTAGGTTAATACTAGTTCTTGTATTGTAGTGTTATTCGTTTAAATAATTATCCTGTTCATAATTATTCAGCTTATTCGTGAATGAGTTGTACGAATTCATAGTTGACTCAGTCTTCTGTCGGCATCAGTACAATGCCAGTAATGTTTCTTTTGATAATTTCTCTCTCATTCCATTAGTTAACATGTAGTGAAATCGCCATGATTTCTTCTGCTTTCAGTGACATGTAACTGACGTGTAATAAATTCATCATCTTCATCGCTGTCATCAGGGTCATCTTCATGATCTTGGTTTTGAGTGTGACGATGTAAATAAACTGTGATGTGAGACCATTTGAACCTGTTGTTTGTTTACCTGATTTACTCCAACCAGTACGACCTAATCCAACCCGCAAAAAGAACCTAGTGATTGTGATAAAGACCGCATTATACTCCTCAGGAGAAGGAGATTAAACCACCGGCAAAAATGGCGCCCAATGTGTAACTGACGTGTAATAAATTCATCATCTTCATCGCTGTCATCAGGGTCATCTTCATGATCTTGGTTTTGAGTGTGACGATGTAAATAAACTGTGATGTGAGACCATTTGAACCTGTTGTTTGTTTACCTGATTTACTCCAACCAGTACGACCTAATCCAACCCGCAAAAAGAACCTAGTGATTGTGATAAAGACCGCATTATACTCCTCAGGAGAAGGAGATTAAAGCACCGGCAAAAATGGCGCCCAATGTGTGTTGTGGCTTGGATTTCTGATAGTGGAGTGTGGTGCTCAACGATGGGATCTCAACTTCTCACAACCTATTATTCATATACAGACGTACCCAGCTTCGCTGTACAGAGCTCTCACGTGTGTGATACGGCGTGAGATTTCAAAGACTTGCATATAATTCTGACATGTCATGTATTCTTTCAATTGGTGTTTTCTTCGAGTCATAATGTGTGTAGACTGTAGATCTACTGTCATCACGAGTGCGAACGTAAGTGTTAATTCAGAACTGTTTTAGTTACCTGGTTACTGTAGATCTGATTAACTTGTCCTGAACTTGGCCTTGAACTTGAACTATTGTGATTGTCACGAGTGTCGTGTGTACACTCAACGGTTAGTCAGTATACTGACGATGTGACAGTGATATTGACTTTCTTTGTCAGTTGATATAGCTGATAATTGTGTTTGCGTTACCCCGGGGTGTAGATGTATTGAGTTTTTAGCTTATTTAGTTAGCTAGTTAACTTAGTAGTTAGTTTGAGTGGTTGGGCTAGGTTAGGTTAGGACATGTTTAATTTTATTTTGCTAGTATTTATGACTTTTTGCTAATGAACATTGTGCGTTTTCGGTAGTGTTATCAGGAGAGGGGACGCCTTCTCTATTTTGATGATTCTGCAGGGAATGTCATGATTTTCATGGTCATGTTGTCATGTGACAGTTTCTGAGTTAGTTTGTGTACACCAGTCTTAGACTACTGCTAGTGTTACTGTACTGTTAACACTACATGTTACTATTTATATTGTGTTTGTAGGGTTCAGTTGTCACCAGTGTTGTTGACAGCTGTCAAATAAACAGTTTCATAGTATTATTTTGTAGTTATTTCTTGTGAAGTGTTGATTGTTGTCAGACAACACTCAGCAGTTCATAAGCAATAATATCTGACTTACTCAATTTTATTGATTGTCTTGATTTGAATCAGAATATTATATTAACTTTGTGTGTATAATAATTTACTTCAGAGTGTGATTATATTTCATTTGAAGTAACTTTAGAACTTACTTTACTTGAATGGTTATCATGTCTAGTTGGTAAATAATTCATTTTGTGGAAATCCTATTCATTTAAATTTATTATTTCACTTCATTTTTTTCTTGACATTTGATATTAATTTTTTCGCGTTTCGTCTGATTTTTTTTTACTTCTCTCGTTTTCGTTTCCATTTTTATTTTTTCTCGAGTCCGACCAGATGGTAATAGAATGATTGCGGACTGAGTGATTTGTCTGTGTTGTGTGATGCTGTTTCTGATGTTGATCTAATATTTACTAACTGCACAGTTGATATATATTTTTGGACATCCGAACATTGTCTGGCTATTTTCATACAATATTTAGGCTACATAGGTGAGATAATATTTTCACTTCAACATTATCCGGTATTTTGAGTATTATTCCCCGCATTACCACATCAAATAATTGTGGATAATTCTACAGGGAATAATTTAATTTTTCAGCGTCCTGGTTACTATTCGTCTGGTTTATACAGATTAATACATGAAATAATTGCCATCATATTATACATCAAACACTTCAATTTTTTTTTCAGTATTTATAATTTGACAGGATCAATGTAATGTGTTGACCTATGGTTTATTACTTGACATATTAATATTTTGAGAGAATCTGCAATAAACTTAGCCTCATGTAGCCATTTTTGATATTCTCGGATAAATAACGTTACTTATTATCCCTAATTTTTTTTGACATTACTATGTAGATTTAACTTTCTGTTTTGTTAAATTTTTATATTGAGTCAATGTAAGTTGTTGACTTAGCCATTTTGAGAATATTTAAGTCAATGTAAGTTTTTGACTTAACCATTTTATGAATATGGAAGTCATGTAAATTGTTGACTTAGTCATTTGATGAATATGAAAGTCATGTAATTTGTTGACTTTATCTCGTGATTTCATTCGTTAATTTTTTTTTCTCGACACATTGAAGTTCGGAGAATGTCGGGTAAGACTTGGTATACATTCTCATGAATATGTTGCAGATCTTGATTTTTTTTTTCAGCTACCCCATTGAAATCAATTGATTTCATTTCTCAATTTATCCTACCTATGATTATTTTATTGAATGTGTCTACCTTGAGTCTCTGATGATTCACGGTTGAGAATCAATACATGTATATATATTCAGCGTACATTGTCTTTACTATGTGAACTGTCCCGAGTCTAATAATGATTCGTGAAGTTTTTTACTCGTGTGGATTTGATGATTAATGGTTTATTACCATTACTACCGATATTGATATTTTCATTGAACTTGACTATTATTACGTGAACTATCGTGAGTCAAATTAATGATTCATGGCGTTTGATTTTCCATTTGCATATTTATTCCGACATACAACGTGTGATGTAATGTGTTGGCGTTAATGTCGAATTATATCGCCTGTTGGTATTCGATTTCGTTGAATTAGTTTCGCCACTCGAATCATATATCACCTTTAATCTCATTCCATTATCATTCAATATTTTTTTATTTTCATTTGCCACTTTCATACATATTACCTTATCTCATACATTTACTTCCTCGGATATATATATTGGCATATCTTAGACTAGTTGGAATGATATCGGTCTTTTGTTCGACCGCACTTATACAGTTGTACATTTTCACAACATAGTCTGATATTGCTATTTATACTCGCATGTGATATTTTATTTTTCACGTGTGGTGTCATTTGTTTATACTATTGTCAGCCATGGATGTTGAAGCCCTTCTGGCTGAGATTGGTAAATTGTCACCTGGTGACAAGTTGAAAGTTGCAACAGCAGTTGAGAGTAAGCCCGATACCAAGACTGTGTCACAGGTACAGTTGGGAAATGGCTCCCAGGCTCGTCTTTCGCCATTCTCGGGAGACGATGCGAAGGGAGATGTCTCGTTCGAACTATGGAAGTTCGAGGTTCGTGGCATGGTACGGGATGGCTTATTCCCGAATGCTGTTGTGTTACAGTCTATCCGTAGGTCCCTTCGTGGAACTGCGGCAGATATTCTTCTCCACTTAGGGGAAGATGTGAAGGTTGACGACCTTCTGAGTAAGTTGGAGAAAGTTTTTGGGAATACGTTGCCCCCAGAAGCTATCTTAGAAGAATTTTACTCGGCTAAGCAGCGAGAGTCGGAGAAGGTGGCCATGTGGGTGTGTAGGCTCGAGACGATTTTGTCGAAGCTCCCGGTCGGAACTTTTACGCCTGATGCGTCGAAGGGTATGCTCCGAACTAAATTTTACTCGGGTTTGAGACTTAGTGTCATGCGTAATGCCCTTCGGCATAGCTTCGATGGTGGTGCCACCTACGAGGACTTGCTTGTTGCTGCCAGGGTTGCGGAACGGGAGCATGAACTCGAGAATGCTTCTGCTCGAGTGAATCAGGCCACTGCTATTGATTCTGGTCTGGCGAAGAAGATGGATCAAGTTTTGTCTTCGCTAGAGAAAGTTCAGACACGGCTCGACAAGTTAGAGTCTAGGCAGAATTCGGCAGCCCGTTTACAACCTCGGCCGAGTCATAGACCGTTTACAGGGATCTGCTACCTGTGTAACCGCGAGGGACACCCCAAGGCCAGATGTCCGTTAAACTCCCAACCGGCTGTTTCAAGGGGCAGACCACAGGCCGGTGCACCCCACGCCCCAAATCAACATTGAATCGGTTGGTTGGTAGTTCAAACGAAGTTGGCATCATTGTTGAGAGCAAACCCTGCCTTGCATTGATTGACACGGGATCAATGGTCAGTACCATCTGCGTGAGGTTCGCGAAAGAGCTAGAACTTTCTGTGAAGCCGCTAGACCATTTGATCTCGGTGCAAGGAGCAGGTGGCCAACAGATTGACTACCTCGGTTATGTTGAAGCGACCACTGAATTTCCTGGTTTGTCGCTTGAGCAGATTCCCGTGTTGTTTTTTGTTGTACCAGACACTGAGTACCACACACTTGTACCAGTCCTTATAGGCACTAATGTGTTAGGTACCTCAGTTTCTAACACACCGATTGATAGTGACCTCCCCAGTGTTTGGCAGCTAGCTCTCAGAGCTTTAGCTGGCCAGGAGAAATTGAATGCTATTACTGGCAGCATAGGTCAGGTGAAGACCACCAAAGCTATTACTGTCCCCGCTCGTGGTAAGATTGTAGTCAGTGGTCTTACCCGTGCAGCTTTTGGTGCGTGTATGAGGATGAACGTCATACTGGAAGAGTCTGCAGTTGAGCGTTTACCAGGAGGACTGTTGGTAACCCCAGGTCTTCGTCACCTGCATCCTGGTAAATCTGAACGCGTCGCAGTCGAGATTGTGAATTCCGCTCTTCATGATGTCACCATCCCGAGTAAAACCTGCCTTTGCGACCTTCACCAGGTATCTGTAATTCCCAGGAGACAGGAATATGATCGGGATGTCAACGGTGATTCTTCTATTCGACCGACTCAGTCCACACCAGTAGTTGATGATAAAGTTGTGTCATCTTTTGAGGACTGTCTGGGTAGACATCTTGATAAAAAACAGATATCGGAGGTGAAGGCTGTTATACAATCTTACGGTGATGTTTTCACGCAACATGACTTAGATCTTGGTCATGCGAAAGATGCT
The DNA here is from genome assembly GCA_964017125.1 of Flabesymbios commensalis. NCBI lineage: Eukaryota > Metazoa > Annelida > Polychaeta > Terebellida > Flabelligeridae > Flabesymbios > Flabesymbios commensalis. Next base: position 99,712,027 of record OZ024904.1, on the reverse strand, counting down.
GTTCATCGGATTCGTCTCACCGATGATCACCCTTTCAAGGAGCGTCCACGCCGAATTCCCCCTCAGATGATTGAAGAGGTCCGTAATCATCTGCAGGAGATGCTTGATCTTGGCGTGATTCGTCGCTCGCATAGCTCTTATAGTTCTAATGTCGTGTTGGTGAAAAAGAAGAACGGCAGTCTCAGGTTCTGTATTGACCTTCGTCGCCTGAATACGCTGACTGTCCGTGACGCGTATGCCTTGCCACGTATCGATGATACATTCGATGCGCTTAGTGGTGCCAAATATTTTAGCACCCTGGACCTCAAGAGCGCATACTGGCAAGTAGAGTTGGCCGAAGAGGATAAGGAGAAGACGGCATTCACTGTAGGTCAGCTCGGGTTTTTTGAATGTAATCGGATGCCTTTTGGTTTGACCAACGCTCCGGCAACATTTCAAAGACTTCTTGAGTCGTGCATGGGTGATTTACATCTGTCCACCTGCCTCCTTTACCTCGATGACATAATAATTTTCAGCGAGACTTATGAGCAACATCTGGAAAGACTAGAAGCAGTGTTTAACAGACTGCGCGAGAAGGGATTGAAATTATCGCCTTCTAAATGTGTCCTTTTCCAGAGATCAATTAAGTATCTCGGACATGGTATTTCCGATGAAGGAGTGGGAACCGACCCTGACAAGGTCAGCGCCGTGAAGAACTGGCCCGTACCCACTACCGCTCAAGAGCTTCAAAGTCTACTCGGTTTCGTTGGATTTTACCGAAGGTTCATTCCTCAGTTTTCTAAGGTAGCTCGTCCGCTTCATGACGCGCTCCATGAGACAGGAATTCAGACATTGCGGAAGGGTCAACGCCGCAAGGCAGTTCCTTTGCAATGGGGCCCAGATCAGCAGAAGTCTTTCGACGAGCTGATTAATCTGTGTACTTCTACGCCTGTGCTTGGGTTCGCAGATTACACCAAACCCTTTAAGCTTTATACCGACGCTAGTATGGAAGGGTTAGGTGCTGTGCTCTATCAGGAGCAGGACGGGAAAGATCGAGTGATCGCCTATGCCAGTCGGCGACTTAAACCTTCAGAGAAGAATTACCCTGTCCACAAGCAGGAATTCTTAGCTCTCAAGTGGGCTGTGACGGAGAAATTTTCCGACTACCTTCTGGGTTCTGTGTTCACAGCTTACACTGATAATAATCCTCTGACTTATGTCTTAGGATCGGCAAAATTAGATGCCGCCGGACATCGATGGGTTGCTGAACTAGCCAACTATCATTTCAGCATTTGCTACCGCTCAGGGAAGCAAAACTTGGATGCGGATCCCCTGTCTCGCATAAATTGGCCTGGTGACATGCCGGTCAATGCGTCATCTGACATAGTTGATGCTGTTTTGGGGTCCATCCAAGTTGACGTTCCATTTCTTTCCGGGTTCAGTGGTCAGCTTCTTGCTGACGCCCACGATGTCGCTGTCACTCTCGGTTCTTCTGAACCAGAGCTTGTTGATTGGTCCGCTGTCCAACGGCAAGATCCAGTACTACTCTGCATCTTCAAGTTACTGGAAGGCAGTATTTTAGATGGTGAGGAGAGACTTCTTGCTAAGAAGTTGTGGCGCCACCGCAAACGCTTATGTTTGCGTGACAATATTCTGTGCCGCCAGAGGGAGATCAAAGGCTCTATGACCTATCCTATGGTGTTGCCTGCTGATTATCATGGCCGCGCACTTAAGGGTTGCCATGATGATGTCGGTCATTTAGGCAGAGATAGAACTCTGTCGCTATTACGCGATAGGTTCTATTGGATAGGCATGTCAGCTGATACAGCTAGCCATGTGGCGAGGTGTGGACGTTGTATACGACGTAATTCATTACCACCTCGTGCTTCTCTCGTCAACATTACCACCACTCACCCTCTGGAGATGGTGTGTGTTGACTTTCTCTCGTTAGAACCGTCTAAAGGTGGCATAGAGAATATTCTGGTTGTGACTGATCACTTCACCAGGTATGCGCAAGCATTCCCTACGAAGAATCAGACGGCGAAAACTACTGCACAAGTCCTGTTCGACAACTTCGTAGTCCATTATGGATTTGCGGCTCGCATTCACAGCGACCAGGGTCGTAACTTCGAAAGTAGCATCATCAGCCATTTATGCAAGCTCGCCCAGGTGGAGAAGTCTCACTCCACTCCGTATCACGCGATGGGCAATGGACAGGTGGAAAGGTTCAATCGCACCCTTCTAGACATGCTTGGCACTCTCGACCCTGATCAGAAGGCGAACTGGAAGAAGTACGTTCCATCACTGGTACATGCCTACAATTGTACTCGGCATGAGTCGACAGGGTATTCGCCGTTCTATCTGATGTTTGGCAGGAACCCACGGTTACCTGTGGATTTGGTATTCCGCCGGAAGGAGGAGAACAATGAGGAGTCCTATCCGGATTACATCAAGGGACTGAAGGGTCAGCTAGAGTATGCCTACTCGCTGGCTGCAGCTAACGTAGCTAAGTCTCAGGAATACCAGCAAGCATCATACAACCAGAAAGTTAGAGGCACGTCACTTCAGTTGGGAGATCGCGTTCTTGTGCGCAACGTAGGTTTGCGCGGGAAGCAGAAATTGGCTGACAAATGGCAGGATGATGTCTATGTTGTTGTAGACAGACCCAACCCTGATATCCCAGTTTACAGGGTGGAGCCAGAAGACCGACGTAGAGGCAGGAAGCAACGTGTGCTTCACAGGAATCTGTTGCTATTATTAGACAGCATTCCTGCGCCTCCTTCTGAGCCTCCGGTTCGGGCCAAGGTTAATCCTCGCCCGGCTCCTGCCATTGAAGTGGTTACCAACATCCAGCCAGCTGCAAAGTCCCAAGACAACTCGTCGGATGAGTCCGAAGATGATTTCCATGGACCAGTTCTTCGTCCTCGTCCTGCGCGTGTGCCTCAGAAACCTGGGATACAGAGACAAAGAAGTCCGTTGAGGCCTCGTCCTCCGGATGATGCACCAGTGCCAGAACCTGTTCAGGTCTTGGACCCCCCAGCTGCATATGTTGATGCAGTGGAGGAGCCGCAACAAGTTGCTCCTGTCAGTCCTTGTCGCCCTGAAGCAGAGGATCTGGTACTGCGTACCCCACCAAGACTAGATTTGATAGATCCTGATGTTGGTCCTAATTTGGCTGTGTCCCCAGTAGCTGTGCCTCTAGTAGAGCCTCCAGTTGATGCTCCAGCAGAGAGGGTAGCAGGCGCTACACAAGGTAGTCCTGTGATGCGGGCCGCCAATGAAGACCTTCAGCCAGATTTCCATAGTCCACCTCCATCTGTGAGACGTTCTGGACGAACTACCAGGAGACCACAGTGGATGGATTCTGGAGCATATAACTTTCAGCATCATGCCGATTCTATGGCATATAACCAGAAATTAGATCTTGTTCAGAGCATGTTGTCGCTTCTGCTGAATAAGTAAATAGTTTTAATGTATTGTATGTTTTCATTATCCGCATCCTTGCGTTAGATGTACACCGTAGGTACGTGGCGAGTATCAGTCCCACGTTAGCCAGAACATCTGTCCGGGACCACAACCACTGGTATAATGTGTTATTAATGTTCTGTTTCCATACTTTTGCAGATCGATGGATATGGCAGAATTTGCATTTTTATTATTTTCAGATATCACCTGTGTTTATGTGTAACAAAGAGAGTATCGTGAGGAGGGCCAGTCTGCATGAATTTGTTTTAGGTGACGTAAATGGCGAGGACACCATTTCCCACAGGGGGGAAGTATGTAGCAGGGTGTAATTGTGAGTGCCGATCACCAATTCGCACTTTAGTTAATTTCACTGACAGCTAACAATTGCGTGTGGTCTTCTCGTTGTGTGTTTGCTGGTTGCCTGGGTGACTGCCGTCTGATTGGTTGCCATCTGGTTGGCCTATCACGTCCTGATCCGAATTTGTCCTTCCCGCGAATTAATGTTTCTTTTCATAATTTCTCTCTCATTCCATTAGTTAACATGTAGTGAAATCGCCATGATTTCTTCTGCTTTCAGGTTGGTGATCGGAATATTGTTTTTAGTCAATCTTGGTAATTGTTCTAGGTTAATACTAGTTCTTGTATTGTAGTGTTATTCGTTTAAATAATTATCCTGTTCATAATTATTCAGCTTATTCGTGAATGAGTTGTACGAATTCATAGTTGACTCAGTCTTCTGTCGGCATCAGTACAATGCCAGTAATGTTTCTTTTGATAATTTCTCTCTCATTCCATTAGTTAACATGTAGTGAAATCGCCATGATTTCTTCTGCTTTCAGTGACATGTAACTGACGTGTAATAAATTCATCATCTTCATCGCTGTCATCAGGGTCATCTTCATGATCTTGGTTTTGAGTGTGACGATGTAAATAAACTGTGATGTGAGACCATTTGAACCTGTTGTTTGTTTACCTGATTTACTCCAACCAGTACGACCTAATCCAACCCGCAAAAAGAACCTAGTGATTGTGATAAAGACCGCATTATACTCCTCAGGAGAAGGAGATTAAACCACCGGCAAAAAAACATTTACTTCCTCGGATATATATATTGGCATATCTTAGACTAGTTGGAATGATATCGGTCTTTTGTTCGACCGCACTTATACAGTTGTACATTTTCACAACATAGTCTGATATTGCTATTTATACTCGCATGTGATATTTTATTTTTCACGTGTGGTGTCATTTGTTTATACTATTGTCAGCCATGGATGTTGAAGCCCTTCTGGCTGAGATTGGTAAATTGTCACCTGGTGACAAGTTGAAAGTTGCAACAGCAGTTGAGAGTAAGCCCGATACCAAGACTGTGTCACAGGTACAGTTGGGAAATGGCTCCCAGGCTCGTCTTTCGCCATTCTCGGGAGACGATGCGAAGGGAGATGTCTCGTTCGAACTATGGAAGTTCGAGGTTCGTGGCATGGTACGGGATGGCTTATTCCCGAATGCTGTTGTGTTACAGTCTATCCGTAGGTCCCTTCGTGGAACTGCGGCAGATATTCTTCTCCACTTAGGGGAAGATGTGAAGGTTGACGACCTTCTGAGTAAGTTGGAGAAAGTTTTTGGGAATACGTTACCCCCAGAAGCTATCTTAGAAGAATTTTACTCGGCTAAGCAGCGAGAGTCGGAGAAGGTGGCCATGTGGGTGTGTAGGCTCGAGACGATTTTGTCGAAGCTCCCGGTCGGAACTTTTACGCCTGATGCGTCGAAGGGTATGCTCCGAACTAAATTTTACTCGGGTTTGAGACTTAGTGTCATGCGTAATGCCCTTCGACATAGCTTCGATGGTGGTGCCACCTACGAGGACTTGCTTGTTGCTGCCAGGGTTGCGGAACGGGAGCATGAACTCGAGAATGCTTCTGCTCGAGTGAATCAGGCCACTGCTATTGATTCTGGTCTGGCGAAGAAGATGGATCAAGTTTTGTCTTCGCTAGAGAAAGTTCAGACACGGCTCGACAAGTTAGAGTCTAGGCAGAATTCGGCAGCCCGTTTACAACCTCGGCCGAGTCATAGACCGTTTACAGGGATCTGCTACCTGTGTAACCGCGAGGGACACCCCAAGGCCAGATGTCCGTTAAACTCCCAACCGGCTGTTTCAAGGGGCAGACCACAGGCCGGTGCACCCCACGCCCCAAATCAACATTGAATCGGTTGGTTGGTAGTTCAAACGAAGTTGGCATCATTGTTGAGAGCAAACCCTGCCTTGCATTGATTGACATGGGATCAATGGTCAGTACCATCTGCGTGAGGTTCGCGAAAGAGCTAGAACTTTCTGTGAAGCCGCTAGACCATTTGATCTCGGTGCAAGGAGCAGGTGGCCAACAGATTGACTACCTCGGTTATGTTGAAGCGACCACTGAATTTCCTGGTTTGTCGCTTGAGCAGATTCCCGTGTTGTTTTTAGTTGTACCAGACACTGAGTACCACACACTTGTACCAGTCCTTATAGGCACTAATGTGTTAGGTACCTCAGTTTCTAACACACCGATTGATAGTGACCTCCCCAGTGTTTGGCAGCTAGCTCTCAGAGCTTTAGCTGGCCAGGAGAAATTGAATGCTATTACTGGCAGCATAGGTCAGGTGAAGACCACCAAAGCTATTACTGTCCCCGCTCGTGGTAAGATTGTAGTCAGTGGTCTTACCCGTGCAGCTTTTGGTGCGTGTATGAGGATGAACGTCATACTGGAAGAGTCTGCAGTTGAGCGTTTACCAGGAGGACTGTTGGTAACCCCAGGTCTTCGTCACCTGCATCCTGGTAAATCTGAACGCGTCGCAGTCGAGATTGTGAATTCCGCTCTTCATGATGTCACCATCCCGAGTAAAACCTGCCTTTGCGACCTTCACCAGGTATCTGTAATTCCCAGGAGACAGGAATATGATCGGGATGTCAACGGTGATTCTTCTATTCGACCGACTCAGTCCACACCAGTAGTTGATGATAAAGTTGTGTCATCTTTTGAGGACTGTCTGGGTAGACATCTTGATAAAAAACAGATATCGGAGGTGAAGGCTGTTATACAATCTTACGGTGATGTTTTCACGCAACATGACTTAGATCTTGGTCATGCGAAAGATGCTGTTCATCGGATTCGTCTCACCGATGATCACCCTTTCAAGGAGCGTCCACGCCGAATTCCCCCTCAGATGATTGAAGAGGTCCGTAATCATCTGCAGGAGATGCTTGATCTTGGCGTGATTCGTCGCTCGCATAGCTCTTATAGTTCTAATGTCGTGTTGGTGAAAAAGAAGAACGGCAGTCTCAGGTTCTGTATTGACCTTCGTCGCCTGAATACGCTGACTGTCCGTGACGCGTATGCCTTGCCACGTATCGATGATACATTCGATGCGCTTAGTGGTGCCAAATATTTTAGCACCCTGGACCTCAAGAGCGCATACTGGCAAGTGGAGTTGGCCGAAGAGGATAAGGAGAAGACGGCATTCACTGTAGGTCAGCTCGGGTTTTTTGAATGTAATCGGATGCCTTTTGGTTTGACCAACGCTCCGGCAACATTTCAAAGACTTCTTGAGTCGTGCATGGGTGATTTACATCTGTCCACCTGCCTCCTTTACCTCGATGACATAATAATTTTCAGCGAGACTTATGAGCAACATCTGGAAAGACTAGAAGCAGTGTTTAACAGACTGCGCGAGAAGGGATTGAAATTATCGCCTTCTAAATGTGTCCTTTTCCAGAGATCAATTAAGTATCTCGGACATGTTATTTCCGATGAAGGAGTGGGAACCGACCCTGACAAGGTCAGCGCCGTGAAGAACTGGCCCGTACCCACTACCGCTCAAGAGCTTCAAAGTCTACTCGGTTTCGTTGGATTTTACCGAAGGTTCATTCCTCAGTTTTCTAAGGTAGCTCGTCCGCTTCATGACGCGCTCCATGAGACAGGAATTCAGACATTGCGGAAGGGTCAACGCCGCAAGGCAGTTCCTTTGCAATGGGGCCCAGATCAGCAGAAGTCTTACGACGAGCTGATTAATCTGTGTACTTCTACGCCTGTGCTTGGGTTCGCAGATTACACCAAACCCTTTAAGCTTTATACCGACGCTAGTATGGAAGGGTTAGGTGCTGTGCTCTATCAGGAGCAGGACGGGAAAGATCGAGTGATCGCCTATGCCAGTCGGCGACTTAAACCTTCAGAGAAGAATTACCCTGTCCACAAGCAGGAATTCTTAGCTCTCAAGTGGGCTGTGACGGAGAAATTTTCCGACTACCTTCTGGGTTCTGTGTTCACAGCTTACACTGATAATAATCCTCTGACTTATGTCTTAGGATCGGCAAAATTAGATGCCGCCGGACATCGATGGGTTGCTGAACTAGCCAACTATCATTTCAGCATTTGCTACCGCTCAGGGAAGCAAAACTTGGATGCGGATCCCCTGTCTCGCATAAATTGGCCTGGTGACATGCCGGTCAATGCGTCATCTGACATAGTTGATGCTGTTTTGGGGTCCATCCAAGTTGACGTTCCATTTCTTTCCGGGTTCAGTGGTCAGCTTCTTGCTGACGCCCACGATGTCGCTGTCACTCTCGGTTCTTCTGAACCAGAGCTTGTTGATTGGTCCGCTGTCCAACGGCAAGATCCAGTACTACTCTGCATCTTCAAGTTACTGGAAGGCAGTATTTTAGATGGTGAGGAGAGACTTCTTGCTAAGAAGTTGTGGCGCCACCGCAAACGCTTATGTTTGCGTGACAATATTCTGTGCCGCCAGAGGGAGATCAAAGGCTCTATGACCTATCCTATGGTGTTGCCTGCTGATTATCATGGCCGCGCACTTAAGGGTTGCCATGATGATGTCGGTCATTTAGGCAGAGATAGAACTCTGTCGCTATTACGCGATAGGTTCTATTGGATAGGCATGTCAGCTGATACAGCTAGCCATGTGGCGAGGTGTGGACGTTGTATACGACGTAAATCATTACCACCTCGTGCTTCTCTCGTCAACATTACCACCACTCACCCTCTGGAGATGGTGTGTGTTGACTTTCTCTCGTTAGAACCGTCTAAAGGTGGCATAGAGAATATTCTGGTTGTGACTGATCACTTCACCAGGTATGCGCAAGCATTCCCTACGAAGAATCAGACGGCGAAAACTACTGCACAAGTCCTGTTCGACAACTTCGTAGTCCATTATGGATTTGCGGCTCGCATTCACAGCGACCAGGGTCGTAACTTCGAAAGTAGCATCATCAGCCATTTATGCAAGCTCGCCCAGGTGGAGAAGTCTCACTCCACTCCGTATCACGCGATGGGCAATGGACAGGTGGAAAGGTTCAATCGCACCCTTCTAGACATGCTTGGCACTCTCGACCCTGATCAGAAGGCGAACTGGAAGAAGTACGTTCCATCACTGGTACATGCCTACAATTGTACTCGGCATGAGTCGACAGGGTATTCGCCGTTCTATCTGATGTTTGGCAGGAACCCACGGTTACCTGTGGATTTGGTATTCCGCCGGAAGGAGGAGAACAATGAGGAGTCCTATCCGGATTACATCAAGGGACTGAAGGGTCAGCTAGAGTATGCCTACTCGCTGGCTGCAGCTAACGTAGCTAAGTCTCAGGAATACCAGCAAGCATCATACAACCAGAAAGTTAGAGGCACGTCACTTCAGTTGGGAGATCGCGTTCTTGTGCGCAACGTAGGTTTGCGCGGGAAGCAGAAATTGGCTGACAAGTGGCAGGATGATGTCTATGTTGTTGTAGACAGACCCAACCCTGATATCCCAGTTTACAGGGTGGAGCCAGAAGACCGACGTAGAGGCAGGAAGCAACGTGTGCTTCACAGGAATCTGTTGCTATTATTAGACAGCATTCCTGCGCCTCCTTCTGAGCCTCCGGTTCGGGCCAAGGTTAATCCTCGCCCGGCTCCTGCCATTGAAGTGGTTACCAACATCCAGCCAGCTGCAAAGTCCCAAGACAACTCGTCGGATGAGTCCGAAGATGATTTCCATGGACCAGTTCTTCGTCCTCGTCCTGCGCGTGTGCCTCAGAAACCTGGGATACAGAGACAAAGAAGTCCGTTGAGGCCTCGTCCTCCGGATGATGCACCAGTGCCAGAACCTGTTCAGGTCTTGGACCCCCCAGCTGCATATGTTGATGCAGTGGAGGAGCCGCAACAAGTTGCTCCTGTCAGTCCTTGTCGCCCTGAAGCAGAGGATCTGGTACTGCGTACCCCACCAAGACTAGATTTGATAGATCCTGATGTTGGTCCTAATTTGGCTGTGTCCCCAGTAGCTGTGCCTCTAGTAGAGCCTCCAGTTGATGCTCCAGCAGAGAGGGTAGCAGGCGCTACACAAGGTAGTCCTGTGATGCGGGCCGCCAATGAAGACCTTCAGCCAGATTTCCATAGTCCACCTCCATCTGTGAGACGTTCTGGACGAACTACCAGGAGACCACAGTGGATGGATTCTGGAGCATATAACTTTCAGCATCATGCCGATTCTATGGCATATAACCAGAAATTAGATCTTGTTCAGAGCATGTTGTCGCTTCTGCTGAATAAGTAAATAGTTTTAATGTATTGTATGTTTTCATTATCCGCATCCTTGCGTTAGATGTACACCGTAGGTACGTGGCGAGTATCAGTCCCACGTTAGCCAGAACATCTGTCCGGGACCACAACCACTGGTATAATGTGTTATTAATGTTCTGTTTCCATACTTTTGCAGATCGATGGATATGGCAGAATTTGCATTTTTATTATTTTCAGATATCACCTGTGTTTATGTGTAACAAAGAGAGTATCGTGAGGAGGGCCAGTCTGCATGAATTTGTTTTAGGTGACGTAAATGGCGAGGACACCATTTCCCACAGGGGGGAAGTATGTAGCAGGGTGTAATTGTGAGTGCCGATCACCAATTCGCACTTTAGTTAATTTCACTGACAGCTAACAATTGCGTGTGGTCTTCTCGTTGTGTGTTTGCTGGTTGCCTGGGTGACTGCCGTCTGATTGGTTGCCATCTGGTTGGCCTATCACGTCCTGATCCGAATTTGTCCTTCCCGCGAATTAATGTTTCTTTTCATAATTTCTCTCTCATTCCATTAGTTAACATGTAGTGAAATCGCCATGATTTCTTCTGCTTTCAGGTTGGTGATCGGAATATTGTTTTTAGTCAATCTTGGTAATTGTTCTAGGTTAATACTAGTTCTTGTATTGTAGTGTTATTCGTTTAAATAATTATCCTGTTCATAATTATTCAGCTTATTCGTGAATGAGTTGTACGAATTCATAGTTGACTCAGTCTTCTGTCGGCATCAGTACAATGCCAGTAATGTTTCTTTTGATAATTTCTCTCTCATTCCATTAGTTAACATGTAGTGAAATCGCCATGATTTCTTCTGCTTTCAGTGACATGTAACTGACGTGTAATAAATTCATCATCTTCATCGCTGTCATCAGGGTCATCTTCATGATCTTGGTTTTGAGTGTGACGATGTAAATAAACTGTGATGTGAGACCATTTGAACCTGTTGTTTGTTTACCTGATTTACTCCAACCAGTACGACCTAATCCAACCCGCAAAAAGAACCTAGTGATTGTGATAAAGACCGCATTATACTCCTCAGGAGAAGGAGATTAAACCACCGGCAAAACATATGTAGGCCATTTTCAGATGAAGCCGAAAGAGTTAACTCAGGGGGGTGTACACCTGCCTGAGTTAACTAAGACATTTATGATGATTTCAAATTGCAAAGCCCTTTGGTCTCCATAGTTTATGAAAAAATATTTCAGCGCTGTAAGGGTTTAATACACGGTTGACTCACGGATGTTGCCAAATTAAAAGTGACATTTTGCTTTGTGGTTTATATCATAACGATGTGAATTGATTATGGATATTGATTATGGATTGATTATGGATATTTACTATGGATATTGATTGTGGATCGATTGTGGATATTGATTATGGATTGGTTATGTATAATGAATATGGATATTGATTATGGCTTGATTATGGATATTGATTATGGACATCAGGTTTCGGATGTGGACTACATATTACATAAACATGGAAAAGTGTACTGTTAAAAAAATACTTGAACCAAAAATAGCTATATACGTCTGACGTTTGAAGTCGATCCCCGCATTGAAAGAGTAAAATATTTCTAATGACCCTAGACCCACGACATAGATATTCAAATGAGCAAAGAGCTAACCAAGACATTTCTGATGTTTATAAATTGAAAATAACCCTTTAATTTGTTCTCTTGGTTTATATGGAAATATTTCAGCGCTTTGAGGGTTAAAGATTTTCAAAACAGCAAACACGTTACCTCGATAAATTCGAGTTGAACTGGCCAGTCCTGTTCTGGTTTGCTTTGGTTTTGGTTCACAGTGAGTGATTTTCCTGTCATCCGAGCGATAATGAGTCTGTAATGGATAGACGACATCTGTGCTGCCCTACACGAAGTCACACAACCCTGTAGGGCTACATGGGGGTCACACGACCCTGTAGGGCTACATGGGGTATCCCCTAGAACGCACGAAGCGTTGACCCGGTGTTGTTTTAATGCTGGGCCATCGTCTGCGACGCTAGCCCAACATTAAAACGACATCGGGTCAACCTCTCGTGTTTGCTGGATTGTCAAAAAAATCTATCCTATAGTCCATATTTACTGCCATTCCCCAGTGGTGACCAACAGATGGCATGATATGTCGACTTAAAGTAGGGTCAGCGTTGTAGACCCTGGCCCAGCATTAATCCAACATTGGTCCAATGTGTCTTTTCTGGTGACATCTCAGATCAGAATGATAACCTGATAACTCACTTGGCCGGTCATTACCACTGTTCACGGGAGAGGAAGTAATCATATGTAATTTAACATCTTAGATAACAGTGAAGTGCTCAGTTTACATTGTAAGATAAAGCTGCCTGCATTGGTGGTGCATTAACCCTTTCAGCGCGAGGACCGAATTTAGACGGCAGGATCTGAAGTCTACAGACTTCAGATTCTGACATCTAAAGTCGATCCTCGCACTGAAAGAGTCAAATTCCTATAATGGCCGTAGACCCAGAAAATATGTATCCATATGAAACAGAAAGAGCTAACTAAGACATGTATGCTGATTACAAATTGAAAGAAACCATTTGGTCTCCAGAGATTATATAAAAATATTTCAGCGTCGTAAGGGTTAATAAGGCGCCTCGTGCGATTAGTGTTTGACAAATGGTACTTTGTGGACGAACCCCACGAATCAGCGCAAAGCGAGAAGCAGGAAGTGATAAAACGTGATACCGTAACGTGACAAAACCCATGAATGGACCTTACTCATGGGTTTTGAAAATTGCTTGTTTTAATTTTACTGCAAGTTTTTTAAGCTCTAATTAGGACTGCAATAGTTGTTAATATTTTTTATTAGCACTTCGATATAACAGTTCCAAGGTGGAATGTGACCAGCAACATTGAGAAATACTTTGCGTCTGATTAGTCAATAATGTCAAAAATGTTTTCTCGCTTCAAGTTGGAGAGATCTCAATATAAAAGCTTTAATGAATAATTTGTGAAGCCGAGATACATTAGTCAATAATTAGTTCTTTCATAATATTTTTTGTCAATATAATAAATTTCTGACAATTTGGGTATAAATACGACAATATAACGAAGTGTTCATTTTGTTACCTTTTGTTACCTTTAACATTAAACTTTTCATTAAATTGTTTGGCAACATAACGTATATATTTTTAATCAGCATTACATATCTGACAATTTGACCATACATATAATTATATAACCAAGTTTTAATTGTTTTTAGAGAGAAAAGGCGCTTAGGTACAGCGCCTGACTGCTTCACCAGTCATGCATGCGTCCCGGGTTCGAGCCCGCTGATTCGTGGAACCGTCTTCCCTGTGAAATTAGAATTTCTATGCATATAGCGATGTCTAGGCCTTCCACATATTTTTTTCAGCCACCGCGATGAGGTATCGATCTCATAACATGCATTAAAGTTTGCTGATTTTGTTGTCCAACCATCGTTGAATGCTGATGATCCAAGTGCAATATGTTCACTTTACAGTTTATAGGATGAATTATGTTGAAAATCAAAATAGCCGGAAAAAAATAAATTTACGAAAAAAATTAACTTAATTCTTGCCTTCACGGAGCTCCTAAGATCAAAATGAGCGAAAATTAAAAAATATGTATGTATTTTTCCCGACATTACATAACAGAATGCACTATTAATTTTCAGTTGTCGTCTTTGCCAAACGGACCATCGAGACACTTAGTCGGAAAACCAGTGGTGCCTTATAAAGTATATGGTTTCATTGAGGATAGATAATGATCTCATTCAAAACTGGGCAAAGTATTTTGAATAACGGCTGGCTGTGCAGCGCCTCTCAGCTCGGATCCCCAAGGAGTTAGCTCTGTAGAGAAACCGAACCGTATAGTATCATAAAAAAACTCGAAATTCTTCTGTAGTACAAATATAGATTTCCAACTTTAGTATGATGGGAAATGAAATGAAATGAATGGGGTTTTAGGCCACCTTTGTGAACATATAGGCTAAACTGGGCTAGGAGAACCTCTTGAGGATGGTGAGATGGATCAGATGACCCTGCCCTTCAGACACAGGACACGAAATTCGAGCCCTGGCGGTCTGAGGCCGAGCAGTCTACCTCTCGGTCACGGCGCCTCCCTACAATATTGAAATTTTATGAGTTAGCGGGAAAGAAACATTTTGTTTCTTCGAAACTTGGAGGCCGGACCGGGAGTGGGGTTTGAACCCACGACCTCCGACTTTCCAAGCAGACAGCTTTAACCACTGCACCAGACCTCCCTTCCTCAATATGATGGAACATAATCATTGATGAATACTGTCAGCAGACTAAGCCTGCTGACAGACTGAGCCGGTTCTTGAAAGCGCCAGCTGAGCTTCCTTTTGGTCCTGGGAAATGTGTAAGATCATTTAAGAACGAGTGATGTATTGGTCGTCACTGATAAGAATTTGATTTGCTAAAGTAAATGATAACACTGAAGGATGGGTTTCTGGTTAGTCATATCAGAACAAAGAGTCTGAAGTGTAAGAAAGAGATCTAACATCAGCAACACAAGAAGATGGGCACAATGCTGGTTTAATGTTGGGTCAGCCGTTAGAAGCGCAGTTATCGCGGGAACGAAATGAGTGCTTACACATCAAGATTTGCAAATGTTTGGTCTCAAATTAAACAGATATGAGTTATTTTCACCCACCTGAAGTTGTGGGTCGCGGTAGCGAGACACAACTTCAAGTGGGTGAAAATTTAAATTATTTAATTTAGCGCTTTAAGTGATAAACACACAATGGGAAAGCATCTGGTGATGCAAAGGACGGTCCACCTTTCAAGCAGGAGAGATGTGATCGAATCTTATTGAAGAATGACTCACCCATGAAGCAACATTATCTTAGATCAACCTTTTCAAAACAACGGCCGTAAACAATGGCTATGCAAACTATCATCTCAGTAGCGGTAAGGAAATATCTGGTACTTACTATATCCCTGCTTACTATCTCTATCATACGCAGTTTGAATTTGCTTAGATTGCAGAGCTTACGTAATTCTAACAGTGTGTGACCTTTAATATTGTCAAGTGCGTGTGTTCCACAATGGTTAGTTTTACATTGCCTGTAATCTCAACAGATATGCACAGGGACAAATATGATTATTTCCGTATATCTGAGACTTTCTATAGTACAAGCACATTATCAGAAATACATGTGTTTCTGATATTATGCAATAAGTATTGCACATGCACTATTCCAACTCAAGCAAGCAAGCAAGCAAGCAAGCAAGCAAGCAAGCAAGCAAGCAAGCAAGCAAGCAAGCAAGCAAGCAAGCAAGCAAGCAAGCAAGCAAGCAAGCAAGCAAGCAAGCAAGCAAGCAAGCAAGCAAGCAAGCAAGCGAGCGAGCAAGCGAGCGAGCAAGCAAGCAAGCAAGCAAGCAAGCAAGCAAGCAAGCAAGCAAGCAAGCAACCAGCCAACCAATCAACCAATCAACCAGTCAACCAACCAAACAGCCAACCTTTCAACCGACCAGCCAGCCAGTCAACCAGCAGACCATCGTAAAATCTGTGCATAACCTTGTATTTTACCAGTTGCGTGGATGTTTTACGAGTGTTTATAGATTTGTACTAATCTCTACATATTTACGCAGGGACAATACGTTATATTTTCCGTGTATAGTGTCAGTGTATAGGCCTATAGGGGCTGACACAGGGTCAGCTGTCCTGCCCTATATACCCAGTGTCACCATGCAGTGACTTATGGCACTTGACATTAGCATGCACCAGCCATTAGGTATTAGTATTATTACCACAACAAAAACCTGGCCTTTCCTGAACTGACCCGACGTGCCCCATTATTACGGCCACCCCGCCTGGCGGCCGGCGCAGCAGTCACTCAGTGAGGGAGACACACGACAAACCTGCCCAATGTTTGACCAATGTTAGCCCACCGTTGTAGACGGTGGGCTAACACTGGTCAAACATTGGGCAGACGTGTCGTGTTCCTGGACATCCCCCACTTGTGTGAGTGATTTATCACCCACAATTACCTGACGCACAAAAGATATGGCGAGCGCGCGGCCCACCGCCCTCCACACAAGTGCTTTCTAATAGAGTTTTCAAGTGGAATGGTCCACCACGACAAAGCGGACAATTTTATCGGCAATTTTGATCAGTTTCCACAATTACCTACCTCAGACATTTATAACATAGCCGCCATAATGCTCGGTAATTTATTGCTCCTCTGCAGGCATCTCTAAGCATGGCATTTCATTTCCTCTATATGAATGGCCCTGTGGGCAGATGGATGGCTTAACTCACCTGGGCGATAATCTCAACTCACTCGACACATCCTATACTGAATGTGCTCACATATATTATTATGTAATCCACCGTAACCCTGTTTTTAAAGCGCTGAAATATTTGTGTAGCATCCATATAGACAAAAGGGTTTTTTCAACTTGAAATCATCATAAAAGTCCTAGTTAGCTCTTTCTGATTCATTTGAATACCTATGTTATGGGTCTACGACCATTTCAAGTATTTGTACTCTTACAGTGCGGGGATCGACTTTAGACGTCAGAAGCTGACGTCTACAGACGTCAGATTCTGACGTCTAATGTCGATTCCCGCGCTGTAAGGGTTAATGTTATTTCTATTCAAGTATCCTTGGTCTATCTAACTTCGAAGACTCGATAATGAATTATTGTTATTTTGTTAACTAAATGACCGAGTATGACAAATTTGTGTTATTCCCACGCTTGAATTTGCAAAATACATGGACAATTGTTCTAATGATCTAATGGTTGTCTTATGTAGACGCTCAGGAATATGAATTTGAAAATGAATATCAATACAATAATTAATTTATTATTTTTTTTAAATAATCATTTAAATAATCATTTACCTTCTTTACTGTATATTGGACTGAATGAAGGTATTTTTAAATGTCTATGTCCCCCATCAATTTAATCCTTATTATCTTAATATCTATCATCTATTTAAGCAAATCTGAAATAGTACAAATCTAGTGTAGGTGAGTTATTATTTGTATTTTAATATACGGCATATATATATATATATATATATGTTCTACAACCTGGCCATCTATAAATTTAATCTGCATTTTCAATAACAATGTCTATGGGGGGGGGGGTATTTTGATTTTATCTGATTCTTTTAGCAACGACCGGTGAATCGCAGATAGCCAAGAATATATAATAGCCAAATGTGTAACATCAACCTATTGAAACCATGTCGAAGTATATTGTCTGCCATAAACAAAACGTATTTTATGTTTATCAGCCAAACCTATCAGAGTAATATATAATATAAAGCTACACAAGTTGTTAACCTGCTATGCTAGAGACATATCTACGCCATCTGACATAGGTCTACTTTGAATACAACTACAGCAAATCTCACTATACCCATTCTCCATGACAACGCTGAAATATTTTTGTATAAATCATAGGGTTTTTTTCAATTTGAAATCATCACAAATGTCTTCTATATATAGTTAGCTTTTTATGCTTCATTTGAATATATATGTTATTGGTCTATTGTACTGGGTCTACTATGTCCATTATAAAATAGTTCACTCTTTTAGTGCGGGGATTGCCTTCAGATGTCAGATTCTAACGTCTATGGACTCGCGCTGAAAGGGTTAAAAACAGTATGTTTGTCTCTTTCATTTGATGAGATTCGGGTATTTTGAATAATAAATGTTCCGATTCAACCCCAAGAGCACAGTAGTTGAACACAGTAGACATTTTGTGGTTTCATTAGCAACTGCGTAACCATTTTGTTAAAAGGATTAGGCATATATGTTACAAATCTTGAAACATTGAGATATATTGGGATTTTAATTTCACAAATCACAACAATTTTCAGTCATTTGAAGTTGTGGATCGCGGTAGCGAGACACAACTTCAAGTGACTGAAAAAAGAATTGAGCAGCTCGGTGCTGCGGGGGGCAAAAAAAACCACGCAAATTTAATAATTGATTAGATTAGGAAATAACTGTCATTGGAAACCAGAGGCAAATTTCAAAACCATTATCGCAAACCACTCATTTCAAATTATCCGGTCATCTCCAATTTTTTACTGGCAGTTTCTATTTCAGCGTATCTCCGTTTACCGCGGTCAGCGAAGCGTGGTCTATTGAGTCATACACAAATGAAAACCATCAGCGTATTAACACTTTAACCATTAGAGTGCTGAAATATTTGTATATAAACCAAGAGAACAAAGGGTTATTTTAACTTTGAAATCATCATAAATATTTTATATATAGGTAGGTCTTTCTGCTTCATTTGAATGTCTATATTATGGGTCTACAGCCATTATCAATATTTTACTCTTTCAGATGTCAGAATCTGACGAACTATAGACGTCAGATTCTGACGTCTATAGTCGGTTCCAGCACTGAAAGGGTTAAACCCTGACGATGCCTTAAAGCGTCTTTTTGCATCTCTGTAGAATGACTTAATTTTCTACACCTAGAGGGGTTAGAGCGGAATGTTTTTAACTGTTTTAATAATAACGATATTTGTTTTTCATTTGGCACTCACTTCAAGTCATCTCCATCCACTATAAGGCGATATTCGCGACAGCAATTCTCGGCTTGTGGTGGATGAAGATTACAATGGTGAATGGTAAAATTATAAATTGCCTTTAAAAGGTTAACAGCCGGAGCAAAACTTAAAATTTACATTATGATTGGTTTGATTTATTTCAGGATTTGATAATAACCATGGTATGTGAACCTGACCATGAAGTCCTGTTTTACATCCTCTGGCAATCAGGCCTGTGTTGTATTAATATTTAATGCCTAAATTTGATAATATAATTTTAAACTCACTTGAGGTTGTGCCTATAGCTGTGACGACCCACAACTCCAAGTGGCTAATAATCACTAATATATATATTAAATGACAGGACAAACAATTGCATTTTTTTTCTGAATCAACACATATTAATTAAATGTTTGAGTGGAAATGAAGGACGCGCTTATTAGATTAGATGGTAATTTAAATGTGACGTCTATGCGTCTCTATAAATTGCAGGCGGTCGATATTGACATGTTTCAACAAAAAATAATTGATATGTTACTAAATCCTGCATTTCAGTATAATATATAATTGCTTTGGCATACCTAAACTATTCATGTACGGTCATTGACGAAGTGCTTCTGGCTTCCCAGAAATCGACAGATGACTGACAAACCAGTCCCTAGCACTGAGAGGGTGGATGAAACGTGCAGATGGAGATAAATGGGAACAGGGCGAATTGAAAATTATCAAGCTTCACCGGCCGTCAAAAATATCAAATGACATTACAAGTTGTTCGTGAGTGGCCGGAAGTTATTTTTTATTTACAGATTTGGAGGGTATATAATTATGTAATTATCAGGAGCGCCCATCAGGCTGTACCAGACAGACGCTGGATCAATGTTGGTGTAATGATGGGCCAGCGTCTGCGACGCTGGCCCATCATTACACCAGCATTGGGTGGCATAGTCCACCTGTTGTCCTTTGTGCAGATCCTCAGCAAACACGAGTCGTTCAGCCAATGTTGGTACAATGCTGGGCCAGCGTCCTAGACTTGGTGGATCCCAGTAAACGCAAAATATTTGTATAACATTTGTACAATGATGCCCAACGTCGAAGACGTCGGGCCGGCGTTGTACAAATATTAACTCAAAGCCCTGAGATATTTTCATACAAAGCATGAGAAGAAATGGTTATTTTCAATTTGAAATCATTATAAATGTCTTTCAAGTTGTTCTTACAAGTTGTTCGTGAGTGGCCGGAAGTTATTTTTTATTTACAGATTTGGGGGGTATATAATTATGTAATTACCAGGAGCGCCCATCAGGCTGTGTGAAATAGACGCTGGGCCAATGTTGGTGTAATGTTGGGCCCGCGTCTGCGTAATGTTTCGTGTTTGCTGGGATATGCCATGCTGGACACTGTGACTGAATTAATATTGCTTTACTTCGCTTTCTGCACAATCATGAAAATATCGCGACGGAATGAAGCCCGAAGCCGGAACTATACCCTGCTCTTATCAAATGACTTCAAGAGTTTTGTATGGTGCATATGCAGTACCATAGACAGCACTGCTCGGTTCAAGCCTTTGTACAGTTTGGAGTACTGTACATCTGCACAACCTCGATGACAAACATCAGACCCGGCCTGAATTCGAACCCATTATGTGATATATATACATATAGAACAGACTCTCAATGCACTATGCCAGGGCAGACAACATGTGGTAGCTAGCCTAGGAACGAGGCTGCCTTACAGGTAATACAAGTAAAATAACCAAGATAAAAGCAAAGCAAAAAAGTCCATGTGGATTTTGCATGGCAGTAGGGCTCACTAGACGGTGTTTGTTATTACTAAATATTTCATAAATAATTTGAAACAGACGGGGTCTTTTTTTCGAGTCATAAACTTCATTCAACATGATAGTTTGAATGAAGTGTTGTTGGCAGCTTGTAGAGAGTGGATCATGAGCCAAGTTGACTTGGCATCCCTCATATTATTATAACTCAGACACAGCTGCCAGTCATGTCAACATTAATACTGTACAAGTAACAACTCGGCAATCACAAAACATTTGTATAACATTTGTACAAAGTTGGACCAACGTCGAAGACGTTGGGCCGATGTTGTACAAATGTTGTACAAATGTTTTGTGTTTGCTGGGAACCTCGTACATAACAATAACTATAAACACATCAGCGTGTACAGTAACATCTTGCTGGACATACACATACATGTACACACAGTGAAACAGATATTATATAAATTTTAAATGATGTATGTGCATGAACGAATGAATGAATGAATAAATGAATAAATGAGTGAATGAATGAATGAATGAATGAATGAATGAATGAATGAATGAATGGGTGGATGAATGAATGAATGAATGAATGAATGAATGAATGAATGAATGAATGGATGAATGAATGAATAAATAAATGAATGAATTATTAAATGAATGAATGAATGAATGAATGAATGAATAAATGAATGAATGAATGAATGAATGAATGAATGAATGAATGAATGAATGAATGAATGAATGAATAAATAAAAGAATAAATGAATGAATGAATGAATGAATGAATGAATGAATGAATGAATGAATGAATGAATGAATGAATGAATGAATGAATGAATGAATGAATGAATGAATGAATGAATGAATAAATGAATGAATGAATGAATGAATGAATGAATGAATGAATGAATGAATGAATGAATGAATGAATGAATGAATGAATGAATGAATGAATGAATGAATGAATGAATGAATGAATGAATGAATGAATGAATGAATGAATGAATGAATGAATGAATAAATGAATGAATGAATGAATGAATGAATGAATGAATGAATGAATGAATGAATTTTATGTGAGATGTGTATATATACCAAAAATATCAAAATCTCATTTTGCTCATCATTTGCTATTCGTATTATCTGAATGTATCATATGTATATCGTGTAAAATCCTCATCATGATAATACAAATAATTAAAATCAGTGAGCCTTTCGCAGCATATCCAGATATTTTGCTTCGGAGATGCTTTCAATTCCCGTCCTCAATTATGTTAAAAAGTAATTCAATTTTACACCGTTTCAAACCTGAATTTATCATTGTCATCTTTATCCACGACAAGCCCCGAATTGCTAGCTATCTTGTAGTGGATGAAAATGACTGATAGGTGGGTGACTAATGAAAAAAATGTTTTGTTATTATTAAAACAGTTTTATTAAAATGTTAGTTCTAAAAGCACTAGGTTTTAAAAGGAAATTAAGTCATTCTTCAGAGATGCTAAATTATGCTTTGATGCTTCGTTAGAGTTTGAATGGTTAATGAAAGAAAAAATACAAGTAATTCAGCTCTTAGTGAGTTGAGGGACCGCTTCAGTTTTAGCTGTTACATGATCCTGAAAATTTGTGATGACCCCTGCTGACTCATGCTGACTCACGCTGGCAGTGTCAGAACACGGAGTCACCGACCGGAGCACCACCTGTGATAATCACTAGGAACTACAGCAATAATATCACGTGGTTCTGACGTAATTAACCCTTTCAGTACAGGCCACGCTTTTAAGCGTTTTTGAACTGCTTTGTCGTATAAAAAATCGTTTGAAATTTATTTAACGCACGTAATTTTATCTAAAACAACAACTGATTATAACTAATTATTATAACGGGCTTAAATTGAATACACAGTGTTTTTCATTCATTTGAAGCTGGAAATTGTCAGCTTCAAATGAATGATAAAAAAGACATTGAGTACCACATCGTTTAGAGAGTTACACTCGTTGTGTTACTAATACGTTATCTCTATTTGTGTTTTCAATTTTTCTGGCAACTGCAAGCGCATTATAAAATAAATGCATTTGCGCATCACAATATAAAGTAAACATGGGTGTTGTGCGACGCTGGCCCAACATTGTCATCGCTTTTAACATGTGTTTGTCTAACAATTTATTCAACAGCCAATTGTCCTATATTTTAGAGATGCAGAAGAAAGTAACAATAAACAATGCTATGCGGGTATATATACTGCAGTTCGAAGACAAACTGCAGCATCTGCTTATTTTCCAGGTGAGCAAAATAACTGCCAATTTGTTGTTTGCTTTGCGCTGTGATTGTGGAGCTGTGAGAGCTAAACTATGACAAAGCAGACGCCGGGGCACATCTGTCAACTGGGAAGTAGACGGCCGGAAGTCCGCAGGGTTTCAACTTTCAAAGTTAGATTCCGGTAATGTGTGCATGAAAAGCGGAATCTTATTTCACGTGGGTCATTTGTATTCACGAGCACGCCATTTTATGTGTTTGGATATGTTATGATGTTTTATTATTGTGGTACATGCAGGTGCAGACGATGTGGCTTTCAAGCCTGAATTTACCATTGTATTTTTATCAACTACAAGCCGTGAATTAATGTCGCAATTCTCGACTTGTAGTCTATCAAAAATACTTGAAGTGGGTGAAAAATTAAAGGACATTGTCATGTATTTATACAACAAAAAATAGTTCTTAAACCATGAACTTGATAAGCAAAAAACAACTCTTTTTCGCCTACTTGATGTTTTGTCTCGGTATCGCCACCGATAGCTTCAAGTGGGTTAAAGGTTCTCGCATTTGTACAATTTGAACGCTATATCTGCATGTCTAGATGCTTAACCATAACTTTCCCCTGAAACATTCATCTGTCGTATGTAAACGGGATTGAAACTGATTATATAGTCGTGCTTTAAGTTTGAAGGTTGGAAGTCGTTGTGATAAAAATATTAGTATGAATTGAAAATTTTGTTTGATTATCTTTTTGGAGGTGATGAGGCATTGTATGGATTTGGGGGATGGTGCTTTCTTTGGCTGGTCATTCACCTCAGGTCAATGCTGTTCATTCACCTCAGGTCAATGACTTATCCAAAGCATGATTGAAAAGACTCGATTTTAAAAAAATTAAACATGTATTGGGGATGACTAAGTTTAAATATTATGCACTGTCGAAATGACACGCTTGATTCAATTTAATATTTGAGAAAATGTTTTTCATTCTGTCAGTTAGAAAAAACCTCAATGGACTTTGTTTGTCAACACGTGGTCTATCCTGCATCCAACTTCCCGTCAACAATTTTCTTTGCGCAATGTGTTCAGGTCGTCAAACCAATGATATTATTCCCGCAGCTTTGGGTTTACTGCGAGGAAGAGGGCGACTAACAAAATAAATCATCTTCTTAATTATGTTATCAACAAACCACATGTCAAGAAACCTGATACATCACAGACTGGGCAAATAGGACCCGATCAACAAAACGTGAAAACGTGTCTCTAAACTTAAATAATCACTTAGAAATTGTGCTGCTGATATAAATTATACGTTTTCAAGTAAATTTCAGATTAAATAAATTACCACTAAAAAGTGTAACATATCTTGTGGTAGATGCTCAATTAATCAAAAAACTCGATTTCTGCTTTACTTTGAATGTAAATCAATTCATTTTCATTCACATTTGGGTGGGAATTGAGGCACCAATTTACATCTAAATGGGGGGGTATGCAAATAAGTGAAATATAGCTAGGTTTAAGAAGGTTTAAACGCATAAAAACACGTGAGCATAATCATTTAGGAATCAAATGAAGATAAATGTGTTTTGTCGTTTTCAGCAGCAGGCCTGGTGTTTTTTAATCAACTTAGTCAAAGTGAGACCACAGATTGACTACGGGTGTGTGCCGCCACCTGTCGGCGGGTTGTGTTACACAAAACACGTGTGTCTCTGTCCCACAGGAACTGACGACGTCACGACTTTGTGTGTTTGAGAGGGGGGGTGGGGGTAAGGGTTTCTAGGGAGGTGGGGGCTGCAAGTGTCAGTTGTGGTTAACCAGAGGTTTTTCGCTGGTTAACCAACATCATTGACCATTATGACGAAATGTGAGCTCTTATCATCGGAATAACTATTCACAGCAATTTACTCAGCGTGGGGCGGGGCCCTGGTGCAGTGGTGGTTAAATCTGCCAACAAAAAGTTTCTTCATTGCTCACTCGTAAAGATTCAGTATTGTGGGGAGCTTCCGTGATCGAGAGGTAGAGTGCTCGGCCTCAGACCGCCAGGGCTCAAATTTAGAAACCTGTGTCTGGAGGGCACTGTCATCTCATTCATCTCACCATCTTCAGGAAGTTCTCCTGACCAAGTTTAGCCTATATTTGCACAAAACTGGCTTAAAACCTCATTCATTCATTTTTGTTACTCAGTGTACGATAACTGTCATCGGAACTGTAAAAAAATTAAAATGTTGATGACCACGCTCTAATAACTTGGTCATGGCATTTATTATAAATTGGTCTTGCTATTGTTCTAAGTTTGGTTCTACTAACTATTTTGACGCGTTAGAATCTGTATTATTGACTAATCGATTGTTTGATTGTTTGATCTCTCTTGAATTTATGGTTCGCTGTTGAGAAACACAGGTTAAAGTGAGTAATAATCATTCATATTTGTTCAATTCGAGACCAAAAATGTATTATTTTTGCTGAATAAGCCCACATTTCATTTCCAAAAAAAACTGTTATTTGATATGCAAATACAGCGGATTAACCAGTACAATACAAAAAATATTTTTATGTATACCATGGAGATCAAAAGGTTTTTCAATATAAAGTCATCATAAATCTCTTAGCTCTTTCTGCTTCATTTGAATACCTATGTTATGGGTCTCCGGCCATTATATGTCTTTCAGTGCGGAATCGAATTTAAAGGCCAAAATCTGACGTCTAATGTCGGTCTCCGCACTGAGATGGTTAAAAACTATTATAGTCGTAACCGACGCTCAAAGGGTTGAATATCCACCTAACCAGTGGCTTAACCAAGAACTCTCTATGACTTAAAGGGTGCGGGCACAGCGCCATATAGTCAAGCGAACGTTTATTAATGTAAAGGGATAACCGCTCGACGTTGAAAATGAAATAATCTAAGTGGGAGTTTCTTTGTGACGTTGTTTCTATCTAATTATCTGTCCGATAATTTGTGGAATTATCGAGTCCTTTTGAAGTAAACAAAAAGTGAGTCTACTACAGTGGAGCTCTCCTGGAATTAAGGGGTGCGTCCCCGTCGGTAACAAGCTGTGGCTTATCATGTGTTCAGCGGGTCCCCGCCGCCGTATCTAGCGGCCACCTGCCAGGATCACTAGATGACATCCATCACGCATGCGCGGTACTTCCCCGGAACCGCGGACTCCTTATGAGAGGCTGCGAGGGTCCACTGATAACGGGCGCACCCAGCCAGGTAATGAGAGCAACAGATCCAGCTCGGAAATCCCGACAAATTGACCCAGATCCCAGGCAACTGATTGTACGAGAGCTCGCTCTCGACCAATCAGCTGCCTTGGATCCAGGTCAGCATCCAGGTCAGCTGCCAACCTCCACGCCTCGTATCGTCAGAATGTGGTGTTCATCAAAGACGGCCATCTTTGATGCACTGACAGAAATTTGGCGAATTTGACAGCAGAACGAATGAAGTTTGCACCGGCTCTGGGATCCCTCGGGACCCCCTGTCACTGCCAGCTTGTCTCTCCATCTTTTTTCCTGCCCCCACATGCTCCCACTTTTCTTCTGGCCAGGCAATTAAAGCCCCGTAAACATCAATGTCTAGAAGAGCGCCCATTCCCGTCATGGGCTAGTCAATCCATTCTATCGTTATTTTTGCCAATCTTTTCCAGTACCATCTTGCTGAGCAGATAAGAGATTGTCCATGTCATGTCAGATGTTGTGCAATCATGTTCTCAGAATCGAATCCATTTTACAACTGAGCGGAGTAGCTGAGTTGATACACTAAAAAAACTTGTTTGACGCTTAAATGCGGTGCATTCAGGACATCTTTTCAATCCATAATAACGGTCTACTAATTGACTACTAATCCGTAATAACGGACTACTAATTCGTTGTATTAAACGATCTACTAATCCGGTATAGCTGTTTACATATTAGTTATAACGGTCTACTAACTTACCACTAATCCGTAATAACGGCCCACTAACTTACTATACTAATCCGCTTTAACGGTCTACCAAGAACTTTTTGCCCCAAGTTATTGGGTTGACTGATTTGTTATAACTGTCTACTAATCCGTTAAAACGGTCTACTAATACGTTATAACGGTCTACTGATTCGTTATACGTATAGCCTCAAATGACACAACCAATTTCCCTGGTTATGGCAATTTGTAGGATGGATATTCACAAACAAGCTAACTCACCAAAATAGATAATGAAGACGATGCCCAGCATGAAAAAATGGTGAGACAATTACATAGAAGTACAGATTACAGATGGTTGAATACACTTGCTTGCTTTCTCATTCGTTCTTTTTTCTTCGTGAACTCACTCATGAATTAAACATTTGACTCATGAACTCACTGTCTCACACATGAATTAGTTACCTCACTCATGAACTCGAACTCACGAAAGAACTCACAAAATCATTGCTGAACTCTCTCATACATGGTCTCTTTCAATTCTCTTGTTTGGATAAATAAGTAAATAAAAACGGTTGTTGACCTTGTAGTCAGGGACCATGTCCACAGAAATAAGGTCCCGTGCGATTTTTTGTATGATGCTAAGCCACCCATCCAAATGTCTGAAGGACATCCTAAATAACATTAAAAAACATGTTGGCATTCTGAAATATGTGGGGGGGGGGGTGAGGTATTGAAGAAAATTATAACATTTTACTTGGCTGACTTTGGGATAGAGTAATAAAAAATATCCAGAGGATACTTTTACACATTTTTGCAACAGTAATGCCACATTTTGTCATTGAATATATTCAGCACGAAACATAGGTGAAGTTATAATTTTTTTCAGAAAACATGAACCCACCCTTAGAGCGCTAAAAATCAATATTTTCAAACAAATTCACAAAGTTCGTAGAAGGTAATTTTTCCGCTTGCTCTACATTTGTATGATTATGATTATGCTAATGTCTGTCGACTTAGTTTGGTATATCGGTCACCTGATTCTATTATATAAAGTTAGAAAAACCCTACTTTGTCGCATGAAGGGCTTATGAGGGCAAAAGGACGGTCGTGTTACACTCGCATTTTTTCGACCCCATGTAATAACATAATCCTATTTTTTATAGTTATGAACAACTTTGATACTACACTTCCCACATTTTGTCATTGAAGCCATTCAAAACGAAACATGTGTGAAGTTTTGATTTTTTTAAACACACTCTTAGAGCGCTGAAATTCGATATTTCAAAAAAATTAATACAGCTTGAGCACTGGTCGAACATGTTTTACAGTCATTATTCACCACCAGGTGGCATACAAATTTGTTTTTGTCAGTAATGTCTTGTGGATTGTGCGGGACCACATGCTGATATACTTAGATTGTTAGCAATATTTCAGTTACTTTATTAGAAGGGGTATCAATTGTGACAGATGCACATCTGGCCCACTGATAGGTTTGCCCAAGGAATCTAGATTCCTTGGTTTGAATGGGCATTATGAGGCTCGTTGAGGTAAATAAAAGATGATGGCTTGCTGAAATGGACAAAAGACACATAGTTTGGTAATATGCCTGCAAAGAGAAGGCTGGATGTAAAGTTATTTTATGACCTGTTCATAACAAACCCATCAAAATGAATTGATGTGGGCTTTGGCTTTGTCATATAACTGCATTGTTATCTGTGTCTTGGACTACTAAATGATAAATAAATAATTATAAATTATAAATAATTATATACGATTCACAAGACAAACAACTGATAATTTGAAGTGTTGTGTGATATTTTGGATAATGTTTTGTTACTTTGAAAAATATATATTTATACTAAAATAGTATATGACAAAATTTGGTCATGCTAGCAAATTGAATTTTACGAGGTATCTAGATATTTTGTTCTAGTTATACGTCTACGTACTTTCTAGCATTTGCAAAATATATGATACACCAGTAAAATATATTTATATCAGAAGAGGTATAATGCACCCTATACATGGAGGAAACGGTACTAGAATAGCCCCCCCCCCCCATTTCCTTTTATGGTTACACCACTGATATCTTGAAGGCTAACTCCTATGCTATACTGATGCGTATTTAACGTAGTTGGGAGATTACCCCATTTCGACTTTTGACTTCATACACCCTCAAGGTAACAGGTCATGGTTTCCCATAAGATACATAGGTATATCAAATGTATGCTGCGACAAATCCAACAAACACAAGATACAATGCGCATATCCGTACACATGGAACGGAAATATAACGTCTTGGTGAACAGTGAAAATATTGTAACACCTCGCAGCTACTGACCTCTAAGGTTAAAAATGTATATCGTCAAAAATATCTTAACTACAGATATGTTCCGCCCTGAATTTATTCAATGACAAAATGTGACAACATTGGTATTAAAGCTGTTTATAACGATAAAAATAGGATTTTGTTACTACAAGGGCCTAAAAATGTAACTAGTGAGATTACCTCATCTGGACTTTTGACCTCATATAAGTCCTTCATGCAACAAGGTAGCTTTTTTTATATTTTGATATAAAGGTACCAGATGACAGATGTACCAAATAAAGTCAACAGACACTGGCATTGATTATTATAATCATACAAATGTACAGGAAACGGTAAAATAACATTCCATTGTGTTAGGTTTTTTAATATTGCCTTTCTGCGCTCTTAGGGTTGACTTACGTTCTGTGAAAAAAATAAAAATTCTAAGAATTTATCATCTTAGCTTTAATGAAAGATCAATAGGATCAACAGTGATTTAAACATTGTAAATTGTGGTTTGGATCTATTAATAACCTGGGGTTAAAAATGTACAGTCTTTGAGGCTCAAGGGTACCCTTGAACATCCCTCATTTTAAGTACTTTGCTGCCTCTGGAAACTTCTACACCCACACTAACAATGTTTGAACATATTTCTCTAACACATAAATATATCTAACACTTTTTGTATCAAGCAAACTAAAAAACTTGTGGTCTTTTGAAACTTGACTCCCAGACTATATATGCTCCACCATTTTGTCCCACACAATATTTCATTTATCATTAGTGTTCATAAATTATCAAGGTAATAACCACTGCAATAGTTGTATTTTATGCTTTGTTTATATGATAGCATTACTGTGGCAAAAATGTGTAAAAATATCCTCTGGATATTTTTTAATGCTCATTCCCAAAGTCAGCAAAGCAAAATGTTATAGTTTTCTTATATCCCCCCCACTCCCCCCCCCCTCATATTTTAGACTGCCAACATGTTTTTTATTTCTACATGGGATGCCCTTGAGACATCTGGGTGAATGGCTGAGCATCATACAAAAATTCCCACGGGACCTAATAAGCTCCTCGACTACTGTTCCAATGTTAAACTAGATCGTGCACACGTTCTGACTCATGCTTATTTTTAATTATTATTATGATACGGGCTTGGTCTATATACTACATGGTCAGACAGATTAAATACGTAGATAAAAAGGTATGATAAATGATTATATTTATAAGCACAATCGAGTTCATTTAAGCCACTAAATGATGAGTCTCGCTGATAGTCCGACCACAACCCACAACGTTTTTGTGGCTTAAGTCTTGCTGCTTAAACATAACTAAATAAATTTTAAAATAATAGTGTCAAACAACGTTGTATAACACAACCCTACAGAGCGTTTAGCACGCTTAGGGTTAATAAGGCAATAAACAGAGCATAATGAATGAAGAATAAACGATATAATTTTATTACAGAGTTGTTTTTGTGATGCGCCGCAGAAGAGGAAATTAAAAAAACAGGCAAACCATTAAACCTTCACAAGCGGAATAATGTCAAATAATGTTAAATACTTTTGTACCACGTATTTAAAATATGTTTATTATAATCTTGACTGGCTGAGATGCGGTTGAAGATTTATATTCTGAATAAGTTTGTAAAATTGTTCTATTTTTTAAACAATTGAACATTTTGATTTCAGAGTGTAAGTTTTATAATTGCAATGTAGGTCAGTAAGCACCCAATGCTGCTGCGATGTTGGGCCAGCGTCCTCGATGTTGGCCCAACATTACGCCAACGTTGGTTTATTGCTTCGTGTTTGCTAGGCTAGGCCTAGACGTATTAATACGGTGCTGTGCAAAAGCAGAAAACATGTGATATTCACAAGAAAAAAAGAGTTTACACATTACGGGAGGCAGTGTTGAAAAGGTCAGTGCGTCACTCACCAGCCCTACACAAAGGCTGGGGGTGTGCAGTGCTGTCTATGGTACTGTGCACTATGAAGAACCCAGATAAGAGTAGGGCATAGTCCGACGACGGGCTTTTGTTCTGTCGCGATATTCCTATAATTGTGCAGAAAGCGACGTAAAGCAATATTCACTCACTCACCTACCAGCCAACACCTGGAGTTGTTGTCCCAGCGTTGGAATACTGTTGGTCCACGGACGATGGACCAACATTAATCCAACACCGGGTCAACCTCTCGTGTTTACTAGCCCCCCCCCCCCCCAATTTTTTTAATTAGTGTAGGAGAAAAGGCCTGGGATGTGTTTAATCACCAGAAATACGACTTGTGGATCGGTGGGGGCTGGGGGAGGGGAGGGGGGGGGGGGTGATGACGCCGCTGGACGTCTTTGTCGTGTCCTCCCATTACCAGCTAATCCCCATTGTCATCCACCCTCAACAGATGCACACTAATTGAATCATCACCCAAAACAAACCTCCGAACGCCGTCAGATATTTTTACACTTTCTCCCTCCCAGATATTTCTTTCATTATCATAGCAATGACCTTCAATAAAATTAACTTGATATCATTTTTTAAGATATTACTTGATTGATTATCATCACTGTTATGTCTTCTCATTTTGTCATTGTTTGGTTTCGATTGACATGTGATTTTACAGAACCAACGCTATTGTCCATGTTATATGTACATATATATCTTTATTACAAATAAGTTAGCAATGACTTTTATGTCAATTATGTCAATTATGTCAATTGAACATGTATGTATCTATGTATGTAACGGAATTGTCAAGTCACCTGTTGTAGCACTACGCTTCTAAACTATGTGGCAGTACATTTCGTTCAAAGGCTAACAGCAGTAACTGCTTACTTTCAGTTATTGATGTGTGTCTTGGTATTGCAGTACAGGTCTGAGCACAGGAAAATTAGACCCCCTGTTGAAATGGAACAGTCCTGTATAGTTAAAAGAGTCATATGACCCTTTTGCCTATAGGAATTGGAACAGCCCTGCATAGATGCAGGGCTGTTCCAATTCAACAGGGGATCTCATGTCTCTGTGGGTCTGAGCGTACCGATGTACAGATTTATCTGGACTAGCCACACGAGTATGGGGTACATCAGGGCTCTGTATTGGGTCCCGCCATGTTCGTTATACAATTCTCCATTCCATCGCAAAAGACAAACAACAGTAACTACTTACTTGAAAAGTATGCAGTTACTGCTGCTTGTTTTGGAGAGAAAGTGCCCTGTGATCCAGCATTCGAGCTTAACCCTTTAACCGCCAACTTATTTGGAATTTTCACCCACTTGAAGTTGTGTCTCGCTGACGCGATCCACAACTTCAAGTGAGTGAAAATTATGCAGATTTGACAAAATGGAGATAAACTCTTTTCAAATCGTGCAGAGCGATGTCACATTATTGCTTTAACATGTTTGAAAGGCGGTACTGAATGTGGTAATAATTAATAACTGCTTACTTTCATTTATTGATGTGTGTCTTGGTATTGCAGTACAGGTCTGAGCACAGGAAAATTAGACCCCCTGTTGAAATGGAACAGTCCTGTATAGTTAAAAGAGTCATATGACCCTTTTGCCTATAGGAATTGGAACAGCCCTGCATAGATGCAGGGCTGTTCCAATTCAACAGGGGATCTCATGTCTCTGTGGGTCTGAGCGTACCGATGTACAGATTTATCTGGACTAGCCACACGAGTATGGGGTACATCAGGGCTCTGTATTGGGTCCCGCCATGTTCGTTATACAATTCTCCATTCCATCGCAAAAGACAAACAACAGTAACTACTTACTTGAAAAGTATGCAGTTACTGCTGCTTGTTTTGGAGAGAAAGTGCCCTGTGATCCAGCATTCGAGCTTAACCCTTTAACCGCCAACTTATTTGGAATTTTCACCCACTTGAAGTTGTGTCTCGCTGACGCGATCCACAACTTCAAGTGAGTGAAAATTATGCAGATTTGACAAAATGGAGATAAACTCTTTTCAAATCGTGCAGATCGATGTCACATTATTGCTTTAACATGTTTGAAAGGCGGTACTGAATGTGGTAATAATTAAGTGAAAAACTGAATATATTCGGCACCGGCGATAGATACATTATAATTATGAGGAATATGCAGGCCTATAAATGATCTTGTAAATTTGTTTTATATTTGTATCAATTGTAATTCACTCACATTCGTCCCTTTAAACATTTCAGCGCAGGATCGACTTTATACGTCAGAAGCTAACGTTTAAAGACGTCAGATTTCTGAAATCTAAAGTCGATCCCCGCACTGCAACAATTAAAACATATTTATAACGAAAATTGACCCTTAATTTGGTATTCAAAAGAAGCAGAAAGAGCTAACTAAGGCATTTATGATTATTTCAAATTGAAAAAAACACCTTTGTTCTCCATGGTTCATACACACATATTTCAGCGTTGTAAGGGTGATGCCCACTTGGCAAATACATGCACCTGACGGTATTTTCTAAACCAAAAACATTCTAGATAAAATACTATTAGAATAATTGATCTTTTAGCTGTTAGTTTGATTTACATTACACTTAGGTTTTCTAACTAATATCAGGATATTTTCATTCCCCTCAAGGTGGGGGGATTTTGTTTCTACGGTCGACGGTTTGCAACGATAATGACTTTGAAAGTTAAACATTATTGCATGGCTGCGCCAGGCTGCCTAATCACTGTCTATTAAGAATTAGGAGATAACTGGCAGATGGCACAACTGTCCTGTTGCTGTAATCAACTCAGGCCGTGACGACCAATGGGCGCGAAGGGGCAGGGGGGCACGATGAAAACCAGGGCATGGGCGGACATTATCAAAGGCAAGTCAACATCTAACAGAACAAAGGGGTTGTAAACTCATCCGGCTATTAGAACAGTTAACATCAACTATTGTGCTGTTACTGTGCCTTGCCAAGCAAACATAATACATAGACCCAATGCTGGTCTAATGTTGGGCCAGCGTCAACGACGCTGGCCCAACATTTGGCCGTCATTGGGTGGATGTTTTGTGTTTTCTGGGTGGTTAATGGTCGTTAATCATGTTCATTGTTTTTTTAATGATCACATATACATGTATTAGGTCTGGTACATTTATGGAGTTCATTTGTTAAATAAACCTAGACTAATCAAGTCGCTAATAAAAACACTCGTTCTGTTATTACACGTACAGCAAAATCAGGTCATTATTAGGAAAATTGATGAGTTTGGAATAAAACATGTTTTAATCTAGCCGACATGGCCAGGCTGCCTGACTTACTCAGACACAGCAGTCATCATGATAAACTTAATCAAGAAGACAAACACATTCAGTTAGTTTGAATGGCAGAAGTTAGTTAATTCAAGATTATAAAAAAAAACAATTACAAATAACAATAAACAGTCGGATATATAAGTAAAATAACAAAAGCAAAATACTGTCGCTTGTGGTAATACTCTGTACCTGGATCCGACATTTTAATTTCAACCCTTACAACGGTGACATATTTTAAAAAAATATGTTTGTATAAACAATGAAGACCAAAGGGCTTTTACAATTTGAAATCATCACAATGATTTAGTTAGCTCTTTCCGCTTCATTTGAATACCTATGTTATGGGTCTACGGCCATTTTAAATATTTTACTTTTTCAGTGCGGGGACCGATTTTAGACATCAGAATCTGACATATGTAGACGTCAGGTTCTTGCTTCTAAAGTAGGTCCCCGTGCTGAAAAGGTTGAGCATGTTGACCAGCACAAAATCTGTCACTTTCTGAGACTGTTTCTCCATAGGATTTAGACAGAAAATTTATTCATTTACCTATTTATTAAAATATATTTATACAAGATATACATACATATTCGCAAAACAAATGATTTAAATATGTGCAATGTCGCATATTGATGTAGTATTTAGTCGTATCTTATTAATATTATTTGAAGTCCCAACATAACTTCAAGGATGGTAACTCACAAGATCAAGACTCAATATATCTTTCGGAATGGTACCTCAGAAGATCAGGGCTTCGACATATTTCTAAGGATGCTATCTTACACAAGATCAGAGCTTTAACATATCTTTAAGGATGATACCTAACGAGAACATGGCATCAACATATCTATAGGTGAAGGTACCCCACAAGAATGGGATATAACATATCTATAAAGATGGTATTTAACAAGAAAAGGACTCCACCATATCTATAAAAACTGTACCTCACAATGACAGGGCTTCAACATAATCTTGAACGATGGCACCTCACAAGATCAGGGCTTTAACACATTTATAAGGTTGGTACCTCACAAAAACAGGTAATCAACACATTTTTTAGGATGGTACCTCACAAAAACATGGCATCAACACATTTTTAAGAATGGTAGGCCTACCTCACAAGAACAGGCTTGGTTTCAACACATTTTTAAGGATGGTACCTCACAAAAACAGGCTTGGTTTCAACACATTTTTAAGGATGGTACCTCACAAAAACAGGCTTGGTTTCAACACATTTTTAAGGATGGTACCTCACAAAAACAGGCTTGGTTTCAACACATTTTTAAGGATGGTACCTCACAAAAACAGGCTTGGTTTCAACACATTTTTAAGGATGGTACCTCACGAAAACGGGGCATCAACACATGGGATAGTACCTCACAAAAACAGGCTTAATTGGCTTAAACACATTTTTTGGGATGTTGACTCACAAGAACAGGACTTCAACATATCATTAAGGATGGCACCTAACAAGAACCGGGCTTCAACATAATTTATTATGAGGAATTGAAAAAGTTCATCATACGTCAGTATTACGAGCTTACTTGACATTTATATCTACCCAGAATCAATATCACACTTATATACAGACTTTCCCAAAGCTATGATGTCGTTCAAGGTAAACAGCAGTAACTGCTCACTTAGCAAGTAATCAGTTACTGTTATTTGCCTGTGGAAATCACATCTCCAATGTAGTGACACACAGCAGTAACTAGTTACTTAGAAAGTAAGCAGTTACTACTGTGTGTTTTTTGTATTACGCTACACACATTAATCATATATCACCTGTTTATAATCATACTTCTGCTGGTTAACATGACAACTATTAGACGTATATCACAAGGAGGTGCAGCATTTCCTGACAATGACATTAATTGTGGTATTGTTTTTAGACTCAGATCAAATCATGTTTGGGAGCATAAATAATATTAACCTTTACAACGCTGAGATACTGTTATGCAAACCATGGAGACCAAAGGTTTTTTCAATTTGAGATTCTCATGATTTTTTTATAGACATCTGAGGTCTAAGGTCTATCACTGCACTGAAAGTGTTAATTGTTATAGTGTGAGGGGAGCGTAGTTATAATTCAGCTTGACCTCGGGCTAGTTCATACGAATTCAAGCAAGTTTTAATTAAAATATATTGATATCAAGGTTGATGAAAAATGTCGTGGTAGAATCAAGATCACAAACTATACCGCCTTTCCTAAAATTTTACTGTCATTCAAAGGCCGGCGAATCAAACCTGCTACGCTATCCATTGCTATTATATTAGTTTAACTTTAGACCGAAAATTTGCAATTTGCATTCCCAATAACTGCGAATTAAACGTGTTACACAATCACAGCCCACAGTGGGTGAAAATTACATTTGAAACACATTAACCCAGAAATGAATGTTGTGAAAAACCTTCTATTTCACCTGCAAAAATTGGTTATTTGACCAAAAATGAAGCTGTTTAGAACTATCTTTTACAACCTGCATTATGATTTTTCGAGGTTAATTGGCCCACCATGCCAGTCACAGGGAATGACACGCATCACTGAGTGAGTGTGGTGGTATACTGCTGTGAAAACAAAACAAAATACAGCATCTGCTTACTTTACAAGTAAACAGATACTGCCTTTTGGCTTTGCAGAGCAGCGTAGATACATCCAGGTCATAATTCAGTTTTACCTCGCATTTGTTTATTGCAAATGACTGTTTTCTCAGGAGTCGAATCAATTCGGGCAATCAATCAACTCCAAGTTGAGACCAGGAGAGGTGCTATCTGGTCTGATAATGCTATCAGTTGTCACTTCTGGGGTGACTGCCACAGCCCCTCACCTGCCCGCCCTAATTAGAACATCACGGATCAACCTGAAGGATGCTCGAGACTGTGATTGACCCAGATCGTGGGCGCGTGATTGGTCGAGATGGCCATCTCGACCAATCAGGCGCCTACGATCTAGGTGTGCGGGTCTGAGAGAGCGAGCTCTGGTGTCTGCTGAAAAAAGATGGTCGCCGCGGTTGAGAGCAGTTACCCCACCTGTCGAGTGTGATTGGAACTCATCCCTATATCTCCGCACATTTTCTTCTCGTGTGAATCCGCTCACGCCCGACAGGCGGCGTCTTGTTCCGCCTCCGTGAGCTCACCCCTCACACCCTCTGTGTCTCAGAGCGCCTCCAGACGTGACGCTTCATGCTCCAAGGCGCGCTCATCATCACATAAGTACACGCGAGGAGATTATAAAATATATACAAAAAAATTAAAATATGGTAAGTACATGCCCTAAAACAATAAGGTAAACTGAGACTGAATGGTTCAAATTCCATTATAAATAGTTAAAAATTATGATTATTATATCAAGACACATCCTTGCATTTATAATTATTATGATGTAAAAAACCCCTTTACTTAGTACTTCAAATATTGTCTTGCAGCTTGAATATTGGGTAATATACATACGGTACGATTGTCTAAAAACACATAAAGAATAGGGTGTGTAATTTATTTATATCTATATATACATAGGTACGCTTTAATCGCCATTGAGATCAAAACAAAAACTTTATGCACTGTCAAAGAGTCATAATTATATACTCTCATATTTCGGTGCAGTGAGCGGTTTCTCGGAAAATATAATTATAAAATTTGATAAGGATATGCGGATGAGTTTACAGAGATATCACGTCAGTGAGATGAAAGCCCTCAGCGCCTGTTCTGTATTAACGCTGTACCCGCTAAGGTATCTTATTTAAATTTTCACTCACTTGAAGTTGTGTCTCGCTACCGCGACCCACAGCTTCATGTTGGCGAAAATTAATAATATTTGTTTGATATGAAGCGAAACATTTGCAAATCTTGATGTTTAAACTCTCATTTCATTCCCAATAACTGTGATTTAGCATGCTAATAAAACAGATTTTAAATTATTATAGTCGTATTTAGGGCTTAATCCTTTCAGCGCTGATACCGTCTTTAAATGCCATAATCTGATGTCTATAGACGTCAGATTATGACGTCTAAAGTCGGTACCCACACCGAAAGAATTTAAATATTTATAATGGCCGTACGTAGCCCCATAATATAGGTATTCAAATGAAGCGAAAAGAGCTAACTAAGACATTTATGATGATTTCAAATTGAAAAAAAACACTTTGGTCTTCATAGATTTTACAAAAATTTTCAGCGTTGTAAGGATTGACTCATCAAGTTCTGTTTATTACTCAATGACTTCTTTTATTTGAAGCTGATATTGCTGGTGTAGTCGTCAGCTACGAGTGAATAAAACTTTTAATTAGTACATCTTCTAGAATAATACTTGCAAGTGGTGTTTCATTTAATAGCTACATCTGCACCTCTGATTAATTTCAATCGATATTATTGTCACGCGAAATAATCCGAAAACATTAAAAACGTCTCCTGTTCTCAAAGAGTTATGTCTGTAGATCAGGTGCATCACACAATTTGATGTTATGTTCATCAAATTATATCTCCACCTAATTTCCCAGCAACCATGAGACATTGAACCAGTGCTGTTTTCATGTTGGTCCAGCGTCTTAGACGGCGGACCAGTATTGAAACAACATTAGTTCAGTTCATGTTGTTTATAGGTTGTCCTAGCGTCGGTACACCATCAGGCCAACGTCTATTATGTTGGCCTAACGGTGATACAACGTCTATAACTTTCTGCGTCAGGACTTACACCGTAAAGTGCATATGAAATTTTGAATAAATGTTGGTTTAATGTTGGGCCATCGTCTGCGACGATGACCCAACATTAAAACAACACAGAGTCAACATCTCATTTTTGCCACGCACGCATGCGCTCTCCACCGTGCGTGCACGTGATGGCCGTAGCCTCGTTCTGGTTTGGTGAGCTCTAGTTTTTCTGGGCGCCGAGACGTCACCGGCGAGGTGTCTGGATCTGTCAATCCGTGGAGGCGTCTGAGCGGGGAAATTAGACTGAACCCCGACCTAGGGAGGCGCCATTTGTAATCTGGGAGGGGAAGAGGGGGGGGGGCAAAGTTTTACTTCTAGTTATGCCATTTTGGGAGGAAATTTAGAAAATTAGCCTGACATTTCTTTTGGCTTAGTGAACTTTTTTATATGAGAATTACCATGGCTATATTTCTCATCAAACTATTTGTTAACCTGCAGGAGTGGGTGTAAAAAAATCTCCTTATGTGAGTCTCCTCCAACATACAATTTTTTTGCAATATCTTTCAAATAAATATTCGTATGCAAATGATTGTCCTCAACAGTTTTTTCTCAATAACTGGACACAAATCTTTAAAAAAGTACACACCCCACTCCTCAGATATCAAATGGTACATCCCTAACTGGCAAGGACAGGACGCGGCGCAGTCGTGTGATGGCTGCCCCCCTAACAAACAGAAGACTTTAACCCAATGCTGGTTTAATGTTGCTCCATCGTCTGCCACGCTGGCCCAGCATTATGCCAGCATTGGGTGAACGTCTCGTGCTTGCAGACGCACATATCCACCAAGCATGAGCTATTGACCCAATGTTGCTTCAACGTTGGTCCATCGTCTCCGACGCTGGGCCAACATTAAAGCAACATTTGCCCAATACAGCCGCACCTATCTAGTCCGTGACAGAGCGCGCCGCTTGACTTCAATTAGAAGCTGATTGATTTACCTGAAACTAATCACATTCACCAGAAATAAAAAGGTATTGGCGGGACCCCCTGAGGCGGGACCCCCTGTGGCGGTAGTGGATCGCATGTAAAGGATGGATCCGTCTCCGCTCAAGGAGTGTTTATCAGGGGTGCGGAACCTGCGCGATACCCTCTAATGCTCAACACATGCGGACCTAATCCTCATCGTCTTCATCCATTATAACGGGAGGGATCAGCAAAACTAGGTCAACGTGGGATATGGAAATAAATGACTGGATTATAATGAAAATATCCCATACAAAAACTAGGTCAAGGTGTGATATGGAAATAAGTTACTGGATTAAAAGAAACATATACAAAAATTAGGTCAACGTGTATATGGGAATAAGTGACTGCATTGATCACTATAAGACAAATACATAAAAACTATGCGAAGGTGTGACATGGACAAATAAAATAAATGAGTCACCTTTGTGCACATATAGGCTAGCCTAGGCCAGGAAAACCTCATGAGGATGGTGATATGGGCATAAGTGACTAGATTTATCATTATAATACAAATATGCAAAAGCTATAAGAACGTGTGATATGAAAATAAGTGACTGGATTCATCATTATAAAAATATATATACAAGAACTAGGTCAGGGTGTGATTTGAAAATAAGTGACTGGATAATGAAAAAACTAAAAAAGGATGTTCTGTCGAGCATGTGAGTCCCAGACAGCAATGTATGATGTTGAAAATGGTCAGCCAAACCGAAGTGCAATGGAGAAACCTCACTCTGGAGGAGCCGCCTACATCATCACGGAGTCCCCTGTACCACATAAGTATGCTTGATGGCGATCACTGGTACAAGCCGAGTGTGTGCAAACAAAATATGGTTAATCATGGCTATAGCAAACCCCGCTGCATGTATTAGCTAATCCACACCATAAATCACACCGAAAATTTCAAGTACACTGTCAGGACCATTGTAGCTACATTATAGCGTTTGTAGACTGCTCTTTGTTCGTATTCGTTTACAATCGTGCGAGCATTTTTCGTAAAGCAAAAATATAGTGGGGGGGGGGATGTAATTTAAAAAAAAACAAGTCAAGGTGTGATTTGAA
Organism: Flabesymbios commensalis; assembly: GCA_964017125.1. Taxonomy (NCBI): domain Eukaryota; kingdom Metazoa; phylum Annelida; class Polychaeta; order Terebellida; family Flabelligeridae; genus Flabesymbios; species Flabesymbios commensalis. Next base: position 99,671,246 of record OZ024904.1, on the reverse strand, counting down.
AAGCAGTGACTGGATTATAAGAAAAATAGGTGAATGTGTGATGTAGAATAGCTGAAAAAATATGAAAAAAATGGGTCATTGGGTTAAATAAAAAATACAATATGATTGAGATTACATGCAGGGAATGTAGAGTGTGTCGAGGTATATCTGTTACTTCATAAGAAGGCGGGTAATTTGCTAACTTAACTCTTACAACGCTGAAATATTTTTGTATAAACCATGGAGACCAAAGGGTTCTTTTGAATTTGAAATCATCATAAATGTCTTAGTCAGCTCTTTCCGTTTCATTTTAACAATAGAGGCTCAGCCTGTCACATGACGAGATCAGCGAATCACCGCCGTCATTCAGTTGTTATTTAAGTTAGCCTTTCAGCGTGGGGACCGACTTTAGACGTCAGAATCTGACGTCTACAGATGTCAGATTCTGATGTCTAAAGTCGGTCCCCGCGTTGAAAGGGTTAATCTAGTTTACATATGTACAGAGGTCAAGTGGTCATTTATAATGCTCTACTCAAGGTCACCAGATGATGAAGGTGCGAACTCATAACTAACATATGATCAAACAAACTGTTATATAATCTCTGATAATAAACCATTGATCGGTACTTGAGTACTATATTATCTTTATACAACTTGAGTACGCCCACCAAACACAATACCTCAACCCAAGGCTGGATTAATGTTGATCCAGCGTCGTAGACGGTGGGCCAATATTTAAGCAGCAGCAGTAGGTGTTATCTATTGAAAATATCAACGAGTATTTTAGAATTGTCTGTGTAGTTTCTGGTTGGTTTGTTGGATCAACATCAGAACGCTTTAACATGTTAAATGTTTTAATATTTTTTTCACACTCATCAGCTATACAGACCCTTTATCCTCACCTTGCAATGTCAGTATGCACATTAAGGACACATTATTCATCAAGGCTGCTTAGTACACAATTCTTCTTCAAGCTTACTTTGTTCGTGTAGATCACTCATTATTAGTGAAATTTTGTGATTTAAAACAATAAAAACTGTCCTTACAGGTCCCGATCAGAAAGCAATATTGTGAACCCAGAATCACTGAGCATAATGACGATTATCAAGAATGGAACAAAAAGAATAAATTTAAACGCTGCACAAATTTGAGTAGCATCTCCAGTTTTAGTGCTGTTTCCCAGAGCCTGTAGTAGCTGTCATATTTGCTTTTCAGTGCATTTGCTTTTCAATGTATACATATGCAAAATATTGATAAACGTTAAAGGTCCGAGTAGGATAATGTTACTTGCTTGAATAATCGTGAAATATTTTGCATCATGGATTGTATTGTTAAAATGAAAAGCTCACCACTCGGGCTATTTTGCCATTCACGCTTGCCCTACAAGTATCGAATCTATTTTTTTATTGCTTAAATAAAAAAATACTGTCACGTTGAAATAAACCTTATCATATAATTAAAATTGGCAATAAATATGGTCCATTGAATAATTCATAGCATAGACGCCCACCATAAAAGAAAACCAGGTTCCAAAAATATGTCGAATATTACCTTGACGTTGACCTTGAAGTTATTGATTGACCTTGACCTTTATGCGATATATAATAGTACATAACATTTTGTACAACATCAAAATACACAGTGTATTAAAAGGAATTAATTAAAATCATAACGGTGATCCATTTATAAGACATGTGCGAAAAGACAACTTCTGAGTGGACCACTTGTCCAAACAATTACGACCCCGGTTATTGGATAGATACGTCATTAAACCCTCAAATGAAAGGTTACAGATGGTGGTTTTTTTAAAATAATATTTCAAATAATTTTGGGTAATTTGAAACTTTTTAAATGCGCAATTTAATGTCCGAATTTGTCAAATTTTCCTCGATTTTTCCTTTGACCTCGACATATCACGTGACCTTGACAATGATTGATCTAAAAACTATTTTTGTTGTGTCAATTATCCACCAAACAGATCACAGAACTTGAAATCATTAAAATCGACCAACTGGTTCTTGAGATATTATTTTTTTACCATATTTAGCTAATTATGGATACTAATTACATGTTAATTAGGTGTTAATAATGTCAGAATTGACTGCGCTATATCAGGATAGAAAGAGTACATGCAACTGATCATCTGGGCAAAAAATGGTAATTTCTTCCAAAAGTGCACAGAGAAACCCCTAACAGCCTGGACTAATATGTAATATCACCACAAACTCGTCGCCTATCAGCTATGAAAAGTGCTACTGCCACTTTGTGAAATGACAGATACAACGTCTTCTACCCAAGGGGACGAATATATGTGACACGTCACACAAAAAGAGCAATGAGGACAAATGGTCAAAATTGAATTTTTTAGTAGATTTGATAATCGTTAAATTCCCCATGCTCTGTACACAAATGTATTTCAGTGCTTTAAGGTTAACTAAATGTCATTAGTGAACACCTTCTCATCACCTCATTAATGTGTTTGTGTATTGGGTGAATATTACTGTGAAGTATTTTCAACCATATAATTCATCACTGCAAAGGTTATGTTTTCTCATCACTGGTTATGCGCATTAGAATCAATTGAGATAAGGCGCAATATAAATACTATATACTCAATATACTCACTAAAGGGGTATGTTTTTTCCCGTATAACCACTGACGAACACATCAATTTGTGTGTACATTTGTTACAGCACGTACACCCGATCATTGTAAAACATCTGCCAAGTGCACAAAATACAATACGAGCGCAAAAATGGCAACCGTTCAAAAACGCGCAATCGTTAAAGCGAGCTCTACAATGCAATTTTTGTAAGTAACGTTGACATCCCTGGCCAGACGTTTGATCATGTCAACGTGTTATCATATTTCAAGCCCCGAGATATTTTCATATAACCCATGGAAACTAAAGGTTTTTTCAATTTGAAATCATCATAAATGTCTTAATTAGCTCTTTCCGCTTCATTTGAATACCTATGTTGTGTGTCCACTGCCATTGGAATTTTTTCTTATTTCTGTCAGTGCCGGCGTCGACTTTAGACTTCAGATTCTGACGTATTTAGTCGTCAGATTCTGACGTCTAAAGTCGGTCCCCGCACTGTAATGGCTAAGATCACCAAGTCTGGTTAGTTCTCTAATACTGCATTGCTCCTCGTCATAAAGCTACGCAGTTATCAGGTAAATGAATGAAAAATACCTAAAATCTACACCTGCTAGAAAATAGAAAACAGTGTTTTTTTAAGATCTGCCTATGCAATTTAATTAATTTCACTCATTATCTATAATGTGGAGAAACAACTGAAAAATGACATTTTTTTATCTTTAACCCTTTCAGCATAGTCTTTAGACCTCGGATTCTGACGTATGATCCCCGCACTGTAAGAAATAAAATAATAAAATATTTTGAATGGCCGTAGAGCCATAACATAAGTATTTAAATGAATCGAAAAGAGCTAAGTAAGACATTTATGATAATTTAAATTTGAAAAAACACACCTTTGGTCTCTTGGTTGATACCGATTTTTTTTTTTTTTTTTTTTTTACATTTTGTCATGACTTGGTATGACAACGACATAAAGGGCAAAGGTCACGTGTTGTAATCATTGTGTAGTGTGTTGTTAACGAGCAGTCACGTGACCTGTTACCATACACGTGACATCTACATCATTGTCTGACGCTCTGATGGCGACAGCTTCACAATGTGACCTTCTGAGACCCAAGGTATATAAAAAGGTGTGATCGACATAGTGAGTGAGTAAATGCTGAGTGAGCCATGAAAGGTGAGTGAGCGAGTGAATGATTGAGTGATTGAGTGATTGAGTGATTGATTGATTGAGTGAGTGAGTGAGTGAGTGAGTGAGTGAGTGAGTGAGTGAGTGAGTGAGTGAGTGAGTGAGTGAGTGAGTGAGTGAGTGAGTGAGTGAGTGAGTGAGTGAGTGAGTGAGTGAGTGACTGAGTGACTGAGTGACTGAGTGACTGAGTGACTGAGTGACTGAGTGACTGAGTGACTGAGTGACTGAGCGAATGGTGAGTGATCAGCATTTGAGACTCGATCTGTCTGTTGCAAAACACACGAACATTTAGTTAGAATTCCATCATTTCTATTCAACGTCGCAACAACGTCGTGTGCCCAGTAGGTAGCCCGAATTATTCAACATTCAACCAATGCTGAGTAGGACTAGTTTGTTTGTGATGCAAGCGGCAAAGTGAGATATTTGACAGAGGTCATATGGTTTGTTTGGTCAGCCTCTGGTCATCCCTTGGTCATCTCTAGTCCACTACACACACGTGTGGCTAACATACCAGCACATAATCTACAGCCTCCACAGAAGCAAAACTATACACATTTAATGACCCCTCCCCCCCCCCCCCTGTTTATATTTTTGATTCAATTCAAATTTCATGGCCTTCTCGTTGAAAAATACGTGAGATGTTACACATTTTATCTGGATAAGTAAATCTCGAAACGAAAACGCATCTTTAGCTCTGGAAATACATGTAATATTATCGTCAGATAGCTATGTTATGCTCTGCTAAAAATGCAGCCTATAATTATAAGCTCAGAATGAGATATTTAAAAATCGAAGCTCAATACATACTGGCACTGCAATTCTACTTATGTTCAAACACATCAGAAAGTATCGGACCGCCTTCGAGATCATTATGTAAGATGTACGTCCTTCTTTCTGTTCGCAAATTAAATTCCGCAGCGAAGTCGAAATCACCAGCGGCCATGCGTCGAAGCACCTATTTACTTCTAAATCTGAACATAATTTGTGGATGACAATCAATCAAAATTGTCACGTTCGTATTACAAGCATGCTAATTTAGTCACTGAATTAGGCGCTGGATATACAAACTTTGTAGATTCAGTGCCTATTCATCATAATGGGATCGTCACACAAGGCGACATTTCAGAAAGTAACAATATTTAGGCTAGATATAAAAGGGTTACATCTAACTTAAAAAAAAGAAAACGAATAACACTACACTGTAATTCATCTCTGTGCCGAGATGTTCATTCACCACTTGCCCATATTCTATGCGCACATCATAGAACCAGAGATGGCAGGCAAGAGAGTGTTGTGAAACAGAAAGCCTGCGGCGTGTTTCAGCCTAGCAGCAGAACAGTTCTGGTGGGCAATGATTCCGCATTTTCCAGTATTTCTGTCCGGGACGTCAACACCACAGCGGATTGAGATGCAAGAGGAATGCCAGGGAATACTGGAGAGTCAGCCAATGTCGTTTTAATGGTGGGCCAGCGTCTACGACGCTGGCCTACCATTAAAACCACATTGGGTTGCGGGATGTCACGGGATGACAACCCGAAATGTAGAAACCTAAAGTGAGTTTGTTTACAGCCGCTGGTGAAGGTGGTCTGCCGATAATCTGAACTGTCTGGCGTCATGTCCATCTCTAGGAATCAAGGGGTCGTAAGCGCTACTCAAATGAGTGGTACATATGACACTCTGGGTGCTAGGGTTTAATGTAGTACGTGACTTTGCGTGATATATCCCTGGGTGCATATAATAAGTATAGGATATGCAGAACCGAACTCACACTTTTATTTGACTCGAATAGAGGTTTTTTACACATTTTTTACTTAGTTTTCCACACGAACATTTCTCACTGAAAACGTATACAACAACACTTTCTATTCTTAGTTGACCTGAATTTAACGATTGAAGTATTATTCACCTTTTTTCACATTACATGTCTGGAGTGGAACGCAGGTGAGTTAGTCCTTATTTCTCAATGACGGGTGCCATCTTTATTTTTGTGTATTATTATGACGTTTCTTATTTTGTTCATGTCGCTTCCCCTTTTTAGTCCGACCCTACGTAAATATAAAATAGCTCACATCCTTACATCTCAGCACAAATGTGTATCTATATGTAATAAACAAATGATAGAATTACCATATCAGCAAGAATATATATTCTTGATATTCAAATCAGTGCACTTCACAATCTCAATCACAAACAATAAACACACATCCTCTAATCAACTTTTACAGCTTCGCTGGTCATACAAAAAAAGGTAGGCCTAGTAATAATACATAATAATATGATTCAGTGTTCTTAATCTGAGAAAGATCTGAAACATGGATAATTATGCATGATCCTTCGACCAGCTGGGTTGCAAGTAATTTATTAAATGACCTTGGCATTGTCAACTGAATAACCTAACGCTACTGTTTATTGCATTTTTCATATACACAGTAGTATGGTCATTCAATAACAGTTAGTGTTACCTAGCAACACGAAACAACATTAACCCCTACTAAATCTCTGAACTACTAATTTCATTTTCAATCACTTGAAGTTGTGTCTCGCTACCGCGAAACACAACTTTAAGTGACTGAAAATCACTTGGATTTGTAATATTTTTGTCACAACCTACCTCAATATCACAAACTTAACCCTTTCAGCGCGGGGACCGACTTTAGACGTCAGAATATGGCGTCTACAGACGTCAGATTCTGACATCTAAAGACGCTACCCGCGCTGATATGGTTAACCTCCAAACCCTCATCAAAACGAGTATCATGCAGTTTCTCTGAGAAAGTCTCATATACTAACTGGATTATGATCATAGTTTTACGTGTAGTTCTGTACTCTTTCAATGGCTGTATGTATGCCCACTAAAAGAGTAAAATATTTAAAATGGCCGTAGACCCATAACATAGGTATTCAAATGGAGCCAAAAGAAAGCGCTAACTAAGACATTTATGAGGATTTCAGATTAAAAAACCCTTTGGTATCTATGGTTTATCATGGTTTATACAAATATATGTCAGTGTTGTGAGGGTTAAGACATGTTTCAGTTATGTTTACTTGTGTTATAATGGAAACACAATCGGCAGCAGTACTCTAGTGGTTTAACAGATTATACCTTATTATAGGTTTATTTCAGCAATAGGCCCAGTGGCCTGTGATACAATATACACAAAACTATATTATAAATATGCCATGACGTGTGAAGATTATATAATAAATGATACAAAGGTAAATTCATTATAATCACTCCAGTTTGTACAAACCATTACAAATTAAAACGAAATGATATTCATCGTCTAGTGTTGATATAACCCTTTAAACCATCAATCACTCACAACTGCAAAACTGATTTCGGACGAAACATTTACACATATGTTGCGTATCTATATTTAGGAATACAAATCTCACTTTCACATTTATATAAATACCACAGCACACACAGCGATCAGATGCGGACTGTTTACAATCGCGGAGTGAACCTACGTAACGACCGCAGCTGTCAGGTATTGAGGTTAGGTGAGGTGATGTAGGTCAGGTCAGGCTCTCTGTCAGTCAGCAGATTGCATATGACCACGGGCGATTTGTACACGTCCGAAATACCTGGACGGTGAAATGCAAAATCACGAACATATCAGCACCCTTCTTACACTAGATGGTGACTCAATCTTGGTTTGATATTGGTTCAACGTCGTAAACGGTAACCCAACATTAACCCTTTGACTTCCAGGCCGGAGTGCATGCCAGGATCCAGATATACTGGTGTATGAGTTCTATTTTTCGTCATTTGAAGCTGGAATTGCTAACGCAATTTCCAACTTCAAATGACGAAAAATACATAAATGTAGTATATATTTGACGAAAATTTGTGTCATTTTATGGTTACGTTCATTGACGAATGACGGCGGAAATTTCCGTCATGTATGGTAGTGAAAAGGTTAAGCCAACGGTCAGCGACGATGGCTCAACGACGATGCTCGCATGACCTTAAAGTATCTTAGTCCAGTAAAGTCAAATTAATTTGCATCACAAATTGTACAATGTGTTTGCAAACTAGAAACTTAAACAATACACATCCAGGATCAAAAGTTATATATTCCTGATAGGACGCATGTCCTATCAGGAATATATCACTTTTGATCCTATTATGTATAAAATATCGTACTATTGCCGACAGAACACCTCGCAATATATATCAATTACATGATACGAGGTGTCATGAGCAGACTGACCATATCAATATGATCAAAAATGAATATGATTTGCATATTAGCAAGAATATATTCTTGATATTAGACTATTCATATTATAATAAAATAGCTGTGTGCCATTAGGATGCAGCTATTGAAAGAAATATACGTGAAATGGAATTGAAATGAAAGGAATGGTGTTTTAGGCCGCCTTTGTACACATATAGGCTAAACTGAGCCAAGAGAACCTCCTGAGGATGGTGAGAACAATGAGATGACACTGCTCTCTAGACACAGGACTCGATAGTCGATCCCTGGCGCTCTGAGGCCGAGCACGCTCTCGGTCACGGAGGCTCCCCACAATATTGAATCTTCACGAGAGAGTGAGGGAAAAACTTCTGTTTCTTCGAAAATTAAATACCAGAGCGGGTTTCGAGCCCAAGATCTCCGACTTTCCAGGCAGGCAGCTTTAACCACTGCACCAGGGCCCTCGCCTCACGTGAAACTATGAGTATAATCTAGTTAGTATGAGACTTTCTCAGAGAAACGAAACTGATGCTCGTTTTGCTGAGGCATGGGAGGTTAACCCGCTCAACGCGGGGATCGTCTTTAGAGGTCAGAATCTGACATCTGTGGACGTCATATTCTGACGTCTAAAGTCGATTTAAAATGGTCGTAGACCCATAACATAGGTATTCAAATGAAGCGGAAAGAGCTAACTAGGATATTTATGATGATTTTAAATTGAAAAAAACACCTTTAGACTATACAAAAATATTTCCAGCGCTGCAAGGGTTGAACGTCCCAGCTGTCGTGTTACCGCCACAGGTGTCGCGCAATCACGGCTGCAGTTTTGTGATGACCTACATTCCAGGAAGATGTTGAACCGTGCGTGTTCCGTCACTCAAATTCTGGACTTCAGACGGCATTAAAGAGCTTCTCACAGAAAATCAGGGTAATAATTTTTGACTTAAGTGTTCACTTAGCCGCGGGGTCATCCACGTAATTAGGCCCCTATGTAGTTTATGATTTGAGAACAGATATGAACTACTAAAAAATTACCTTGTAGAACACGACCAATCTGATTTTTGAAAATGGTTGGTTTCCAAAGCATATACTCAAATGATTGAAAAATTGGAAAGCGAAGATAACAGATCGTTGTTGTTTTTTAAGTATGTTTTTAGCGTTATTTTAGCAAATATTAACATTTGAAATTCAAATTTGTCTTATCTTCCATAATGTTTGACCCTCTGGACGATAAACAAACACATTTTTACATTTGTCCTTAAAGTGTTTACAAGATGGCCCTAAGGACGATAAGCAAAATAGATTTTTATCCCGCAACAAATGGGGCATAAAAAATGCATTATGTCTATCGTATTTATGTCCATATTGTGCTACTCTAGATGGCTGCAAACATGCCATGTCATTAAGATATATATATTTTGCTGATTCACACCCCCGACATTACGTTTTCCCTGTGTTACTTTCCCAACAGCTGCGTGTAAATGTCAGTGGATTGTCAGCTGATATGACGTTTAATTGTGCGTTATATTTTATCTGTGTATTACGTGGCTTTGGGGCGTGTAGGGTTAGCACCTCGTCAGCTGGTGGGGCCACTCATCTTTATTAGTGTTTTCCAGCTCATTAACAGCGTAACGCCAGCGATGTCTTACATGCACTCGTCGCACAGTTCTACAAGAAGGGGGTAACGTGAAAAAATGGACGTGGAATTCTGTCCAGCCAGCCCGCTGGTGAGTTCACAAGCTTATATCACCGCCCCCGTACTGCCGCTCATATAAATCACATCTACAATGGAGTACTACACATCCTCCCTTTTAAACCCTTGTCCTGCTGAATTATTTCCATATTGTATTTTTCGTCATTTGAAGCTGGAATTGCTAACGTAATTTCCAGCTTAAAGTGACGAAAAGTATTTCTTTTTAAAAAAAATACATCTTTTAAATTGAGTTATTTGACTAACTGAGCATCTAGCACAAACTATATTATCCTTTTCAGTGATATATTATTATGTCTCTCCTCTATAGAGGTGGAGACATATTGTTTTACCTCTCACCGCTCAGTTGTTCGTCCGATCAGTTTTGTGTATGTGCGCTCTCTTCGTCTATCATGCAGGCGGTCAAACACGAGATGTTGACCCAATGCCGGGCTATTGTTGGCCCACCGTCTACGACGCTGAGCCAACATTAGCCCAGCATTGGGTTACTGTGTCGCGTTTGACGCCACGCTGAATGTGGGCCAGCGTCACAGACGGCGGGCCAACATTAACCCAGCCTTTGTGTTTGATTTGAATAGGCATAAAAGTCTGAAGAAGAAACAAAAGACGGCAACCAGACATACTAGCACCAAGGATACTAGAACTAGTATCCTTGCTAGCACCTTAGAGTGCGGTACCCAACAAGCTTTAGTGCTGACTAACGCTGGTCCATTGTCAGCCACGTTGGCTCAGAATTAGCCTAATATTGTTTCAACGTCTAGTGTTTGCTGGGTATAATGAAAGGAGATGTCACAACATGTTTATACTTTATGAGGGGCCCCTGGCGACCACGTTGGTCCAACATTAAAACAACATAGGGTCAACGTCTGTTCAATCAGCCACTCTCCAGAAATCACAATAGTGTAAAAAGAATCATAAGGCCACAGCAAATTAATTTTATGGATGACAGATTCGCCGCTTCGATTTTATCGTAACATAATTTTTTTATTAAAAAAAAAAAAAATCGCTGCTCCATATTTTAGCACCAATTTTTATATATTTATTTTGCCGCTTCATTTTTGTCTGGAGACAACATTTTTTTCCCCACCTAAAATCGCGTCAATGGTACGTTTCTTTCTTTGAAAAAAAAAAAATTCTCCGCTCGCCCCATTTTTGGGGTAAATCGATTTTCCGTCATCCCTAAAATTAATTTGGTGTGGCCTAATGCTGAGAGTCATGTAGTTTCGCAATTTGGGATGATTTGGCAGGCCTACAACCCAAGATCTAACATATTTTATGCAGAAGAATTCTGTTCATTTGAACAGATAGTCTCTTACTTGTAGTTTCTTAGATTTTCCAAACATTCCAAAACACTCCACAAATGACACAGGACAATAATGTTTCGTGTTTACTAGGTTGAACGCAGTTCAGCAAACACGAAGCGTTGAACCAGTGCTGGTTTGATGTTGAGCCAGCTTCGCATAATGTGGGCCAGAATTGGACCAGAACTGGGTCAACGTCGTGTTTTCTGGGAGTGTTCACAAGTGTTTCGCACCAAAACGAAATAATAAATTCCGCTTAATACATAGTCTCTACTGTCCACAGGAGCAATTTAATAACATTAATTACAAAGGCCATTGACACTACATCTATTAGCTATCAACCTTTATGGTTATGCTGCTGGAGGGGAGACATCTTCAGTTTTTTGTTCACAAAAAACTAGACCCTTCTAGTTTGGTTTAAAATCTGCTTGAAATGGTTTATATACGGGATATACGGGCCCAGTAAAAACCAAACGTTGGTCGTCTGTGGGTGATAATGGTGGTCAGCGTCACAGACCACCATACGGTCAACGTCTAGTGTTTATTGGGAATAAATGAAATGAATCGGACTTTAGGCCACCTTTGTGCACATATAGGCTGAACTGGGCCAGGAGAACCTCCTGAGGATGGTGAGATGATTGAGATGACACTGTCCTCTAGACACACGATTCGAAATTCGAGCCCTGGCGGTCTGAGGCCGAGCACGCTACCTCTAGGTCACGGAGGCTCCCCACAATACTGACTTTCACACGTGGATAAGGAAGAAACAATCTTTGTTTCTTTCAAACCGCCGCGACCGGGAACCGAACCCCGAACTCTGGCGTGAAAGGCAGCGGTGCTAACCACTACGTTAGGGCCCCCGCCTTTTATTGGGAATAAACTATTTGACAATACAAAAACAAATAGCAGTACCTGCTTAATTGAAAAGTAAGCAGTTACTACTGTTTGTCATTGAATGAAGTGTGTGAGCTTATGCATGTCTATCTGAACTTACTTTTACTATCTGCATATGCAGTGGTACACACGAAATTGAAATATAAAATACCTATTAATAAAATATATGGAACCATAGCTAGACAAAAAAAAATTCATAAGTTTTCTCCAGTAATAGCAGACGGGTGTATAATTATACTGATATACTGGTGTATGTACTGTTGTAACCCTGTATTTTGCAAACACAGTGTAATATTTGTGAAGCAGATACATTTAACTTGACTTGACTTGAGGTGTTATTTATCAGCTGACATAACAGCTGCCCATATCTGGGAGGGCATCACACAATTCATTAAAGGTTGTGTTGGAGTAAATTAGCATATAATTTTTTGTTTATTACATTCGTCCACAATTTATTTTTGGCACATTGACTGAAAGCGAGCTTGCTATATCATTGAGTATGCGGTGTTGCTTACGACGGTGGACCAACGTTAAACCAACATTGATCCAACGTCTTGTGTCTGCTAGACATTATGTGCCCTACTCTAACATGGACGTTTTGACCAAGCATATCTATCATCTACTAACTTTTTTCCCTGCAATTTCCCAGAGCAGATTTTTTGCCCAAGTATCATTGTACGTCCTAATTTAAATAACACCTGAATGACGGCTGTGATCTTGTCATGTGGCTGAGCCACTCTTTCATTGGTCGGGGGTAGAATACCACACTTGGTCAGATTATTTTCACAATTATACTCCCTCAATTGTAACCTCTGATCGGCGACTCGGAGAATGAGAGGCAATGCAAATGTTGTATGATATTGACCCTAACTCTAGTCATTTTTAATCTGGGGAATGGAATGACTGTTTAAACATCAAGATTTGCAAATGTTTGGTCTCAACTTGAACAAAATCGAGTAGTTATCACCCACTTGAAGTTGACCGCCACCCACAACTTCAATTGGGTGAAAATTTACATAAATTAAAAAAGGTTAACTGATTGTCAGTGTACAGTGTCTGTTGCGTGTTCGACGTGGAGGGATAGTAGTCTTGAGGCAAACATAAGGTATCAGCTGACGTGAATGTGTGTGCCTTGCTGACGTGTGTGCCCTGCTGACTTCTCTAGTTAATTACTCTACCATCAACACTCCACAGGATTTGTTAGAGTAGTTCACGTTGCCCAGCATTCATCGAGTGTTGTTTTAATGATGGGCCAGTGTGAGAAACGGTGGCCCAACATTAAAACAACAATGAATCAACGTCTCGCGTTTGCTGGTTCTCATGGTATCCCGTATAGCTCCGCACATGATTTACGACTTGGACACCGGACCCAGCAGGAATTCTACATTTCTTGTAAACCCAGAAGTAATGAGGAAAACAAAATACTTTCTCGGCCTTGCAAACCTGGCGGACATAACTTCCCGACTTAAAGGTCGTGTCATTCAAAAACATGAGGCTTTACATACATTTCGTCACCTTGGTATTAGGGAGTCGTATCTGCCACTTTGCAAAGTGGCAGATACGACTCTCTGATTCCAAGGTGACTATTTGTGGGCTAATATGCATTACGTGAGATATGTGAGAAGATGAGAAGAGCTGTGTATTCTGTCCCTAGAAAACATGGATTGAGTTGCATTGCTATGTCACCGCATCTCATCCGTGTCCTTAAGTGAACCATGTAGTTCACAATCGCTATAGCGATTAGTTTAAACATAATTTCTTACAGAAGAGGATTACACACAGCAATTGTCACAATTTGCTCTTCTTGACATAATAAATAACACAAAATATAAAATGGAGTCAATCATAGAAAAAATGCATGCCTACGCACGAAAAAAGATTATACAATGAGATGATAAATGAGATGAGCTGCTACTATTAAAAAAGTTGAGATGATGATGAAGTATTACAGATAGTTAAGGAAATCTGCCTCAGGAATATATGAAAGCGTGCAATATTCTAAAAAGTAAATGATTGGTACATGTATGGTGGTCTATGCTATCTAAACCGTACAATGGAAACAGTTCGATTAAATTCTCAACTACACGGATCACTTACAGAACAAGACAAATGAAACATAATCTAGAGTATTATCACAACGCTTGTAACTTGTATAGATATAAATAAGGATTTTTAGCTGCTCTGTGAACTCAGAATCTGGCGTCTGTAGACGTCAGATTGTGACGTCTAAAGTCAGTCTCCGCACTGTAAGAGTATACAACATCTATGAACATTAATAACAGCCCATAACATAGGTATTCAAATGAAGCGGAAAGACATTTAGTATGATTTTAAATTTAAAACTTTGGTCTCCATATCGTCGCCTCGGAGCTAAAGGATCCTATCTGCCACTCTGACGAGTGTCAGATAGGATCCTTTAGCTCCGAGCTCCGAGGCGACGATATGGCTTTTATAAACATATTTCAGCGCCTTAAGGTCTGATTGCAGGTTGATAATATTTGTCAGCACGATTACTTCACCAGACTGCGTGAGGCAGGAAACTTTCACCTACATGCTGGAGCCACCATACAAAGACCTTCAAGTGGAGCTGTTCACGTGTTATAGAAATATCCACAGCGATAGCATCCATTCGACCAAACCATAATTGGCGTCCGCCATCGGACAGAGAGGGTGCCCTCTGCTGCCAACTTTGTAGAAAACGACGTTGAACCACATTCACCGACTTATTACACCGTGTTATATTAGCCTAAGGGGAAAGCGCAACTACAATATTTGTGAAAATGGACTTAGCAAATTGTTCCTTTCTACTTTGAAAAATAGGTATTGCTATCTCGCATAGATATCCAATGATTCGACTTTGAAAAAGCTGTATGTATCAAATCTTTGTTGAAAATCCAAGCAAAATACCGTATATAACAAACATTAGCCACGCAAAACGCCGTAAATTAAATGATTAGATACGACAGTTTGTCTAGATATACTTTGCAATTTGGCTTATTTGGTTTCAAATAGTTTTCTACTAGTATACCTATGTATTTGTTGCGACATAGTATTGAAATGCCGTAACTGCGATAAAAATAAGTTCAAAAGTAGGTAAGAATAAGATTATTAAAAATTGACGTAAGAAAATATTCTTTCGATTTAACCTTTTATTTGTGATAAAGTGCATCAGCTGAAACAATTATAAAACCTTAATTGTCTCAGCTCAACTCATGTAGATACGGCAATATTCTCTCAATAAAGTTGACATGAATTAAGCTAATGTGGTCTATGACAAATAGAGCGTATTGGTTCAGCTAGTATCATTCAAAAATTGCCCACGTCGGACGTATGTGATACCTCTGGCGTAGAAAAGCTACATTAATCTAGATGTCAACACTGCCATTGTGATATTAGAGATATAAATCAGTTGCTGCTCATTATTGTTTTCAGCAGTGTCACGTGGCTGTGCAGCACCGGTAAACGTTGTCTATTGTTTTGGTTGATCCTAATGGCAGGTTGTGCTGCACTGCTCTGCAAAGCCAGAAGGGTGTATCTGCTTACTTGTGAATTAAGCAGATGCTGCCTTTTAGCTTTGCACGGCGGCGCACATGTTGAGGCAGCAGATGGCGGATTCTGGTAATTGGTGGCGCGGCTGTGTGACACAGGGGACCCGGTGTCCGGCTGTCATCCCCAGAGACTCACCAATCTGGACCCAGCCAGGCGACCACAGGTCACAACAGGTGCACCAGGGGGCCCGGATAACTGGAAAGTTTGACCCAATCTTGGGGTGATGTTGGACCACCGTCGTAGACGGTGGTACAACATCAACCCAAGATTGGGTCAAAGATTCGCGTTTGTTGGGTGACACTCACTCACTCACTCACTCACTCACTCACTCACTCACTCACTCACTCACTCACTCACTCACTCACTCACTCACTCACTCACTCACTCACTCACTCACTCACTCACTCACTCACTCACTCACTCACTCACTCACTCACTCACTCACTCACTCACTCACTCACTCACTCACTCACTCACTCACTCACTCACTCACTCACTCACTCACTCACTCACTCACAGCTAAAAGTTACCTGACCACGCCCCTTACCTCCATTACATTTGAGAACTGGTGCGCTCTTTGATGCTCCATGATTTATGTAGGACCACTAATCCATCCTTGATCAACCACATAGCCGCCCCACAGCAAACACCACTTTAAACAGTTTAACCTCCACATCAATCTTCGTTCGTGTCGCTGTGGCAAAAGCCGTGAAACAATCTCCCTGCTTGACTTGTAAGATATGAGTCGATCTGATTGGCTTCCTGCCACACACATGACACATGTCATATGACATAGCAATATTAGAATGATATTTACAAATGTCAGGATATAGCGTTGAAGAACGATAACTAACTTGGACTTAAACATAAAACATATGTTGTTAACGTTGGACAATTTTTACATTTATCAAATTGATTAGTCGTTTTCAGTGTTTTTGATTTTTTTGATGATTTGTTTTACATATCAGTCAAGCTCAGTAGGCTATATAACTTCATATAAATAAGCTTTTTTAAAAGTGCTTTCTCATATGTAGCTGGTTTAAAAAATACAACACTTCTGTCATTACTAGCAAAGTTGCAACACGGAATAATGGTATAAATTTACCTTTTCCTCGTCTCAAATATTGAGCATAAACGTCTATTTGAAATACTGAATTAATTAGGCCTACTAGTCGGCATTTCCCTTCCATGCACCACACCATCTAGCTTCACTTTGACCATTAACCTTTTCACTACCATACATGACGGAAATTTCCGTCGTCATTCGTCAATGAACGTAACCATAAAATGACACAAATTTTCATCAAATATATACTACATTTATGTATTTTTCGTCATTTAAAGCTGGAAATTGCGTTAGCAATTCCAGCTTCAAATGACGAAAAATAGAAATCCTACACCAGTATATCTGGATCCTGGCATGCACTCCGGCCTGGAAGTCAAAGGGTTAAAGGAACATATGTTTAATAAAATATTTGTATTTTTACCAATGTGTAGATGGCATTACTGATACTGATACTGACATTACTGATATTTTTGTATTTTAAAGATACTTAGATATTACTATGAGGTGGAATACAACAAAAATCGCAAATCCAATGATGATACGGCTATACAAGGGTGAACATCCCTACTCCCTACTGTTCAAAAGTTATCTTCGGATCTTATTGTAGAGCCTATACCATAACCAGTAGTTGACATCAAGTACCGATGTCTGTATACTTCTCAAATGTAATCTGTCAGACTCATCTCAAAGATTATTCATAACCAGTACTTGACATCAAGTATAGGTGTATATGTAGAGATTGTTGAGATGGAGGGGGAGAGGTCGGGTGAGATGGAGGGGGAGGGGGAGGGATGTACGGCTGGCCGATCACAGCAGGTGGCACCACCAGGATCATCAGCCATCCCAGGCGGGGTCCGCATGTGATCCAGACTCCAGAGAGATGGCTTAATCCTGTGTGGCATACACTCTATAAGTCCCAGGGTGTGGAACCTCTGTGAAATGCACCTTGCAAATTCCAGGTTATGTGCTAATTCTGTCCGGCATATTCCCTACATGTCCCAGGTTTTGTGTTTATTCTGTGTGGCATCAACCCTCGATGTATTGTTTATGAGGCATTATCATGACTCCATGAAAGTAATCAATTAAACTATATGTTTACTCTCAACATTTTAATACTTTCAGCTCTCTTTTCTTATTTATGCACAAAATAGCATATTTCAAATATAATTCAAATTATGTGTATTATGTGTTTAAATTCACTTTGATCTCGGAATTGCAGAAACAATTACTTACAGCTCAGGGTGAATGAGAAGGACAAGGAATAAGTTCACACTGAGGTGAATTAATGAATTAATGAATTAATTAATGTCTTGGGCCACCTTTATGCACAGGCTAAACTGGGCCAGGAGAACCTCTCGAGGATCGTGAGATGAATGAAATGACCCTGCCCTCCAGACACAGGAATCGAGACTCGTACCCTGGCGGTCTGAGGTCGAGCACGCTACCTCTTGGTCACGGAGGCTTCCCACAATATTGAATCTTTACGAGTGAGCGGGGAAGAAACATTTTGTTTCTTTGAAACTTGTTGGTCCGAATGGGGTTCGAACCCGCCATTTCCGGCTTTCTACTGTCTGCAGACGTCAGATTCTGGCGTCCAAAATCGATCCCCGAACTAAAATAATTCGAGAAAATTTAAATGGTCGGAAAGCTATATCATAGGTATTCAAATGGAGCGGAAAGAGCTAACTAAGACATTCATGATGATTTCAAATTAACAAAACCCTTTGGTTCCCATGGTTTATTCAAAAGTATATCTGCGTTGTAGGTGTTAATGTTGTCGTTTGTGACACACCCTGGGTTGTCATCCCGCATATACACTATACACTGGCTGAGATCCTAAACTTTCTGGGGGAGTGGTCGACCTGCCACCGTACCCCAGTAAACACAGGATGCTGGTCCGGTGTTGTTTTAACATCAGTACACTTTCCCAGGGAGTGGTCGGCTGTCATTGTCACTCGTCCTCAGGGTCGTACGGATCCGGATTGTTAGGGATCTCCATTATATCCGGATCATATCAAAGCCCACGTCAACTTGAATTGTACCCACGAGCGGTCCCTGTGTTTTCTGCTATATCGAGGAAACTTAGCCGTTTGAGCGCTAAAGTTGTTATCTAATTTAATTTTTTATCCACTTGAAATTTTGTCTTGCTACCCCGACCCACAACTTCAAGATAAACATACTAATATTTGTTTAATTTGTGACCAAACATTAGCAAGTATTTTATGATTAGACACACATTTAATTAATAATAACAGTGATTTGGGCGCTAGTAAAACGGAGTATAGTGATTAGCTGTGTTAGTACCCCACCTCGCACACACTCACTCGCAAATCAAATTTGACACGACTGATAAGCCGCGTAGAGGACACATCATCAACACACTTTCCGCCACACAAATCAAGCCATGATTAATTGATTATGATATGAGCTGAATCTGAGCTAAGGTGATTTAGAGTGTATATACATGTATATATTCCAGCATTGTATATGGCTTCAAGCTCAAAACTTTGAGAAATGTATTCATCTGAAGCATTTACTTCGATCTTCTCTTCTAAGATGCAGTAATGCTTCAGTTGAAGTAAAAGGCATGCTTTTAAACGGACTTAGACACCCACCTTTGTATATTAAGTGTATTTTGTGGGAACTTTGCTCATGTTGAAAATTCTAAATAGGCTATATATTTTTAAAATAATCATTTTTCCTCAATCTCTTTGTTTAAGATGACTTTCATTCTAGATGGACTATATCGTCATTTACCTATATACCAGCCACGTTGGTCCAACATTGTATAAATGTTATAGAAATGTTTTGTGTTTGCTGAGATATGTATGAAGTTGAGAAGGTTGCAGTTGACGTAACCTGCAGCAAGTTAGAATCAGCTTTCAAGAAATGAGTACTTCCTTGTTCTCGATAAAAATGCTTATATATAGTGCGTTGTGATCCATCATCACCTGATCATGGCGGTAACTCGACCTGACATTATGCCCGATGTGCTGCACAGTGAAGCTGTCTTGGTGGTAGCTATAGCTGACATTATAGCCGCTGTCCCAGCAAACTCGAGACATCGACCCAATGTTGGCCCGATTTTGGGCCAGCGTCGTAGACGCTGGCCCAACATTGGTCCAACATTGGGTCGATGTCTCGTGAAGCTGTCCTGAAGACATGGGATCCGCCCTGCCGATGCTTTTTTGCTGGGGCGTTCTGTGTAGGAGAAAGAAATTTGATAGTTTAGTAGATCCGAATGTTCCAGGCGATACTCGCATCTAATCTATCGTATATTAGTTTATTCTTCCACTTAAATTACACACAATAGATTTTATAGAGAGCCTCTTATTTCATGGCAAGCATGGTTATCACATTGCTGGGCCAATATGGCTAAAATGAACAAATGCATGGATTCGTATATCCGAATCTACTGTTTTAACTATAGACTGATGTCATATTGGTGTATTTTAATTCAAATTAAGCGCATATACCCATGTGCCGTACATATATAGCCTACCTCTGACCACGGTGACTTGATATAATGCCGCGCAGTTATGTTTATATACTAATTAGGAGGTGTGGACACTATTTGATCAAACAAATATCACATATATAACATATACCATTATGATCAGCGTTATTCAAAGAACAATATTTGTAAAGTCTTTGCAGCTAAATGACGATGTAATATCTTTTTTGAAATCAATTTTCATCGAATATTGCGGATCCATCCCTCCGTCAGTGTAGCCATCTTATCTAGCAGACGACCTCTAGTCGGTACTGAGAAAATTTTTCTGAGGTATCATCGTATACATTTGTATGTGTGAGAACAGTTGCTACAGCATGATTCCCTGCGAGAGAGCTATTTAAATGTGTGATATAATACCTGAATGTTTCGTGTCTGTTCCTTTTTAACTAAAATTAAATCACTTGGGATATCGACTGAAACGTCAGGTATCACATCACACATTTCAATAGCTCTCTCGCAGGGAATTATGCCGTAGCAACTGTTCATACACATACAAATGTATGCGATTATACCTCAGAATTTTTTTCTCAGTACGACTGGAGCTTTTCTGCTAAATAAGATGGCTACAGTGACGGAGGAATGGGTCCGCAATATTCGATGAAAATTGCTTTCAAAAAGGATATTACATTGTCATTTAGCTGCTATGACTTTACAAATAATGTTCTTTGTATAACGCTGATTATAATGGTATATGTTATATAATGATATTTTTTTGGTCAAATTAGTGTCCACACCTCCTAATTAGTATATAAACACAACTGCCGCGCTGCGCGCGGCATTGTATCAAGTCACCGTGCCTCTGACCAGCAAGGGCAATTCACAACCAAGTGACATAATCTAAAAAAAAAAATTTCTAATTAAGACACATAATTATTTTATCATAATGCTCTAACCAAATTATTTAGTCTAATTCCAAGGTGCACCAACTTATATTGTCATGAGCAGCTGCTTTGTGTCGAAGACCTAATATATTTTGTTGATTTTGTCAGGTTTGTAAATATATCAATAAAATGATTTTGAAATAATTGATGTTGAGTGTAATGTTGAATGTAAGTATCAGAGGTAAAAATATCCCAGTTTATCTTATCTACAGCAACATCGAAATAATAGATTGCAAATCCATCAAAACAGCCACTCCCGTCAAAACAGTATACTTAAGTTAACCTTTGCGGCGCTGTGCCAGATTTTAAAACATTTTATTTGCAAAACACAAAACACTGTAGGCCTACACTAACATCCCCAACAGAAAAGAGAGCAATTCTTACCTATTTGACGTGATGCAACCCGTTATTTCAAACAGGTAAAAACCTAAGTTCTGGAGTTCTAATAAACCCTTAGCACCTAAATATATGCTTATATCTCTGTCGTTGGCACGCAGAAGGTTACTTTACTAGGTTTAGCGGCATGACCAGGGGACGGGTCGCTGGCACATAAACTATCCGTGCTTTGTTTGGCCATCACTTGGGGGCCTGGTGATAGAGTAACATCAGGAAATACTGGACTCGCTCACCTATTATTCCGCAGACAGTTAACAGGCACTCGTTGACACCTCACTATTAACCCTTTCAGCATCGGGACCGACATTAGACGTCAGAATCTGACGTCTATAGACGTCATATTCAGATTATGACGTCTAAAGTCGATCTCCGCACTCAAAGAGTAAAATATTTATATTGGCTGCAGATTAATAACATAGGTATTCAAATGAAGCAGAAAGAGCTGACTAATAAGATATTTATGATGATTTCAAATTGAAAAAAACCCCTTTAGTGTCCATGGTTTATATTGAAATATTTCAGGCGATATACAATTTACTGGTGTATACGAGGGGTGGTCCAAGCAAATGAGAGAGGCTCACTCAATGTTGATGTTGGGCCACCGTTTGCGCATGTTCCAGCGTTAGGCCAGCATTGCGTCAGCTCTCGTGTTTGCTGCGCTGGTGACGTGGTGGTATGTGACGTGTGACGTCACAATTACCGACCACCTTGGTGCTAGATGCATGAATGAATGAATGAATGAATGAACGAATGAATAAATTAATAAATAAACGAACGAACGAACGAACGAACGAACGAACGAACGAACGAACGAACGAACGAACGAACGAACGAACGAACGAACGAACGAACGAACGAACGAATAAATGAATGAATGTAAAAATGCGTGAATCAATGAATGAATGATTTTCACCCAGAACTTGCCAACAGCCTCTGATTTGACGGCCTTACCAACGTAGCTCTCCATGCTCGAATTGAATCAGCAAATTGTTTCCAGGGAGATAAAATATACTAAGCAGTAAGCAAAACAAATCGATTTTGAACATGTTATTTATTTTAAATGTTTTTTGTACTTCGTATCCTGACCACGAATGTGTCAAAAACACTTATTTGTCATCCTTGACAGCATCACTATTGTCTTTAGACCTACCCATATGTCAAAATACACATTGGAAAGACACATAAACCAAAGATTTTGAGCCTATCAAGTGCTTGTGTCCTGTTTCGGAGAAAGAGGGGTGCCGTGTGGGGGAACCGGTTGACATTTCTGGGAAACAGTTGAAGTCAAATATAACGTTTGAATACTGCGTGTTTAAAAAGCGTCGCCGACGGTGGCCCAGCATTACATCAGTATTGGACCAATGTATCGTGTTATCTGGGTATAATGGCCTTTCTGGCGACGGGGGAGAAAGCGTCACCCGCATATCAATGCCTCAGTGCTGCAATGCTTCACTATACAGCAGACCTAGCTGGGGAAAGTGAGCCATATTCCGTTGTTGTTGGGTCATCGTCTGATATGTTGGATCAACATTGGAGCAACATTGGTTAAACGTCTAGTGGGTGCTGATGACGCTATTGTGACATCGAATCTGTTTTGTTTTGACCTCACTGTCGTTGATAGTTCTTTACTTCACCTTCCAGGAAACAGTTGAAAAACATATTGATGTATATAATATTATGTAGCACTTAATAGCTACTACTGTTCATAGTAAACACTCAAGGTGGGTTCAATGGTGGCATCCTCTGTAAGGCTGGCATTTTAGCATTAGGCAAACGCAATTTAATTATCAAATTTAGCATTTAAACGGTTAATATGGTGATCCAGCCTGGACATACTCCCGCATTTCAGCCTGAGTCTACTCATAAAATGAATGGGGCTTCACGGGACATATATACATGGAGTTTGGTGGAATGTGTCGTATTTGACTATTTTTCAGACCAAACGATAATAAGGGATAAACTGTTTTACCCCTTCTTTTTCTGACGGATTTCAATTCTGATTGCTCTGTCGTCATCAGGCCCATGAAGAACACCATTACAGTTATGTTTACAAAATATTAAGCCAATTTTTTGTCTATAGCACTCAAACCACCTACAGCCGAACATCGGAGTTTGGGAACTCTTGTCCTATTAGTTAATAAATTGATTTTTGTGGAGGGGGGAGGGGTAATAAGGAGAATAACAAAATAAATTTATTAACCCTACACATCTGCTACTACTAGCAAACTCTTTGGTGTGTGTTAAAATCCCATCTGACCAGCAACAGGCATAAGTCCTGCTCGTCGTTTCGATTGATTTTAATAATTTGGTAACATACTGATTTCCATAAGTACTGCTATAGGTACTGCCATAATCACTGCCATGTTCACTGACATAGGCACTGACATAGGCACTGACATAGGCCTGTCATAGGTATTGCCAATTGCCATAGGCACCGCCATGGGCCTTGCCATAGGCACTGCCATAGGAACTGTCAGAGACACTGCCATATACACTGACTTAGGCACTGTTATAGGCATTGCAAAGGCACTGCCATAGGCATTGCCATAGGCATTGCCATAGGCATTGCCAAAGGCACTGCCATAGACGGTGAGGCACTGCCATATGCATTGTCATAGACACTGAATTATGCAATGCCATAGACACTGTCATAGACACTGTCATAGACACTGTTACAGGCAAAGCCTTAGGCAATGTCATATAGGCACTGTCATAGGCACTGTCACAGGCACTGTCATATGCACTGCCATAGGCACTGCCATATAGGCACTGTCATATGCACTGTTATAGGCAATGCCATAAGCAATGTCATAGGCAATGCCATGGGCAATGCCATAGGCAATGCCATAGGCAATGCCATAGGCAATGCCATAGGCAATGCCATATTCACTGATATATGCAATGTCATAGCCACTACCATAGGCACTGCCATAGGCACTGCCATAGGCAATGCAATATAGGCACTGTCATAGGCACTGTCAAGTGCACTGCCATATAGGCACTGTCATAGGCACTGCTATAGGCACTGACAAAGACACTGACATAGAGACTGACGTATACACTACCATAGGATCTACCATAGACACTGCCTTAGGATCTACCATTAGAATTACCATTGGCACTGCCATAGGAACTACCATAGACACTGCCATAGGAACTACCAAAGGTACTGCCATATTTGGTGGTGTGTAAGTAAAGTATATTCGAAGCCGTTTACAAATCTAAAATATGGACGAAAATGCATAACACCAGATTTAACATGTGAGGCTGACAATTGCTCAAGTAAAGCCACTTTAAAAATAATAAAACATAACGATGTAATATTTAATAGAAGCCTCACACATTGTTTAACTGATATATTACTAAACATTATTGTCAAACATGCTAAATAATACTTAAAATAAATACGAATACATGCTATTTAAACTTTTTAAGCCTGAATTTACCATTTTCATCTTCATCCACTACAAGCCGCGAATTGCTGTCGCATTTCTCGATTTGTAGTGGATGAAGTGGCTGGCAAATGAAAATAAAATTGTTTTTATATAGACAGGGTTTAGTAAATGAAGTCATTTTTCACAGATACAAAATGATGCTTTGATGCATTGTGAGGGCTTAGGGATATATTTAAGTAAACGGATGAATGAAAAAGCTGGCCAAGACTGCCCTGATGCCATGGTAATCATCGAGGCAGACAACCCTTTCTGTTAGATGAGACCCTGCTCCAGCCGGAAACCTAATGTATCAACCACTTTGGCGAAGTGATCCTTGATGAAAAAAGCCCTAATAAATGATAAATGAAGCAAGAGTGAGGCAAGGACTTTGTTGTATGGAGATGGCCGCTTTTGATGTCGATGGTGGTGAATGCGCGCGCAATCCTTTGCGGGGGTTGACATCGCCGTGTTACTCGCTAGAGGCCGCGCCGGGGCAAAGTCAACGGAAACGGGCTGCAGTCAGCGGCACTTCCTGTCCGGGTCTGCCTGATTGAAGAGGATGCATCGCCCTAGCTTCCGTTTGATTGGCAGCTACACAGAAGAAGGAGCGATGGGGCGCTCAGAGACTGAGTCCGTCCTATCATTACCTTTAAATGCTCGCTGACAACCTGCCGGTGGTCTGTCTGACAAAAAACAAAGACCCGGCTCTAGTTTGATGCCTGCGAATATCAGAGAGATAAATGAGGGGTCTTGTCCAAGGCAAACAGCAGTAAGTGCTAATTGAACAGTAAGCAGTTACTGCTGTTTTCTTTGCACGACTGTCTTCTTAGCAAACAGGTGATTGCAGTTTAACGCTGGCTCAATGGTGGACTTTGGAAAAAAACATTCAACCGCCTCATGTTTAATGGTAAAAAGAACTATTACGGGATTCAAAGAATGTGCTCTTTAGCAGCTGGACGGGTATTTTCATCAAATGAATATTTATGGGTAACAAAATGATTTTCTAAAACAAATGTGGGATGAGATTATGACCCATGTCCCGGTTCTGTGCCTTATTTTAGAGGTGGGGGCACATATATGAAGAAACGAATATCACCTGATCAAGTAGGGCTTACACGAGTTTATACCTTTTACCTTCTGTTGAATACGGATGGGTTTTGTTTTTACTTCAAGATGAATGTGCTGACACAAGCTTCAGCAGATGAAAAATAGTTTAACAAATGGCTCAGCCTTTGAATTTTCACCCACCTAACATCGTGTCTCTCTGATGGGATCCACAACTTCAAGTGAGTTATAGCTTCAATTTCAAATTTCCATTTTTTTAATATTTAAATTACATGTTTTTCGACCCCAGTCATAGATTCATTTGTGTTGCAATATTCATCAGAACGATCACAACCGATTACAACAACAAACACAACATATTACAACAATGATCACAACATATTACAATAACGCAAGTATGCAATTTTAACCATCATTCGGGCTCGCTTTCTACACTGAGTCCTCACCAGTGACCTGTTTTCCCTGAGGTCAGAGATTAAAGCTGACAGAGGACTGACGGCCGGCCATGTCCTCATCCCGTCCACTTCCTCGCAGTCCCGGGATGAGCGGGGTGGCGAACCAAATTGGGTCTGGAGTGCTATCTGCTTTCTGGTTGGCTGGCATTGATTGTAATGGCCGGGTGGTTTGAGTTAACTGGTTGTGATGCTCTACCGGTCGCTCTGACGCCTATCCATGTGTATTTGGAGCCCTTAACCCTTTAAGCGCGGAGATCGACTTTAGACGTCAGAATCTGACGTCTGTAGACGTCAGATTCTGACGTCTAAGGTCGACCCCCGCACTGTAAGAGTAGCAATATATATTTATAGTGGCCGTAGACACATAACATAGGTATTCAGATGAAGCGGAAAGAGTCAACAGAGAAACTTTGTACGAGAATATTTCAGCGTTTTAAGGGTTTCTCAGCAGCGGGCTGACGTTGAATCAATGTTGGTTCAATGTTAGCCCGACGGCGCAGACGGAGGGCCAACATTGAACCAACATTGGGTCAACGTATCGTGTATGTGAGCCCTTCTCTCAGCAGTTACCATACGTTGAAGCAATGTTTAGTTTAAAAAATTGAAATAAAAAAAGTTGAAATATTTCTTTATAAAGCAGGGAAACCAAAGGTTTTTTTTCAATTTGGACTTACCATAAATGTCTTAGTTAGCTCTTTCCGCTTTATTTGAATGTTATGGGTCTACGACCATTACAAAATTTTAATGTATCTACCGTACTTGCGTCCACTTACAAGCCATATACACCAGCGAACACAACACATTCGACCAATTTGAGCTTCACAGACCGACTTTAGACATCAGAATTTGACGTTTATGGACGTCATATTCTGAGCTAATTAAGACATTGATGATGATATAAAATCAAGTAATAGACATAAATAAGTCAACGTTGTAAGGGGCATGTACAACATACCAAAATATCAAAATTCTTTTCTGAATGAATGAATGAATGAATGAATGAATGTTGTTTTAGGCCACTTTTGTCTACATATAGGCTAAACTGGTGCAGGATAACCTCCTGAGAATGGTGAGATGAATGTGATGACACTGCCCTCCAGACACAGGATTACGAGTGGGCAGGAAATAAATTTGAATGAACTTTTCTAATGAGCCATCATTCCATTAAATGCAATCTACTGAAGATCATGCACATTTTCATCATTCCATTTTGTATAAACAATGCTGTACATTTGTAATTCACTAAATCTCAATTTTCAAAATATGGAGTATTTTAAGAATTCAACTAGTGCATTTTGGAACAGCAGCTCCATTGCAAAATTTCAATAAACTTAAACGCATTACATATCATGACCACTGATAGACTGAATATGATTTTTTATTATGTAGCCCATTATTGTTATTTTGACTTCAAATGTACTGACTATTTTAAGAATAATATTCAATCTGTGCAATTTGGAAAAAAAACAGTACCATAATGAAATTTCCTAAAAACTGCCATGCTTAACAAACATATGATGACCACTAATAGCTTTTATGTTATTGCTTATGGAACCCGCTATTGTTATTTTAACTTTGAAGGTACCCTGTTCATCACATATATATCAGGTGCTTCAGGGGAAGTCACAACACTCCGGGGTGCCCACGTGGGCGGGTACCCCTGTCCATCGTGGACCCGGGGGGGTCCAGGGGGGTCCCGCGGGGTAGAGACGACTGCCCCACACCCAGCCTTTGTCAGGGAACCCTCACTGAGAACCACCTGAAAAATGTCCCCCGCCCCACACACTATTACACCCTTACTGTGCCATGGGTTACACTATTACACCCTTACTGTGCCATGGGTCAACGTCACTGACTTCAACCCTTTTGAGACAGAATTTACCATTGTCATCTTCATCCACTACAAGCCGCGAATTGCTGTCGCAATTCTCGGCTTGTAGTGGACGAAGATTATGATTTGATGCATCAGGGTTTAAATGGTTAAATACAGCTTAAGCCGTCTTGCTATCTCTGAGTAAAACAGAGAGCTTACGTCAGACTCGAGACCGAGTTAAGATAGACTTAGAAAGTATTAAGGCGGAATTAAGAACAAAGTCACATGCCTAAGGGCCATCCCACTAAACATCTTAAAATTAAAATCATCTTAATCTTATTTGCATTAGAAAAGCTAAAATCATCTTAACTTTTTTAATGCAAATAAAGGGAAGTTAAGATGATTTTAATTTTAAGATTCTTAGTGGGATGCGCCCCAGACTTAACATGCTTATATCATATTTAGGATTCAGTGTTGCTTAAGTGCAGACCTAAGACAATCTTAAGTCTGACTTAATATCAAACTTAGCATGCTTAAGACAGATTTAAGACTGACTTAAGAACAAACCTAAAACAGGCTTATGTCAGAAAGATTCAGCATACTTAAGACAGACGTTAGACTGACTTAGAAACAGGCTTGAGTGTTTTATGACAGACTTAAGAACATAATTAGCATGCATAATACATGCTTAAGAATGAAGCTGGTCCCCGTGCTCAAAGGGCTAACTTTGAAAGCTATAACCGTTATAAAAAAATACGTCATATACACTTTACCTATCTTATTAATAGATGTTTATGCATTATGTTTCGTAGGTATTAATTTCATGTTTACAAGCCTAAATGTGATTCTCAAACAGAATTATGCTGTGCCTGACTTAGAAAATAACTGTAACCGAGTAATTCTGTGTTTGAAGTTATGTCGACGTGTACATCATATGCCATCACATGACTCATTTTATAATAATTAGTTATAATTATACTTTCACAGCTATAATTAGGTATAATATGTGTTAATTATTTGTTAGATGAGCATGATGAGTCTCTGAGACTGTATGGTCTAATAATAACAGGGCATGCTCCCCCCTGTGGGCAGGTAGATACCCCCCACAGACCAGGGGTATTTATATAGGGTTATTGTTGGCCGTCTGTCGCTGTCCCTTTACCTGGTTGACCGCCTCCTACAGGGGGAGTTTATTAGGCGGACCACAGACCTCAAACCCCGTCCCCCTGGACTATTTGTCACCCACAGACAGCAGCTACACGTATGACGGCAATACTGACCGGGGAATCAGTCTGACCACCCAAATATTCTCATGTCTGTACAAAAGGTCTGAAAATGAAATCAAATATATTAGTGTGGTGTAATAATAAATACGTCCTTATGAGCCAATAATCATGTCAATTAACAATATCATTACTTAAAACTTTGAAGAAAACTACCAAAATAATCCATGCAGACTGACAAACAGATACATTGTTTATAAATTAGGCAAAATCAGTTATTACTGACTTATTTTTCATTTAAAAATATA
Source organism: Flabesymbios commensalis (assembly GCA_964017125.1). Classification (NCBI taxonomy): domain Eukaryota; kingdom Metazoa; phylum Annelida; class Polychaeta; order Terebellida; family Flabelligeridae; genus Flabesymbios; species Flabesymbios commensalis. The sequence goes on along the minus strand of OZ024904.1, from coordinate 99,641,664 downwards.
CATAAAATGTACAATCATGCAGTATTTTTTCATTTGATTAACCCTTTCAGCGCAGGGACCGACTCTAGACGTCAGAATATGACGTCTATAGACGTCATATTCTGACGTCTATAGACGTCAGATTTTGATGTTTAAAGTAGATGACCGCACTGAAAGAGGAAAATATTTGTATCGGCCGTAGATCCATATAACATAGGTATTCAAATGAAGCAGAGATAGCTAACGAAGATAATTATCATGATTTCAAATTGAAAAAGACATTAGTTTTATAATTATTTCAGCGCTTTAAGGGTTAGGCTAACCCTTGATATATGTATCCCCGTACCTCTACGGTAACCCTGGTCTTGATGAATATATATAACAGTTATCCTTGTGCCATTCCAACTTCCAAATGACGAAAAATATTTCTATTTTTGAAAAATGGATATTTTCCAAAATCACTCAATTAATAAACTGGGTATCTATCTCAATATATTTAATCAATTCTAGAGACATATTTTTAAACTATTTATATTCCTAGCAGTACAATGCCTAAGCGTATAGACCTTAGATATCCACTTAGTGTACTCATTTCTGACAGTTGTGGGTTCGTATGACGTCTTAGATTATGTATGGCCTTGACTAGAAAAAGTACCGGTGTTCAATTTCTATAGAGGATAACTGACAACTCTTCCAGGAGAAAATTACGTACCTTATTGAGCTCTTTAAATGTTAAATAAAAATATTTTCCCGTGGGTAGAAGTTTGATATATCGACGATAAGTGCAAAACAAACTCTGAAAAAAATATTTTTGCTTTAGTAAATGGTGAAATAATCTTCGAGTAAAATATTATAATCACTAGAAGTCAGCCTTGAAAAGCAAATCAATCAATGGTGTCACATTTTCTGTGGGGGCAACTGCGAAGGATTTTCCAAGAAATGACCCATATCCATGACTGAGAGAAATACATATGAAGTAAGAGATCCACACATTTGTAGCAGTGTAATATTGCATATCGATGATAATTACACAAAACCTCGTATATCGACACTCGTTAGCGCTACAATAAGCTACATTTTTGCAAGTGATATAATGCTTTTTATGGCCGCCAAAAACAATATTTTTCTTTACAGGTGAGGTATAAAAAAGGGGGCAAAAACTAGTATTCTACCCCGACTAATAAAAGAATGTTCCAGCCTGTCACATGATGATATTGGCCAATCCCCGCCGTCATTCAGTTGTTAAAGAGAAATCAAAGACCAAAACGTTTAAGCTCTACATTACTATATTCATGTCATACTGCACAATTGTATAGCTTATCTAATCATCGATAACAATGACATTTGTTAAAAAATAGTTTATTGTGTAACTTTAAAAGTTACACAATTACAGCCCAGCAGACACGAAAGTTGCATCAATGCTGGATTCATCTTAGACAAACTTCTGCGACACTTGCCCAGCATTAATCCAACACTGAACTGGCATTTCGTGTCGCTGGAAGGTTGTGGGGTTTTGAGGTAGCTTATGGTGCGGAAAACATTGACCTAGGGGTCACTGAGGGGTTTTTGAACTACCCATTATGCTCTCACTCCCTCCAGCTGTGCTAATTATCTTCGCGTTTTGGAGAAATGGTGTCATCAACTTCTCACAATTAGACACAGCGTCAGTCTATTACCAAACCAGACACAGGACCAACTCGCAGAAAATGATTGATCGGTTTTCAATACTTTCAAATGTTTTTTCAAACGACATACAATGCCAGTTGGAAATAGAAATGGCTTCACATTGTCATTGTTCACACAACATGTGCCGGCAATGTGAAGCCATTTCTATTTCCAGTTAACGTTGAATACTAAATCATATTTTTATTCATCAAAAATGTTAGTGTATTTATAAAATTTGTTTCATAATGGTTCTACAACTATGCAATTTTCTGAGACATGTGAAAGGCGTAGTTGAAATATCCCTGTGAGAAAATACTTGTTATCGTCCCTGCTATAAAAAAAAATTGTGATAGCAGTGATAGATGTGCACTTTAGTTTCAAGTGCTTGTGTCGCGACACTCAACTAACAAAGTTCACGAACTGAATATGTCGATTGCTTTCCAGTTAGTTTGAAGTAATGAGGTTTAAATCCTGCGCTGGTGTCTGTAAAACAGCAGGATTCGACCACGTCGACGAAGGACAAAAGAGCAACCGCTAGAGTTGACAATCTACTTTCTAGAGGTGGTTTAGCCTGTTAACACTAAAGCATTACGTCAACTTTTGCCAAGCAAATGCCGATTTCTGTAGGTATAATGAGTTTTAAGCATCGATATATGTCTTGGTAGACATTTACCTGACCTAATTTGCATTCCTTTTCATTTAATTGTGAATTAAAATTGGATTCTATATTTCGGAACGCAAGGGGTGAATAGGTGCGAAATCAGCCCTCAGGCTACAATCAAGCCAACAAGCCGAAATCAGCATCTAATGAATATCTAATTATGCAGATGTCGTTTGAAAAATATTATTAAAGTGCGCTCTGCCCGCGGCCGTCGTTCTGGTCCGAGCTGCTACAGAATCACAATAATATTATCTCGCCGAGCTCGCCCGTTCTCGTTTTTGCATCAGCTCTGTGACTCAAAGTCAAACAGCTATAACTGCTTACTTTTCAAGTGAGCAGTTACTGCTGTTTGTCTTTGAATTGCAGAGCAGCCGGGCTCGAGAGAGGACGAGTTCACTGACAGAGAGAGCCGTGTGGTATTGGTACGGTACGCATTTCGTACACCGTGATCGCACATAAACATACCCCGGGGGTAATGATATCGGGGGAGGGGGTATTTATAGGGCACCTCTCTTGGCTCCGGGGTTTTCTGTACAGGGCGACATCATAGGGAGATATAGGCCTACCAGACAGTGGGGGTTGATACCACTGCAGTGTTGGAAAAACCACAAACGCAATATCCACCCCTGCTGGACGTTTTGTCATGCAAAGCCTAATCTGTCTTGTATTCTACCCCCGACCAATCGAAGAGTGGTTCAGCCTGTTACATGACGAGATCAGCCAACCACCGCCGTCATTCAGTTGTTATTTAAATTAGGGGGTAGAATACGAGACTTGGGCCGCTTGATCTATGTATACTTTATTTTTACTTATGTGGTCAAGCATTGTTGTGCAGAGTCACTTATTTAGTCTGATTTGTGGTGTCTTTAACTCCCTTTAATGTTTATTTTACTTGATTTGAAGATGTACCGTTAAATGAGTGAGAAACACTAGCGGACAATTCACCACGGCAATGTTAATCTATAAGTCCTTATCTACAAACGCATATAAAATCAGCATAAGCTTGTATTACATGTTATGTTAATCACGTGTTATATATGGTATGAACAAAAACAAATTATGACATTTGTCGAGAGCATGGGCAGCAGAAAGTGGAATTAACACTGATGCGATGCATTGTATCATTTTCACGTTAATTAATTATACTGAAAATATGGCGTATTATTGCGACATGTTGCACTTTTTCAGTATTACTTAGTTACAATATCGTAAAAAAGCCAAACGGTGTTGCTAGTTTTTTTTAAATTTCCTTGTATCTCCATACTTAGATACTGGTTATTACACATGGGTTAACAGGGGAACAGCTGGGTTTGCAGCTGGCTACAGCTGTGAATACAGATGCCTACAGACCTGCATGGTGACAGGCTCTATCTCAGAAATGCGAGACGTTGCCCAATGTTGGCTTGGTGCTGGCGCAGGGTCTGCTACGCTGCATGGTCCAGCACCCAGCCAACATTGGAACAACAGCTCGTGTTTTCTGCCAGGTGTATAGTATGTTGGATGTAAACCAATTATCATTAGATTTTAGCTTTCCTGAAAGAGTACAAAAATACATTGTGACAGGGATCCACAACAAAAAAGTAGTAATGCATATGTGTAACAAAAGTAAATGAGTTTAGTTAGGTGACACAAATTAGAATGTATTTGCATATTGAAACAATATTAAAATTGAGATAAGTATAGAACTGTATTCCTGCTCAAATGAACATTTACTTACCCACATAATAATTACACGAAATCACCACTAGACGTCTCTTTTGTCCTTTTCTAAATTAGAGTACAGTACTGTTCTATAATTATTTTAATTTTCATTCCTGTACTGCAGGGATTTTTTTTAATATATGCATTCATTCTGGGTACCAACTTAAAGACATCTAATTTGACACATATGTGTTACTTGTATCCAATTGGATGTTGTTTCTTGCTACAGTAACATTTGCTTACTTGCTAAATTTGAGCCGAAAATATCGCCTTTCTCGCCAATTAGCGAAAAATCTCCCCTCCCCCCCCCCCTCCAAAACGTTTTGTATATTGTCCCAAATTTATTAAATTTATTATAGCCTCTTTTGTGGTCGTGATGTCACAGTTAATACTGTATTTTCTGCTCTATTTTTAATGTGTATATAATGAATGAAGCAGAAAAATATCACACTATAACATATAATTAGACTTATGCCTAAATAGTGAACATATAATAGTCAGGGAGATACTTGTGCTATCAAATAGCGAGGGTTGGGCATGTTGTATTTGGTGGCTTTCCGGAGTTTACAAATAATGACCACGAACACCAACGTGGCAAATCAGATCGTCTTATTGACCCGACTATGTGAATGGTTTACATCACACGAGAAACAGAATAAGAACAGAATGCTGGCTTTTGAAGAGCTCTTGTGAGAGATATGCCAAAAAGATGTTTTCATAACACATACAGTTATCGCTGAGAGCATTCCCAGCAAACACAAGACGTTGAACCAATGTTTGTTTAATGTTGGCCCAGCGTCGTAGACGGTGGACCAACAATAAGCCAACACTAGTTCAACGTCTTGTGTTTGCGGGCTGGCCATCGAATCGTGGTTTTTTGGAAGCATTTGAGCATGGTCATCAAGCCATGCCTTAAATAACCTCCACGATCCTTGGCCACTACTCGGAGGTCATTTGAAGATCGTCTTCAAGTCATTGCTCAGTAACCTCCAAGTGGTGTCCACACTTGGCGGGTTGGTGGCTCACAAGACCCTCACCGATGATCACGTACTTGTGGAGCGGCATCTAATGCAATCAGCAGGATGGCACAGGCCAAATATAATATAATAGTGCATCCTCAGGCACATACCTCTTATGCAATTTCAAGTGACTGCAAATGCAATATTAACACCCAATAAATCAATCAATGAAACTTCTATGGCGCCCAAATCACCCGGAGGCGCACAAATCCTTTGCGAAAGCAAGTTCGTCAACTGAAAGTCACAACATTTATTCATATATTTACTAGGCTTTATAAAGGTGGCCTAAAGCCCGATTCATTTCATTTTTTTTTACTAGGCTTTATATACACAAATATATACAAAAATCGTACAAATATGAAAATATAGATTATATTGCATACATTAGGGTGTCAAATACCGGTAACCAGAGCAATAACTAAGTTTTACATTCAGGTAAAAATGTATATACATGGTAATTACACTTAAAAGTGAAAGTATAAAAGATAGTATACATAATATATGTTTCCCGCACTGCTGTTTAAAAGATAAATAATCTTTTTCACTTTCCACATCTAAGCTTGTGTCGAAAGGTTAACTGGTGAGGGCATGAGTTTAGCCTCCATGATCTGTTTGAGGATCATGCGGACGATACCGGGATCGTTATGGATCTAGTTTCGCCGAGGACACGATCAGTACCGCGCCGTGACAAACAGCGGTAACTGCTCACTTGTAAAATAAGCAGTTACCGCTGTTCGCCTCGGCCACGACGGAGTAGTACGTGCGCCCATCGCGTCCGTCTTGCCCGGGGCTCCTCTGGACATGCTTGGCAGATTAGTGGCCAGTGACCGCATGGATTGTTCTCCGGGGGATGGACTGGCCGAGCCTGATAATAAATTGTGCGTCCCCTGAGGACGTCCTGGCTGCCGTGGAGCAGCAGGGGATGCTGTGCATGGATCAGCCTGGATAGCGACAGACACGGACCAGATGAGACACTGACCTCGAACCAATAACAATCTGACCTACTGCTCGTCCACAAGTAACTACACTTATACACAGTCGTCTGCAAATAACAGATTATTTGACGTTTTATAATTACATACAACTACACGCATGGACAAAAGTAAAGCACAAAACCATGTATTTTGCCTATTGATAATAGCTTATATATAATGTATCAGAAATGCATAAAGACTCTTTACTTATTTCTGAATGTATGTATATTTGTGCGTGTGTGCGTGCGTGTGTGCGTGCGTGCGTGCGTGCGTGCGTGCGTGCGTGCGTGCGTGCGTGCGTGCGTGCGTGCGTGCGTGTGTGCGTGCGTGCGTGCGTGCGTGCGTGCATATATGTATATAAGTAAATTTGTATATATATGTAAATGTATATACATGCACATGTATTATGTATTATCTAATGATATGAAGCTATATATATTTTATGCATCCATTTGAAAACTATATTCTCTCGTTTAATCCTAGTTAATGCAGCATCATTCTCTCTAGAATAACCGAGTTACCGTAATGAATGAAATTAAGTTTTTACTGCACTAAACGACAGTGATTTAATGTTTTAATTACAATGGCAAATTGGGTAAGAAGCAAATACTAATGACATGACAACGGCGCGTCCCTTATTAATAGGGCCAGCGATGAGGCAGTTTGTACCTTCCTTTATATTAAAAAAAGATAATTATTTGTGATTGCCTCCCTGGCCCGGGCAGCGTCTGTTTTTACAGGATGGCCAGGATCTGAGTCCGCCGTGCAGATGGGACGCTGTTAATGTGACGGCACATCTGTGCCAGCCTGCCAACGGTGTCAAATCCACAGCCAAGATCCTGATGCTCTGCATGCAAGTACAAGCAACAGTAACTGCTCACTTGAAAAGTAAGCTGTTATTGCTGTTTGTCTTTCATTGCTGAGATGCTGCTTCTGCTCTTGCAGGAACAGCATCAATTGCAAAGACAATACAAACGGCTCACATTTCAAGTAAGCAGTTACTGATGTTTGTCTTTGCATGCATTTATGCTGCTAGACTCCTGTAGCAGCAGCAGCAGTAGCAAACCTGTAGCTGCTACAGCTACAGGTTTGCTGCTGCTGCTGCTGCTGTTGCTGCTGCTGTCTATATCTCTGTTGCTGTTTCTGCTTCATTTGATGTTGCTGCTGTTGTTGCTGCTGCTGCTGTTGGTGGTGTTGTTGCTGCTGCTACTGCTGTCTCATTTGATTTGCTGTTGCTGGTTCTGTTGCTGCTGCTTTGATAGCGATATTTAATTGCCTCCTTGTCATGCCTCACTATGATATTTGAATACAGTAGTACATTTTTTTCCGCTGCTGCTGCTGCTGCTGCTGCTGCTAATGCTGGTAATGTTTCAAATAAATGTTGAACTTCCGCACATAATGGTCTTATCCTGTAACACAAAGGAAAGTAAAAAGCAAATTAATAATTAATTAGATCACTTTCAGATACATAATTATCAAGGAGCGTTAAATAATATTTGGTTTAAATATATCCTTCATTGTTTGCAGCAATTAATGAGATTGTGTGACTATTATAGATTTGTATTAATGGTATTGTATTACTAGAATATTAATAGAATGGCCATGTTAGTGATTATTATACGATACCTTGGCAAAAAGTAGTATCTGTTTGCTTTCAAGTCAGCAGATACTGCTGTATACTATTCATGGTCTTGTTGTCACAGACAAAAGCTGATTTTATCACAGAAAGCACAAAACGTTCACCCACTGTTGATACAACGTTGGCCCACCTTCTGCGACGCTGGTCCAACATTGTACCAACAGTGGTTGAACGCATCGTGTTTGCTGGGATGCTAACAGGTAGAACGGGTAGTAAATCTACTGCGGGAAAAACAAACCAACAATAATACACACACAGACAAATAACTGGACGGAACAGAGATGCATCAATGACAAAGTCAGAATTTTACGTTTTTTTGATTACTTCTCAACGTATATGTTGTCTTATTTACTTTTATTTGGTAACTTTGTTTTTAGATGTAGATACATCATTATTGCTGATCTGTGGACAAAATCAAGATGTGTCTAGTAAAAGATCAAGATGTCTTAGTAGAATCACAGAATAAAAGTTCACATTTTTAACTCATTCAGATCTCACTATAGCATCAAGTTAAAAAATATCTTCAAGAATTGTCGCTTAAATTATTTTAAAATTGAGCACACATGTACGCAATTAGAAATACGCAGTACAATTTGTCAAACCTAAGTTGTTTTAACCCTTTCACCACTGAAGCCCGTTTTTATGTGCTGAATGCTATGGCATTCAGCACATAAAAACGGGCTTCAGTGGTGAAAGGGTTAATGGAGAATGAATTGATAAAATTAAAGGGTAAAATAACACTGCCATCTGGTGATAGGTGCTGAGTTAATCACTTATTCAATTCGGAAGATATTTATATTTTATACATTGTCATATTTGGTTCATTTGAAAGTGGATATTGCGTCAGCAATTCCAGCTTCATATAAATGAAAAATAGTAGGAAGCAATTCATTAGGACAAAGGTTAAAACGTTCTATGATCTATGGTCAATAATATTGATCAATAAATCAATAAATAATCAGCCTCTATCTCGGATCTGAATGACCTGTAGCACTGTGAACTACCCAATCACCATAAACACATATATCATATATGACTGATTGAGCACTCAATAACACCAACATAAACTACTGGGTGCACATAATTATCACGAGATGTCATGGATACTGGAAATAAACGAATTAATGATTGAATTATTTACCTATTTTATCATCCACTTTGGCCAATAAAATGCCCTTTCCTGATACAATCATGTTGTACTTCAACTGTCTAAAATATAGCAAAAGAGCCATGCATTCAAATATCAAAATATACCATACATGATGTTTGGCTGCATTGGATATTCCGAAGTATAATATACATATCTTAGTCACTAGCTTTGCATACGTGTCGGGATGGGCCCTGAGTAGTGGTTAAAGCTGGCTGCTTGGAAAGTCGGAGCTCGCAGGTTCAATATTGTGGGGAGCCTCCGTGACCGAGAGGTAGCGTGCTCGGCCTCATGCCGCCAGGGCTCGATTTTGAATCCTGTGTCTGAAGGGCAATGTCATCTCATTCATCTCACCGTCGTCAGGAGGTTCTCCTGGCCCAGTTTAGCCTATATGTGCATAAGGGTGGCCCAGAACCCCATTCATTTCATTTCATTTTTGCATACGTGTTGGTATATAATACTTCTCGTCCAGTTTATGTGCCACGTAAATGAAATGAATCGGGCTTTAGGTCACTTTTGTGCACATATAGGCTAAACTGGGCCAGGAGAACCTCCTGAGGATGGTGAGATGATTGAGATGACACTGTCCTCCAGACACAGGATTCGAAATTCGAGCCCTGGCGGTCTGAGACCGAGCACGCTACCTCTCGGTCACGGAGGCTCCCCACAATACTAACTTTCACACGTGGATGGGGAAGAAACAATTTTGTTTCTTTCAAACCGCCGAGACCGGGAACCGAACCCCGAAATCTGGCGTGAAAGGCAGCGGTGCTAACCACTACCCTAGGGCCCCCGCCCATGTGCCGCGTAGCATAGTTAAATACATTCCAATAAACAGATAATGGTAGACTCCATAAAAAACCCTTTTATTTTAACCTTTAAAGCCTTAAAACAATATTTATATAAACCAAGAAACCGAAGGGTTTTTTTAAATTGATATTATAATAAATGTCTCAGTTAGCTGTTTCCGCATCATTTGAATACCTATGGTATGTGTGGGTCTACGGCCATTATAAATGTTTTACACTTTCAGTGCGGCGATCAAATTTAGATTTTAGATTCTGACGTCACAGGCGTCAGAATCTGAAATTTAAATTTGCTCCCCGCACTGAAAGAGTTAAACTATAGTTTGATAAATCAAGACATTAGTATTCACCTTGAGATGAAAATTGTGGCTGCGCTGTGAATGTAGAATACCCTGGTGCTAAGAGGGTTAATGGTCGATTTCATAAACAGAGTAATAATTGATAAGAGAACATAAACTATTCTAACACCTTTAGTACTCAGCTCCGAAGGCAATACATTTATTGGATTATATTGATATATGGAACGCGAAACTACTTATCATCCTTGTGAAACAGTTTTTGACGTGAATCGAACCTAACTTTTTTCCAAAATAATGTAATCAGTCTTTAATAGATTATTATTGCTAGAACAAAATCCGTTCTTTTTCACATCTATAGCCCATATATTATGTAAGTATTACAAACGTATTTTATTTACTCTATAACTAAAACAAAACAAAACCAATAAACAGCTACAAAACATGCCAAGGATAAGAGTGTAGAAGATGCAGAAGGAAATATCATATTATTATTGGTCGATTTAATAAACACATGTATACCCAGCAAACACGTACGACACGTTGACCCTGTGCTGGTTTAATGTTGGGCCATCGTCGCAGGGGTAATTGATAAAAGAGCATATGCTATTCTAACACGTTTAGTACTTAGCCCCTAAAGCAATAAATGTATTGGATGATATATTTTTGTTGACGTGAATGTAATTTCACTTTTAGTCTCCCACCAAACAAATCAGCAGTCATATATTCATAGTATGCTGCTATATTTAGTTACAAAGTGAACTAAACAATAGGCAACCATTGAGTCCTTAATAAAAAAATCGCAGAATCCTATTTAATTGAAAAGTGTTATCTGATAGATAAGAGGATTGTTTGCAAATGTCATTAGCAATTAAAGCAGTTTACCTTGTAATTGTAGATATAATGAAGGGTAGATTAGCATACTGGTGTTAAAAAGGCAAAGGGTAGTAACTACTTGCTTTTCAAATAAGGAGTTACTGCTTTTTGCTTAGCAGGGTCCGTATTCCCGTACAAGTTACGATATATCGTAGGCTTCGGATTGGTCGAGATGGCCATCTCGACCAATCCGAAGCCTACGATATATCGAACCTTGTACGAGAATACGGCCCCAGGGCAGCATATACACGTATTTGTAGTATACCTCCCTGGTAGTACTGTGATGTACTGGTGCTAGTGTATGTACCAGGGGCAAATCCAACATTTTAAGGAAGGGGTCCGCTTAAGCAAAATGTTTTTTCTTGTAGTTTCTCAGTTAGTACATTGGTATTTGCCACACAAAATTTACCAGAGCAATGCCTCAGATTGAGGCACTACCCTAGTATATTTAGATTGTTAAATACTAACATTCTGGCAATGTTGATGGCAATTTTTTTGGAAAAGGGGTTTAGTATCCCTTGACCCCCCCCCCCCCCCTCTGGATCCGCCACTGTGTACATGTATGTATCATATAGTGGAATCTCTCGTCAGCATATAACCACACGATGTACGCCATGTACAGGATCCCCCTGCAGGACCTACAATTGAATTAGTTGACTCATTGCTTTTAGACAAACAGCGTCCGTGCATTAGTGGCCACCAATAAACAGATGGCACCAGCCAGTAAACACAACAAGTTGACCCAATGCTGGGCTGATGATGGCCCAGTACAGGGATCCCCATCAGAGACCAGCACAACGCTGGCCCAATGCTGGGCCATATTCTGGGCCACAGTCTGATTCAGTGGCTCAATATTCAGAAGAAATTTAAACGAATTGTCTCGACAGCAGCAGTGTAGTTCAAAGTCCGTGTAGTACATCTGTGACTGCTTACTTCTAAAGTAACATATACTGCTGTCTCTCAGCATTTGTATTGATGAGCATACCATATATTTTAATGTATGGCGTTGCCTTCCAGCGATTGACTTTGAAATTTCAATCGGGTTGTGTTACATTTTGATCGAAAAAATATACTTGCAAAATGTCATTGCGAGTACGTCTTTGAGCCCGTGTGAGTTATGGGATGGTGTTGGTTGTTAACTATCTGGGCCCGTATGGTTTATATGTGGCCTATGGTGATAATTATGAAGTATTAAAATATTTTAAATTATGTAATTTGTATGAATTTATATTAACTGATGTTGATAAGAGAACGAATCGTAATCATTCACCAGCAAGCAAGATATGTCTACCCAATACTAGATTATTGCTGGACTAATGTCACAGGCGATAAACCAACATTATTTTACCATTTAGTCAACGTTTAGTGTTAGCTGCGGTTTGTAATGCCTAGTGGCATTCTACATGTGTTGTTTTGCTCCTGTTATTTTTTAAATATGTTGTTTACAAACTGCACAGTTTATTTTATATAACATTACATTCAGCGGACTTTCCAATCTAATCTCAATATGATATTAATGCCTATTATCATTTCGAATCATATTCACAATGTTGACCTATTTAGCGGTACAGATTAATCCTTTCAAACTTCCCAGCAAACACGATACACTGAAACAATGTTGTTTGACCGTTGGCCCAACGTCTTCGACGCTGGCCCAACATTACAAAACAACACTGTTTCAATGTATCGCGTTTGCTGGGTTAAAGTCAATATTTAAGGTAACATGGCCTCAAAGTCTAAGCCAGACTGCGGCATGCAGATGTAACTCCATAAAAAATCAACACTCTGAACTCTCTATTAAATTGAAAACCACACCTGAAAACTGGATCTATTTTGGTATCTACGGTTACCCTTATAATGTAACTGGAGGTAAGATTAATAATTTCCTACACACAGGGCTTTTACCAAGGATATTGAGGATCTGTCTAGCAGACAGAATCTCTGTACAAATTGTGTTTGGAAATTCATCTGTGAGATGTTACGCTCCACCTGAGGCGCCAAAATACTTCATTTTTAGGTTTTGCTTAAGTGTTTAGCCCCCACCCTCCCCGCTCGGCTAGATCAATGGTGACGAGATACACTTCCGCACTTCACTGTGCCATTTCTGGATTACAGCCTGATCTATAACTATGCCCGGAATGGTGTGATGTGCTTATATACCCAGAACTCACATCTTACAATGACGGGCCGGCGTCACAGACACTGGCCCAGCATTGAAACAGCAACACCCGAGTACCACCCAATTCTGCAGGGACATATATACTTAACGCCTCCAAGTCAGCGAGGACACATTAGCATGGGGCTGAAAGCCGGGGCGCTACCTTCATCGGGACGCCCATAACGCCCTGGATCATCAGTGGATCTGATCACGATAAGCAGGGATCAGGGCATTGTCATGGTAATCACGCAGACGTTCCCTGTATCCCTGTAACAGGGGGATAGCATGTAAAACAGCCGTGAAAACCTGCTACAAATACAACATATCTAATGTACCTGAATGGCTGTAAACGCAAAACATTTGTATGACATTTGCACAATTTTGGTCCAACGTCGAAGACGTTGGGCCGGCGTTGTGCAAATGTCATACAAATGTTGTGTGTTTACTGTCTGGTCCAATGCTGGTTCAAAATCAGGCCAGCGTCTGCAACGTTGGGCTGATAATGAGCCAGCATTGGACAATTCATAATACTAACTTGCTGCAATACATGGAATTGAAGCACCCCTGTTAGATTGCAAACTACATGGGCACTTATGTTGTAAAAATCAGTCAATAGTATTTCATGTGAATGGCCTATTTTGCATTATATATTCATTTTTATTCGATTGTGACATTTGTTTCCATCGAGGCATATTAAAGCTTTGTTATCAATCGAAGTGCAGTTTTATCAAGCCCTGTCATTATTGTTGTTACATCACAGTACCATTAAAAATCTCACCATCCTCAAGAGGTTCTCCTGGCCCAATTTAGCCTGTGTGTGCACAAAAGTGGCATAAAACCCGATTCATTTCATTTTTTGCTAAGTTTAATAATTGAAATTTTTACCCACTTAAAGTTGTGTTTCGCTATCGCGACTCACAACTTCACGCGCGTGAGAATTACAGATATGTATTTAATTTGAGACCAGATATTTTTAAATGTCGAAGTTTAAACACACATGCCATTACCAATCACAGTGATTGCATATTTGAAAAATAGCATAATTAATTACACATAATTGGTATTTACGTACTACATCATATCCTATATTATATTAAGTACTGTTATATGATAAATACAAAAAACTATGAAGTTTATTCAAATAGTGAGAGCGCTCAGTGGCAGTTACTGAATTTGTAACCTCCTTGAAAACGTATATGCGGGCACAGCAGGACAAAATTTAACATGAGTTAATTAATAGTTCTACCTAACATGACACATGCATGAAAAGAAACTTATTATAAAAGCTTAGATGTATTTTGTAAAAGTTATTAAATGAACTCTGTATAACAAAATGTGTTTGGTTGGTTAAATTTGTATTTGATATAGTCATGAGATATGAAACCCGCGCGGATGCATGTACTAATCTAATCCGCACTTCGTATATTTACCATGATTTATTGAAAAGAGAAGAAACCATAATTTGGAAGTATTCTATAAATAATATGTATATTGCCATGTCCCATGTTTATAAAGGTGAATATACTGAGGACATGATGGAATTTATGGCTAGGAAAAAACACACGAATTATATTTATGACTTCTCAAAAAAATTTGACATGTTCGTTTGTAGTGTGATACTGCTTCAGCCGGCTGTCACTACAAACGTGACAATATTTTGTTGGAAAACACTATTGTCTCCAAAACAAAAGGTACAATACAATCGTTTTAGTATGTTTTTTTTATAATATAAAAAAACATTTTATTGGCAGTATATTTTTTTCTAAATAATCATAAATAATTGCAAAGGCATGGTCACAAATTGTACTAATATGAGCAATTTGTGCCACTTGTATCTCACTATACCTTTTAAACACACCACTACTTTATTTTTTTTGTCCGACCACGAAATTGTAAGCCGGGAATGGAGAGTTTGCGTTGATCAAGTACAGACCATATATCATGGCAGGCCGATAGTACTATAATCAGTCAGGTATGACCGAGCTGTTGATTATGAGGATCCTCATTATGGTCGGATGTGTTTTAAGTCAGTTAAAACCCTCGGGTTCTCCATCCTCAACTGTAAAAATCTAGAAATGTAGAACTTCCCCTGGCTTTATCCTATATGCGCAACTGCAAGACACAAATCAAAGTAACTTTGTCGATTGGAGGATAATAGACCAAACAAATATGACCGTGTTGATACAGGGACTCTGAAATAACAATGAAATTTACTTTATTATTATTTTAAATCAAATCAATCTGATTGCACCATAAAAGTTTAATTGGATTAAATTTGAATAATTTACCCTATGAACGCTAAGTACGACTATAGACAGTCGTTTGTAATTCGTGTTATTAGCCGTTTAAGTCACTGTTAGAGGGAATAAAATGCTTGCTAAAGCATCAAGATTTGTGAAATTAAATAAATATGAGTAATTTTTACCCACTTGAAGTTGTCGGTCGCGTTAGCGAGACACAACTTCACGTGGGTAAAAATTTAAATAAGATAACTTAGTAGGAAAGGGGTTAACCCTTTCCTACTCAGCTCTTTTAGCTGTGGATTGCTACCCCACTGTGGCCTTCAAGTTTCGAAGAAACAAGTGTTTCTTCCCCGCTCACTCGTAAAGATTCAATATTGTGGGGAGTCTCTGTGACCGAGAGGAAGCGTGCTCGGTCTCAGACCGCCAGGGCTCGAATTTCGAATGTTGTGTCTGAAGGGTAGTGTCAGCTCATTCATCTCATCATCCTCGGGAGGTTATTTTGGCCCAGTCTAGCCTATAGTCTATGTGCACAAAGGTGGCATAAAACCCCATTCATTTCATTTTGCTATCGAAGCTTTTTTCACTACAGATTTGATCAAATACCCAACTGTAATATATGAAATCGGAGCACCAAATGTCCTCATTTTCACGGTTTAGTAATATGCGTCATCAGAACTCAAAGGGTTCAGTGATATTTTTTGTGCATGTGCATTTGACCTTCACCTTCGACACTCTACTGGCTACACGACGCAGTGTCAACTTTAAATAAACATCCATGACGTTGATTTAAAGTTGATACAACGTCGTGTAGTCAGTCAGTGCAGTAACATACTTTTCTATTACATGTATATACTGGTCACAAAGGATAAGACTAAAAAATATCAATTAAGATTTAAACCCCTGTAGTGTACGTAATAATTGACTAAAACAACATACCGTCATTAAAGTCACATAACATAATTATATATATACATATATATATATACATGAGAGGAAACTATTTGCTATTGAATTGGATTGAAATTGTTGACTAACATTTCTTATATTTTTCGACCATCATTGTCGAACCTGCGTTCTCTAGCATGTAGAGGGTTAATCACGGCCAGGGATTTATAGCGTCCGAGCAATTACACTATGATGTATGACCGGACGACCCCCCCCCCCCCGCGCGGACTGCACTCCGTGGTCGCTATTGTTAAAATTTAAAAACTACACACATGACAGCGTGTAATAAATAACACATGACACGTGTCCTGAACATCACATCTCAACTGGACAATGCACTTCATATGCGCGTGGCGGCCATCTTGTATTTCATCTCCGTCGCAAAACAGACCCAGCAGACACAAGACGTTGAATCAATGTTGTTTAACGTTGGTCACGGTTGGTAGACGGTGGACCAACGTTAAAGCAACATTGATTCAACGTCTTGTATCTGCTGAGGAGGGGAGCTGTAGGTGTGTGGTTATGTAGTTAAAACCTATCATGTTCACGCCATATAAACTGATAATGGTCAAGGGTCCACTGTTGTGTGTTTTGAAGGAGTGATTGTGGTTTCAAGAAATCTAAATGTTTTCTCTCCGTTAACGCGTAAAATTGGCCCACTTCAGCCTGTATGTGCACAAAGTTGTCATTCATTCATTCATTTGATAGTGCGTTCGTTCTTTCGTTTGCTCGTTCGTTTGTTCGTTCGTTCGCTCGCTCGCTCGCTCACTCAAATCCGGGCATGACCATTTTTATTGTGGATCTACCTCTAACATGTCCCATACTCTGACCACAGTTATCGTGGTCATCCACAGCTAAATTTAATTTCGGATTAAATTATTACTATCTAAGAAATTTACGTGTTTTTTGAACATATCATTGGCGTTTTAACTTCATTAAATATAATTACGCAAGATTGACAACATCTTAAAATGAAATATAACAAGCATTAGTAATTGTTGCCCCCCTAAACCACAGAAAACAGGCTGTCGTCGTTTTTATTTTTTGTTATCAGTCGTCAGCAAGTGTTCCATCTCAAATTAAACGAATATGAGAATTTTTATCTACTTCAAGTTGAAGTAGCGACATACAAATTCAAGTGATTGAAAATTTTATAATATAGTGCTTTAAAGGTTAATATATCATTGCCATTGTCTCGAAAATAAAATAATTGTCTGTATTGTCAGCTGATTCGTTAATTTGCTATTTCACGCTGTACAGAGCTCACCCCTCCTTGACACCGCTCACCGGTGCCGTCACAATGGCGTTACGACACGTTCGAATCCAACTCCTCTTTCTCTCTATTTATTTATTTGCACGTTATTTCAACAAAAGAGCGATTACACAAGCTCTCGGCGGAGATATTTTTATTGGTCTTGTCGTATTATATTCGCCCCCGGCCCCGGGCGTACTTTGTGGGCCCGCTGGCCGCGCACGTGCCCGCTAAAACACGTTGCATAAATCCATACACCGTCACACGCGCACGTCAGAGCGCGTGGCGGCCGCCATTTTAAATATTGACAGGAAGTGTGGAGGGCGGCGCGTGCGCACAGATGTTGTGAAGACGCCGAGCGTGATCTGGCATAGGCTCCTAAAAGCGGGAGTAAATATGTCGCTCTATCAGACGAAGACAGAACGCTAGCCTCTGATTAAGACATAGCTTTACCGGAATGGAACCATTAACCGATTCAGTGCGGGGATCGACTTTAGACGTCATAATCTGACGTCAATGGACGCCAGATTCTGACGCCTGAAGTCGATCCACGCACTGAAAGAATTACAAAAATATGATTGCCGTAGACCCTAACCTAGGTATTCAAATGAAGCGGAAAGAGCTGACTAAAACATTTATGATGATTTCAAAATAAAAATCCCTCTGGCCTCTATGATTAATTAAAAATATTTCAGCGCTTTATGGGTTAAGCATGTTAATGTGGAGTATTTTTCGTCGTTTTCAGCTGAAAATTGCGTCAGCAATTTCAGCTGCAAATGACAAGAAAAATACAAAAAGCACCCCCAGGACTTAATGTGTTGAAGTCGTGTTCTCTGTAAAAGCTTTCTTCTGTTGTCGTCTGAGGTTTAATTAGCGGCTCCGGTGGACTCAGATGAGAGATTCAAGTTTGACTTCAAAAGCATTCCTGGATCAGTCCGTGTAAATCCGGGCGGCCGGACCTTGGGGATGAGCCCGGGGCCTTGGTGGGCGGAGGGGATGGAGGGGGGGGGGGGGGGCAGGTGTTCCCGCGTCCTCTGACCGGACTCTGCACTTTGATGTCTGTGATTGACAGTCCACACCCCGCCTGTATGTAATCCTTCTCTGATCCCTGGGTGAGATCCGCCAGTCCCACGGCCATGTAAGCCCTCTTATCCTTAATGTCACACACGGATCAGAGGTGTTAAATATATAATTAGATGTTGTTATAAAATAATATGTGTATTAATATACAGCGTACATAGTAAGTATATCTATAGAAAAAGGATAATATAATCAAAGGGATTATAATTCAGTCAATCTATATCATATTTGGTCAAACATCAAAAAAACATACAAATTGGTTTAAGTTTCTTTATCTCCAGACATTATGTAATCGATTTTTTTTAATAGAAATCACCCACATAGAAAATGCAATGCACTGACTTCCACTAAATATATTATTTTAGACTTTTTATATGTTGTTTTGGGGACATTGTTTTGCAGCAACAAAGATTTTGTTGCTGTTTCTCTGAGTTTGTTTTTTGAGATTGACTTGACTATTATAGGCCTAAGCCTATATGATAAATATGTATTCACGACGAGAAGTCTATGCAGACGTGTGCGTCATCATGTATTACTATCTTCTTTCTTGTGCATACAACAGAGTCTGTAATACATGATTTCTTATTGACATATATATCAGTATACATATATTCTACTTATTTAAAAATTATAGGCCTACATCGGCATATGTTAAATACATTCCGTATTTCTCTAAGTTACAGACTGCATTCCCATACGTGCTATATGACTATTAGTGGTTATCTTACACCTATGTTTACTGGTCGTTTTGACAGACGCGTGGTGTGGATGTATCCGGTAAAGATAGATAGTGGAGTCTGCAGGAGTCATCAAGTCAGGGTGTGACAAGCGATGGTCAGCCGGCCTGCTCAGATCTGTCCTGGCACGCTCCTAGAGGACGCAGAACTTCCTGGAAACCAGATTGCTTGTTTGTGATACCTAGCCCTGAATGGGGCTGCCCGGGCCTTCCGACATTGTCGATTGCATATCTCCTGTTGGAAATTGTAAGCTATTCACTCTGTAAACCGTTACGACACAGAATGCCGCAGAATGGAAGCCGGCCACTTATAATATGATCATTCAGACAAGGGAACAGGGAAGTTACACATTCGTGCGAAGACGCACTTCTGCGCATTTTGCGGGTGGATCCGAGTGTGAAAACGGATAAACTGGGTTCCAAGCAAACACGAGACGTTGAACCAATTGTGGATTAAGGTTGGCCCAACTGGGTCAACCTTAACCCATCGGTTCAACGTCTCGTGTTTGTGGGTCAGTAGTGTTGTGGGAGGTGTCTGGTAAGTGAGGGGCACATTTGGGGAGTTTGATTGATGTGGTGACAGGGTGGACAGGTCAGATAGGCTGAGTATGTGACTGGTTCATCACCAGAGCCCCCCACAGATGACAAATGAGGTCACGTGTGCAGTCTTCTCGCCGAGTTATTGCCGTCAGAAGTGTGTCCCGCAAGGCAAACACCCGTATTTGCTCACTCTACGAGTAAGTACATACCGCTGTTTGCTTCAGCGCGGCAGAAGTGCTAGTCTGGCCGGCCAATAATTACTTGTGTCCGAAATGGCGCGCTATATCAGGCGGAGGGCAGACAACTGCCGCCAAAGTGGGTAATTAATTTTCCGCTTCTGACGTCAATTGATTTCGTAATTTGGTGATTATGAACGCGGAGTGTAAACGGCGCTCGTATTATCTGCTGTAATGTGTGAATCTCGTATTTATCTTCTGTAATGTGCGAATCTCGTAGTATTTGCTGTAATGTATGAATCTCGTATTATCTGCTGTAATGTGTGAATCTCGTATTGTCTACCGTAATTTGTGAATCTCGTATTATCTGGCGTATTGTGTAAATCTCGTATTATCTGCTGTAATGTTTGGATCTCGTATTATCTGCCGTAATGTGCGAATCTTTTATTTTCTGCCGTATAGTGTGGGAATCTCGTATTATCTCCTGTAATGTACAAATATCGTATTATCTGCCGCAATGTATGAATCTCGTAATATCTGCTGTAATGTGTGACTGTCGTATTTTCTGCCGTAATGTGTGAATCTCGTATTATCTACTGTAATATGTAAATCTCGTATCACCTGAGGCACACATGATTTACTCATTTGAGGCAGACATGATTTGCTCATTTGAGCTACTGACGATTTGCTGATTTGAGGCACACACGATTTACTCATTTGAGACACATGCGATATGCTTATTTGAGGCACATACAATTTGCTCCTTTAAGGCACACACGATTTGCTTATTTGAGGCACATACAATTTGCTCCTTTGGTCACACACGATTTGCTCATTTGAGGCACATACAATTTTTTCATTTGAGGCATACACGATTTGCTCATTTGAGCCACATGCGACCTTTTGAGGCACACACGATTTGCTCATTTGAGGCACATACGATTTGCTCATTTAAGACGCATGTGAGTTTTTCATTTGAGGCACATACGATTTGCTTATTTGAGGCAAATATGATTTGCTCATTTGAGGCAGACATGATTTGCTCATTTGAGGCACATACGATTTGCTTATTTGAGGCACTTACGATTTGCTCATTTGAGGCACACACGATTTGCTCATTTGAGGCACATACGATTTGCTCATTTGAGGCACGCACGATTTGCTCATTTGAGGCACATACGATTTGCTCATTTGAGGCACGGACGATTTACTAAATTGAGGCACATACGATTTGCTCATTTGAGGCACGGACGATTTACTAATTTGAGGCACATACGATTTGCTCATTTGAGGCACGCATGATTAACTCATTTGAGGCACATACGATTTGTTCATTTAAGGCACGCACGGTTTTGTAGTGTTAACCACTTCACTGCTAATCGCGACTATCGCCATTTTTATTTAGTTTTATTAGCCGATCAAATCACTGTTTGTGTGAATTAAATGAATGCTTAAACATCAAAATTTACAAATGTCTGCTCCCAAATTATACGAATAAGAGTAATTTTCACCCACTTGAAGTTGTGGATTGCGACACAACGTAAAGTGAGTGAAAATTTAAATTCTAGAGCTTTTCGCTTAAAGAGGTGCAATACTCAAAATTAATTAATGAATTCGTCAATCTTTTGAAATTAAATTTATGTATAGCATATGGCTTATGGTACAATGTAAAGCAACATTAAAAGCGGTTATCCATATTTTAATGAGACACAAATTGGTAGCTTTAGGGTTAATATATTAATATTATACTTGTTGTGTGGTAGCTATGTAATACCCCGGGATCATATCCAAACTGATGATTCTGGCATGCTCACACACATGTGTTCCATACCTATATAATGGCGGCCATCTTGATTTGAGACCACACGCACGCTCCTGCGCACGCGTGATATTTTTACCTTCCGGTTCTTTTCGGGCTATCCATCTCTGACTATATTATTATGACGGGTTCACTGACCGACGCCTGACGACCAAGAAAACACGAGACGCTCACCAACTGTTGATTTGATGTGGGGCCAGCATCACAGACGATGATCCAGCATCAAACCAACAGTGGTTCAGTGTATCGTGTTCACTGGGAGTGATATACCTTTCGTCTTCACCCATTAAACATCTATAAACCCTCTTGTTGGAGTGGTATTTTTTTTACTGCACGAGTACATATAGTAGGCCTAGGTATGACTGCAGAGTACATAATTATACAGGAGTATGCCTATGTAAGAATAAAGATGACATTTAAATGCAAAAACTGGTTACAGACGCACATAAGCTATTACAAGCAAACGGTCGTCTAAAAAAGTGAAGTAAATACTCGACTAACGAAATACCGTAGTACCACTGGACAAACTGCCTTAGCCTGAAAATGAAAACAGTGTGTCCAAACTGATATGGCACCGAAGTGCGCTGAAAATTAGACTTGATTTGCTGGCATCGGATTTGTGTACAATTGTGTTACAGTTAGTAGGGATCCAAAAAAAAAAGATTTCTGGAAGACAGCTCAGGGTGAGAAAACAAGTTTCTACCTTTCAATTTCTGTGTGTCTTATTCAGAAAATGCCCTTCAAAAGATGGGTGAACGGTCTCTCTCTGGGCTAGGTCAACAGTTACTTCAGCCTTGTAACGCTGAAATATTTTTGTATGAACCAAAGAGACGAGATTCTGACGACTAAAGTCGGTCCCCGCACTGAAAGGTGAAAAAACGAATTATAACAACGTGTTCTGGTTAATATATTTTAAATTGAACAATGAGATCGTTAATGGAAACTAAGAAGTTCAGAAAGTGAATTAAAAGCATAGAGAAACATGTAAAAATTATGACGAAGCATGTTGCGATAGCATAGCA
Source organism: Flabesymbios commensalis (assembly GCA_964017125.1). Classification (NCBI taxonomy): domain Eukaryota; kingdom Metazoa; phylum Annelida; class Polychaeta; order Terebellida; family Flabelligeridae; genus Flabesymbios; species Flabesymbios commensalis. Next base: position 99,618,930 of record OZ024904.1, on the reverse strand, counting down.
GACTTCTGAAGGACTGGTGACTTCATTGGTACATGTAGATATACCGCCGCCAATGATATAGAACATAATTACGATTAAAAATAACAGGTGAGACAATATGATTACATTCATGATATTTATGACGATTCTGCCAGACTGTCGACATAAAGCGCTATACATAATGCAGTGTCATCCTTGTCATTAGAATACATGTATATGGACATAAATAACCCTACTAAAAACGTGGATCAGACGTCATCCGTTACATCCATAATCTACTGGGCGTTATAGGATGAGCTCAATTACCTAATTACTTAGGGCTGTCTCCACCGTTTCCGCATCTCACTTTATACCATTATAGCCAGCATTCAGTCTGTTGGGATTCTGCCAGTTAACTGTTTAGGTGTATTTTTTAACTGTATTTTTCATTTATTTGAAGCTGGCATTGCTGCCGAGCTTCAAATAAATGAAAAATATCTCTACGTTGGCAAATTATACCATTTATTATTAACAATTGATGCATAATTTGAGATCTGCAACTACATTTAAAAAAAAATCAGTCAATATGATATGATGTTAACCCATACTGCTTTTCGTGTAATTTTCATTTGTTTGAAGCTGGCATCGCTGACGCAATGCCAGCTTCAAATAAATGCAAAATGTATCTACGTTGACAAATTATATCTTTTATAATTAACAATTGATTATACAATTGCACATACCCTAAAAAATCAGTCAATCCATATGCTGTTAAATCATAAACCGCTCATAAATAAATAAATTACCCAGTTGAAGTTGTGTCTCGCTACTGCGACCCACAACTTCAAATGACCAAACATTTTCAAATTTTGTTGTTTAAACACTCACTTCACTGCCAATAACTGTACTTTACCCTGGTAATAAAACATATTTGAGTTGTGCTTAGCGGTTCAGTAATGACCACCAGCACAATAGTTAGACATGCGCTGATATGTATATGGCGGATCGGCCTGTTTAATGCGTTTGTTCGGTGTGTGCTCTAAATTAATTTAAAGTTAATTCGACAAGAGACTGTGCTGCCCGAAGTCCAGCTGGTGTATTTGGTTACCCTTGTGGCTCCTGGTCGGCTCTGGTAGAGACATGATTAACTCAGATCTTACAGATCATTGTTCGATATCTGTTTGTGTTGCGCCTTTGTTTTCGTCTTTAGTTGTATCACGTCAAGTTGTAGTTAGTCTGTAAGTTAGCCTCGTTAACTCAATATCCTAAGTGTCGGCCTGTGATTTCGATTACAGTTTTAAAAATAATTGTTTGTCCTGCATCATCAAGTGAACATGTATCACTTCATTCTAACTAACGTTGAGCGAGCTGTTCCATCAGACCACTTTGCTTTTCTCTGTTTTAGATGAGCGTGTACATTAGAGGATTGACTAATTGATAAAAACCTTTGGTCTCTTGGTTTGTATACTAATATTTCAGCGCTTATTAACCCTTTAACCGCCGGTGCCGCATATATTCGGGTTTTCATTTTTATTAGCACATTAAGAACCACCTTTTAAAAAGTTAAAGATAAAATGTGACATCAATCACCAATTTTTGAAAACAGTTGACCTCCATTTTGTCAAATCTGAATAATTTTCACTCACTTGAAGTTGTGGATCGCGTCAGCGAGACACAACTTCAAGTGGGTGAAAATTCAGATTGAATAATTTGGCGGTTAGAGGGTTAAGGCCGCACATCAACAAAAAACACAGACTCAGACTCAGACTCAGATTAAATTATTTGATCAAATAAAAACATTTACATATTTTGATTAATAGTATGGCAATGATCAGGAGACCTCCACTAAAACCGTAGGTCGCTATCGTGGAGGCCACCTTAGAAAAAAAAACAATAATTGAATATGTATGAATAATAATAATAATAAAATGTATAATAATAATAATAAAAGCAATAGAGAATTATACATTTATACACATACCCAGCGAATACGAGGCGCCGACACAACGTTGGATAAATGTTAGGCCGACATCGTAGACGGCGGGCCAACACTGAACCAACATCGGGCCAACGCCCCGTGCACGCAGGATGAAAAACTATATAACATTATACGTCTTGTACACATACATATGAAATGAAATGAAATGAATCGGGCTTTAGGCCACCTTTGTGCACATATAGGCTAAACTGGGCCAGGAGAACCTCCTGAGGCTGGTGAGATGATTGAAATGACACTGTCCTCCAGACACAGGATTCGAAATTCGAGCCCTGGCGGTCTGAGGCCGAGCACGCTACCTCTCGGTCACGGAGGCTCCCCACAATACTGACTTTCACACGTGGATGGGGAAGAAACATTTTTGTTTCTTTCAAACCGCCGAGACCGGGAACCGAACCCCGGACTCTGGCGTGAAAGGCAGCGGTGCTAACCACTACCCAAGGGCCCCCGCCCTGTACACATACATAACAACCAGGGATATTACATTCTAAATTATAAAAAGTTAATAAAAAGTTTTTGGCGTACATTGACATACCTTCGATACTATGTTTTTTTCTCCTCGCGCGCATTGGTGGTCCCCAATTTCCAAAAAAGTTAATTTCAGGAGATAAAAAGACATTGCTCCAGCTACGTTTTTATCGCCCTCGTTAACTTCTTCAAAATAGGTCTAAAGTTGTTTTTTTATTTCGTCGCCCTCATTAACTTTTCAGAAATACGTCCCAAGTTCCAGGTCTAAAATTGTTTACTCAAATGTGTTTTTTTCCGTCCTTAGTGAGGCGATATTATCCGAGATGGGTTCGCGCAGTGAGCTGTTGCACCGCATAAAACAAAATTTCTATATCCCTGCCAGCACGGGACATTCACCCAATGCTGCTTCAATGTTGGCTCACGGTCTATGGCGCTGGCCCAACATCAAACCACCCTTGGGTGACCACCTGTTGTCCGCTGTATTTATGTTGTCATATAAAGACAAACAGCAGTAACTGCTTACAGTTCAAGTAAGCAGTTACAGCTGTTTGTCTTTGTGGGCCAACTGCACTATATCCCAGCAGACCCTAGACATTGTCCCAGTGTTGTTTTAATGTTGGTCCACCGTCTACGACGGTGGACCAACATTAAAACAACATTGGCGTAGGGTTTCGTGCTCGCTGGTATGGGATCATGTACACCTGCTTGTATTCAGATGACGTATTACATTCGCCATGACCTTTGACCCACGTGGCAATGAGTTCTGCCACTCGTCACCATACAGGATCGCTTATATGCAAATCCGGCAACCCTGGCGATCAGTCCCCTTGACCTACGACACACTCCTCATCAAGGACAAATTTAGTCATTATCAACTTGTCCGTGAGTTGTGGTTGACACGTGCTACGTGATTGTGTGCCTGCTATTATAGCGAAGGAGCTGAACATTATTATAACAATGGCGTGAGTGAGAGAACAATGGATTCAGGTGAGGCCCGTTTCGGAAATTTGAGCCCTACCCACCTACCTACTGTGAACAAACCACATTGGTGTATTAGAGCCTAATGATATTATATTTGTGTCAAAGTCTACGTAAATTGAAATAACAGCCAAATACATGACGGTGTGGTGGGAGCTAATACGTTTTCATTCATAATATTTTTCTGCTGGGCCAAAAATGCTTCGTTTTTATTATAGTACCGGTAGGCATCAAATGAAACCGTTTAAGCGTAATATAGGCCTACACTGGTGCTTCGAAGGACACTTCGACTGATTCTCAGTACTCCCCTCATTCAAATATTTGGTAAATCAGACATATTGTTCTCGTGGCTCCCCCCTGGCGGTCGATCTTGAGTGTTCATTTGGACAACCTTTATTCAACATTTTATGGAAGATTCTAAAGCCGCTGTTTTTCCCATTAACATTGAATGACCTTGCGTCTAGGTCAAATTGTAAGATGGAGTTCACGCTCTGTCAACACCTGTAGCTATATATTATGCAGATAATAAACAGTTTTTTCAAAATATTTTTTACAATAATTACAGAAAGCTGTATTAATATACGTAAAACTAATTTATATTCAAGAGCACATCTCGTCGCCTCGGAGCTAAAGGATCCTATCTGCCACTCTGACGAGTGTCAGATAGGATCCTTAAGCTCCGAGGCGACGATTTGACCATTGAAATAGACATGGGTCATGAAGGTTCAATTGAAAGAAGTGGCAGCACACTATCCTGTTATGTACTTGATATGTATGATTTACATTTGTAGGGGAGGACGAGGAGAACTCGAACACCATTTCACTGTCGTCATTTGTCCCTACTGTTTGTTTTACTGTTATGCCTTTCTTAGGCTCGTAAATATCTATCATATAGTCTGAGGATATTATTACATGATATTATTTACCATTTTAGTGAGATGTAATGGGAAGCAGTGTTTTCCACCTGTTGAAAACAAGGCAGAAAAACAACTTTTTATACTAAAAACCTTAGTTTTGTCATTGTACTAACAAAGTTGTCTGCAATTTAATTCTGGAGAGATATGTGGTAAAGGAAACTAAGGGCCACAGAAATATATGTCCTAGAAGCTGATTGGCTGAAAACAACGGGCGTTATCAGCGGTGTCCCAGTTCTCCCTTTTCCCAGTTCTCCCCGTCCTCCTCCCAAGGGACTGCTAAATATAAACAATGAATGAATAGACACATTTTAACAAGAAACATATACCATATTATTTATTTCTTACCCAGAGAAAATGATTGTTAACCCTTTCAGCGAGGGGACCAACTTTAGAATCTGACGTCTCAAGTCGATCCCCGCACTGAAGCGGTAAAACATTTATAATGGCAGTAGACCCATAACATATAGTACAGCAGCAAAGGGACCAAACTTTCGAGGTACCTAAGCCGTCGGAACAACATTTGTCCACATGTCTAGAATTGTTCCCAGGGGTCTCTAGATACAGAATCTGGTTGATGACATTGCCGGAAATGGGGGCGGGCTGAGAATTTGACACTTTTGTACACCTACCCAATTTTTAGAGACAATATTCGCTTAAATATGATATTCGCGTCATTCTCACTCTATCACAATGTTGGGACAGTTAAGTCAAATATTGTTGTATTTAGTTTTTTCCATCCATCAGGTCATATATCTGTGGAGATAAAATAGTGGAAAAAAAATATAATTTTGCAGTAGCATCCCACCTCGAAGAGCTATTTTGGATATTGTAGATATGTCGCAAAATGCATTTTTTGTCAAAATTGTCAATTTTTTCAATTTGTTTGCCTATAGTTTATGACAACAGACTCGTTCATACACGAAAGTCGATATGAGCGGTACCATTCGGTTCAGATACATCCCATAAGTCAGAATTAGGTTACCAATGCTTGATTTTTCGAGTAATTGATCATTATGGTCAATTTCAAAATGGCCGCCATAAAATCCATGATTTCTCCTGAAAGTATTATCAAACATGGTTTTCTTAAATTTCACATCACAATCACAGTTTTGGTATCTAATCTTACATTTTAATGCTCGCTTAAGTATTTACAAATGCTGTGATGTGATACTTACCACCGAATCCAAGATGGCCGCCAGAAAATGGTGAAGAAAATGTTCAAAATTTCACTTTTTTGTAAATAGTTTATGAGCACAGGCTCTAATGGTGTATGATAACCTCCATGAGCGGTGACATTTCATTCAGAGACACGTACCCATGAACAAAAATCAGGTGATTAATGCTTGATGTGTTGAATAATTAATAATTATGGCCTATTTCAAAATAGTCGCTGTGAAATCAATTAACGGTAATTCTCGTAAAATGCATTATTAAACATGTTTGTTACACAGTTATCTCACAGACATGATTTAAGTGTCTAATCTTACTTTTTAATCCTCACCATGTCCAATAAAAGTATAATAACATGGGAAAAAAAGTAGAAAATTACTAAGAAATTCAAGATGGCCACCGCAACATTGTCAAAATGTCGCACCATTTTACAAATAATTTATGAGCACACGCTCTATTCTATATATATGTATGAAAACCTCCGTGAGCGGTATTATTTATTTCCGAGACGTCCTATGAGTCAAGATCAGGTTATTAATGCTTGATTTGTTAAGTAATTAATAATTATGGCCGTTTACAAAATGGCCGCCATGAAATCAATGAATACTCCTGAAATGCTTTATTGAATATGTTGTGCATAATATAATAGTCTTCTCACAAACACGGTCTTGGTATTTAATTTTGCATTTTAATTTTCAGTGAATTCACTGAAAGTAATGTTAAGTGCTTTAAGACAGAATATAAGATGGCAGCAGTGAAAATATGCGTTTGTTCAGCTTTGGCCCCGGTGACCTAAAGCCTTGACTCCTAAAAAAATGAACATTCAGTTCCCTTTAATTATTGTAATTGTTAAACATGTACTGCGTGATAATTATTATAGAAACACTGTTTTGGTGTTTACTCCAGAGATCACAGCCACCTTAAAAGTTATCTCATCCACTACAAGGGTGATCTTGGCCACTAACAAACTGATGTCAGCCAGTGACAAAGTTATCTAAGCCACTACAGAGTGATCTTAGGCCACTGAAGAAATGATCACAGCCACTTTAAAAGTTATCTAAATCACTACAAAAGTGATATTGACCACCGAAGAAGTAATTACAACCACTTTAAAGGTTATCTCAGCACTACAAAAGCGATCACACCCACTTTGAAAATGACTTAAGCCACTCCAAAAGTGATATTGATGACTAAATAAGTGATCACAGCCACTTTACAAATTATCTCAGCCACTGCAAAGGTGATCTTGGCCAATAACAAACTGGTGTCAGCCACTGAAAAAGTTATCTAAGCCATTACAGAGTGATCTTAGCCACTGAAGAAGTGATCACAGCCACTTTAAAAAATATCTAAACCACTACAAAAGTGATCTTGACAACCGAAGAAGTAATTACAACCACTTTAAAAGTTATCTCAGCCACTACAAAAGTGATATTGGCCACTAAAGAAGCGATCACACACACTTTGAAAATGATCTAAGTCACTACAAAAGTGATGTTGACGACTAAATGAGAGATCACATCCACTTTAAAAGTTAGCTCAGCCACTACACAAGTTATCATGACCACTGAAGAAATGATCATAGCCACTACAAAGCTGATTTTGGTCACTAACAAACTGGTGTCAGCCACTAAAAAAATTATCTAAGCCATTACAGAGTGATCTTGGCCACTGAAGAAGTGATCACAGCTACTTTAAAAATTATTTAAACCACTAAAAAAGTGATTTTGACCACTGAAGAAGTGATTACAACCATTCTAAAAGTTATCTCAGCCACGACAAAAGTGATCTTGACCACCGTAGAAGAGATTGCAACCATTTTAAAAGTTATATTAACCACTACAAAAGTGATCTTGGTCAGTGAAGAAGTGATAACATTCACTTTGCAAATTATGTCAGCCACTACAAGTGATCTTGGCCACTGAATAAGTGACCACAGCCACAATAAAACTTATCTAAACCACTACAAAAGTGATTTTGATCACTGATGAAGTGATTACAACAATTCTAAAAGTTATCTCAGCCACGACAAAAGTGATCTTTGCCACCGAAGAAGTGATTAGAACCACTTGAAAAGTTATCTCAGCCACTACAAAAGTGATCTTGACCACTGAAGAAGTGATTACAGCGATTTTAAAAGTTATCTCAGCCACTACAATAGTGATTTTGGACATTGCAGAAGTGATCACATCACCTTGAAGAAGTGATAACTACCACCTTGAAAATTATGTAAGCCACTACAAAAGTGATCTTTGTTACTGTAGTGTAATCTTAGCACCAGATCAAAATTACCGATTTCTTATTTCGGACATGCATGGCCAAAATAAGAAATAGGGGAATTTCGTCTCTATATCTCTCTTAACTGGTAAATGCGCAGCACAAAAAATTTAGCCTGATGATGTCGCTTTAAGATATTACTTAAAAAACGGTGTTGATGATATGACTATTAGGTAAACGATGTTCAATAAAGCATTTATTTAACGGCGGCCATTTTGAAATCGACCATAATGATTAATTATTTGACAAATCAAGAATTAATCATCTGATTTTGACTTAATATATGCCTCTGAACCAAACAATACCGCTCACTGAGGTTTTCGTACAGAACAGAACGTATGCTCATAAACTATTTTCAAAAGTTTCGAAAATATTATTTGCCATTTTTGCGGCGGCCATCTTGGATTGGTTCTTAAATAATATATTCTAGTACTTAAACATGTTAAAAGA
>OZ024904.1:99498216-99608216 GCA_964017125.1 Flabesymbios commensalis | reverse complement strand
CTTGATTAGAGTAATGATTTAAATCAAATATTACATCAGATAATGTTCGCATTTACAGTCATGATTACGTAGCATTACAAATAATGGTTTGATATTTTAGTATATTTGATACTATGGAAGAATTAAGTAAAACGTGCACTCTAAACAATATAGGTTCTTTAGAAGGAACCCTTGAGTACTATTACCATGCAACCCCTGGAGAACCCTTGCAGGGTTCTCTTGGGGTTGCATGGTATTAGTACTGAAGGGTTCATTTAAAGAACCTATATTGTTTAGAATGTGATATCGTTAAGCTATGTTGGGATATCTATGTCAAGATATATATATAACATGTTGTTACTTTACTTTGCAAAATCTCAATCTGGCTTGAAATTTCTGGGCAGCGACTGAAGATTGATATGTATGATCACTCTAACTCTATGAGTATGAGCAAGGGATTTCTCTATTTAGATCCCTGTATAGGACACACAGCACGCGTCCCTTACAATAGAGACAGTAATCACGAGGGGTCCTGTCTATCCCTGATATCTGATGAGGATCACTGACGACCTTGATACGTCCTACAGTGACAACCCGCGACTAACCACGTGGCCGCTTACATATACTGTTTGAACTAACCGTCTGCATCCCACAGCGCCCACCCACGGAAAATATAATGGACACAAGAACAATCATTGTAGATTGTTTGATAATGTTAGCTCTCCGCGTGCATGTATTTTTTTATCAATTCTTTCAGCGCGGTGATCGACTTTAGAAGTCAGAATCTGACGGATATAGACGTCAGATTCTGACATCTAAAGTCGATCCCCGCACTGTAAGAGTAAAATTTTTATAATGGCCGTAGTCCCATGACAAATAAAGCTGAAAGAGCTGGATGTATGATGTGCGAACAAAGTATTGAAAAAATCGTTTTGGAATTATACATGTGGACAACAAAAACACGGGGATGGAATGCAAAGGCAGAGAGCAGTAGCTGCTTACTTGAAAAGTAAACAGTTACTGCTGTTTGACTTTGCCATAGACAGTGAACGCAAACAGTAGTAACTGCTTACTTTTAAAGTAAGCAGTTACTGCTGTTTGCCTTTGCACGTCAGACTGCGCCAGTGTCTGTGTGTATGGCATGGGCGCCATCTTGGTTTACTGTTCCCACTGTGGTCCATTAATTGGCTTGTTTGTTTTATGTTGTTTGTAAGCAGGTGGTGGCCCCACAAGTACGGCTGGGAGAGAAACGTGGCGATACTGACGCGGTGGTGGTGGACGAATGGACGAGAGACTAGACAAATAAAGTATATATCTATATCGCATGCTAAAGCCATAGAGCTCTACCTCCATGCTATAACCCTCTGTGCCTTCCTTGATTTAACATCCTTTTCTCAGCACAAAACATGTGTCATTCCAGAAAACTACAAAACATACATACCATGTTGGATCAACGTCGGGCCGACGTTGTACAAATGTTATACAAATGTTTGGTGTTTGCTGGGATGAAAATGTATTATGACTGGCATTTTCTGACTTTGACCTCTCCGTACTCCGACGCTACAGATGGGACCACTTATATATATTAGACTCCAGTTGAAGCAAAATAAACATGTTGAAGCAATTCCGATGAAAACTGACGACGAAACAGGCCCGCGAATTTTCATGAGAATAAAAATATATGAATAAAGTAGATTAAAATTAGAAAAGAAATATTCGTAGTAACACCAATAGCTTGACCGAGAGTACTACGTCCAAACTATTTAGCTACAAACTGCAGACAAGCTGTATTGAGTTTTTAGCAAATTGTACTTTATATAAAGTGCTGAAAAAGTTATCTCAAGAACCGTGTATCTGACGCTAAAACGGAGTGAATTTTCGGCCCATAATCATATAATACAACCCCATTTGGATAATTTGGATATCAGTAGTAGCATTGTGATAACAAGCCTTGTTGTGCTGATTGAACAGGAAGTTTTTATGCGGAGGAAGGTATGTTAAATAAAGAGTGGGGAAAACGATTATAGAACGTGTCTTTCAGTCTAGTGAATGTTATAGCTGTTTTAGCCATGATATATATCGGTATAACATCATCGCACTCAACAACAAGAGGACTGAAGTCCTATGTCATCCCCCGCCATAAATTAGGTTAGACATTTTGCGGTCACAAATATTTAAAAAGTTGATTTGTGGTGGCCAATTTATATTTCAGTAAAATCACATGCACATTTCCAGATGGTGGGTAATGTGATTGTACAATGTGAATTATTACTGATTTCAATTTTTTAGTTTTTGCGCCCACAAGAAAATATGAAGTTTATCCATGGCGGCCATTTTGAATTTCAGTAAAACCTTAAAAAAATCACTTGCACATCTTCATATCGTGGGAAATGTGATAGTAAAATTTGAATAATTTCTCTCCTTAAGTTTTGTAGTTTTTGCGCCCATAAAAAAATTTGGAGTTGACCTCTGGCGGCCATTTTAAAATTTGGTAGCATCTTTAAAAAAATCACTTGCACATCACCATGTTGCTAGGAATGTGATGTTAAAATAAAAAGAAAAATTGACCAAACAAATTTTTTGAGTTTTTACACCCCCCAAAAAATTAAAGTTGATCTGTGGCGGCCATTTTGAATTTCAGTAAAACCTTGAAAAAGTCACCTCCATATCATGGGGAATGTGATAGTAAAATTTGAATAATTTCTGATTTTAAGTTTTAGCGTTTTTGCACCCACACAAAATATTAGAGTTGCCCTCTGGCGGCCATTTTGAATCTTGGTAGCATCTCTAAAAAATCACTTGCACATCCCCATGTTGCTACGAATGTCATGTTAAAATTTCAAAAAGATTTGACCAGTAGTTTTTGAGTTTTTGCGCCCCCAAGAACACGTGACGCCGGACGCCGGACGCCGCACGCCAGACGCCGGACAGAAACATCACTCAATTGATGCCTGATAAGATGATATATTCCACGTGCTATTTCAATTTTTGACCACTTCACCTGTAATGTGTACTTTGAATATATCAAATATGTTCCAGATTAACACGATTAGCCCTCACAACGCTGAAATATGTTTGCATAAACCAAGAGAACAAAGAGTGTTTTTAATTTGAAATAAACATAACTGCATGGCTTAGTTAGCTGTTTTTGCTTCATTTGAATACCTGTGTTATGGGTCTGAGGCCATCGCAATTATTTTACTCTTTCAGTGCGGCGACCGACTTTAGACGTCAGTATCTGACGTCTACAGACGTCAGATTCTGACGTCTGAAGTCAGTCCTCGCGCTGAAAAGTTAACCCTTGTCATGCTGAATTGCTTCAATTGAATTTTTCGTCATTTGAAGGTGGAATTGCTAACGCAATTTCCAGCTTCAAATGACGAAAAAAATTACTATTTATGAGAAATAGATATGTCTAAAATTAATTTTTCGGATCAGTTAAACATCTACTAAAAACTATTTTATCAAAATTAAGTGATATTTTTATTGATCTAAACATCCTTAACCCCGTATATATCCGGGCATAGCAGGACAAGGGTTAACAGGATTAAGGATGTGAGCTATCTGTGAGCTAGCTAGCTGTGAGTATTTTGTTTGAGGCCAATAATTATATACGGCCTACACATGCAATCAGGATATGTTTATATTAGACTGCAGTGACATTTACACACATTATTAATATGTATGTAGCAGGTCAAATAACATGACAACCAGTGCAGCGTTGCCATGGCAATGTTAGCTGGTCACGTTGCTGTCAATGTGCGTCTCATACACTCTTGACATTCAAATGTCACACCGCGTATCCCTGCGGAAGCGAACGTTTACATGATGCGTTTTCATTTGGCTTATTTAGCAACACAAAAACATATCAATTTACCATTAATTAAAGCTGTGATTGTTTGCTTACGTAGGTGGTCTATCTACCTGTACAATATGTCAAGTCATACCTAATCATTTGCATGGCTTTTGCAATGACGCATTTCCGTGTACGTGTACGTGTACGTATACGTAGGCAATGTAAGACGTCCGTATAATCCATGGTCGCTATGCATAGCGATCGTGAATTATGCAGATGACTTACGGCTAAGAATGACATATATGGTTAATCAATGATTAAAGCGACACAATCAAACCAAAATCGTCATTTTCGTCATGGCTCATTGATATACCCATAACATGTCAACATGTCCATAGACTAGAATTGTGTGAGTTCTTTTTATTAATTTTGTGTCGCTCAATTACTAGTTAAAAGAAAAATAACAACGAAATTTAATTTCAGACATGCATGTCCAAAATAGGAAATACATGTATAACTGATAAACGGGGTTTTTCGTACACTTGCTATGTTGCCACAGCAACCCAAAAATGAAAAGACTTGCGTAATTCTAGTCTATGGCCATGTTCACATATTATTATTACGGACCAAATATAAAAATAAAGATTTTTTTGGCCTGATTGTGTCGCTTTGACCCGTACAATGCTGAAATATTTGTGTATAAACCATGTAGAAAGGATTGTTTCAATATGAAATCATCATAAATGTATTTGTTAGATCTTTCTGCATGCTTCATTTTAATACCTATGTTATATGATCGACTTAAACGTCAGAATCTTACATCTATTGACTCAGACTCTGACGTCTAAAGTCGCTCCCCGCGCTTTTAAATTTCGAAAATGATACGTGAATGTCAGACATACTCTGCAGATTCCCCCACACCTTGCAAATGATGATAGAAAAATCACTGTTGCCGACATAACTATGGGGATATATTTTCTTCCACCGAATATCACTGTGTACTTGATAAATCTGTAGAAAAATAGCCAACCTCTCATTTTGTTATATTCATAGATGCATTTATAAAAAGTCTCACATTCATAACACGCATGTATTTTTTTTACTAGCTTCAAGCATTTGTGGGGTATTTTTGGCCACTACATATACATATACATATCACAGCATCGATTTTATCATTAAAAGTCTCCGTTTTCTACAAAAGTCATAGGATGTTAAGCTATATTTCGATGTACATGAATCTGACTATAATTGCGTCCAAGATGAGTGAATAAACAGGCGAGGTAAATATGAACATGGCTATCAATATTGTCAGTACTTTCCAGGCAGTCATACATGACAAGTACCTGAGTGGTTAGTTATGTCCTTACCTAATACCATTGACACATGGCTGCCACATGACTGTCAAGGCTTCATTTGCACGTCAGTCTATCCCAAGTGGTGCTACGTGAAGTACAGAGACAAACAACAGTAACTGCTTACTTTTCAAGTAAGCAGTTGCTGCTGTTTGTATTTGTATCCCAGAGTACTCGACACCCTTATTAGGCAATAACCGTTGTTTAGTCAGCTGCGCGTCTCAATCCACGGCCATTATTTAGTTGTTCTTTAAAGATGGCGTGAAGTACCACTATTTCCCGTCGTGAGCAGTGCAGTTGTCACCATTGGCTGTTTAATACGTTAACCCTCTCAGACGTCAGATTCTAACGTCTCAAGTCGATCTTCGCACTGAACCAGTGAAATATGTATAATGGCCGTACACCCATAACATTGGTATTCACATAAAGCGGAAAGGGATAACCAAAAAATTTATGATGATTTCAAATTGAAAAAACCCTTTCGGCTCAATGGTTTATACAAAATAGTTCAGTGCTAGAAGGGTTAACCTTCGTCACGCTATTGAATCGTGATTTTTAATCTTGCAGATCCAGCCTCAGTGACAAGTCCCCAAGGAGACAGAAATCAATATCAAAGTATGGCACCTACTTTTTTTCTAAAGGAAGGATGTTTGTGGACATTTAATAAAATAAATGTAGCCTGTACATCCCACTATATCAAGTGAATAATGGGTATATTTTACTGAAAACTATATGTAGTGAATTGGAGCTGAACTGATTGTCCTGCAAAGTGGGACAATACGGCAATAATTTAAATTTTCACCAACTTGAAGTTGTGTGTCGCTACCGCGACCCACAACTTTAAGTGGGTGAAAATTACTCATATTTATCTTTAAAAAGATGAAACATTTGCAAATCTTGATGTATAAACATGCGTTTCGTTCCCAATAACTGCGATTTAAACAGTTAATAAAACAGATTAAAAAAATAAAACCTAATAATATAAAATAAAACCTAAAATTGTGTCTGGCTACCGCGACCCACAACTTCAAGTGGGTGAAAATTACTCCTGTTTGTCTAATCTGACACAAAACGTTTGCAAACCTTGAAGTTAAAACACACATTTTAATAACTGTGATTCGACGGGGTAATAACATTGATTAAAGACGACTACAGTCATCACCTAATCAGCAGAGCTCGATCAGCAGACTTTGTATTGCTCAACGTGGATCGTGCTCACTGCCAGCCCCAAGCAGAGAGCTCCAAGTAAACCTGGAACCCCCAAATTAGGCCTGTGAGAAATCCTGAAATGAGACTGCTATGTTTGTCGCTCTCTATATTTATGACTCGTTTGACACAACGTCCATAAAACAGGTGTTAAACCTAGCCGTGTTTACAGAAGGCTGGTGTACAGGGGCTTATGTGTACACCTCGCGTGACACCACATTAAGGAGGCGTACACCCGACACTGTACATGTAAGAGTACACCAGCACATTAACAATTAAAGCGCTGAAATATTTGTGTATAAATCATGGAGATCAAAGAGTTTTCTCAATGTGAAATCTTGACAAATGTTTAGTTAGCTCTTTCCGATTCATTTAATACCTATATGTTATGGGTCTACGGCCATAATAAATATGTTTACTCTTACAGTGCGGGGATCGTCTTTAGACGTCAGAATATGACGTCTACAGACGTCAGAATCTGACGTCTAAAATTGATCCCCGCGCTGTAAGTGTAAAATGGGGCGTACACCCAATACTGTACATGTAAGAGTACGCCCGGAACCCCTGCTGACACAAAAACAGACATACCTGTAACTTTCCACAAGAATCATGGCCGATGCCATAACTTTAAATTCAATTGGGGGGGGGGGGGGCCCTGGGTAGTGGCTAGCACCGCTGCCTTTCACGCCAGAGTTCGGGGTTCGGTTCCCGGTCTCGGCGGTTTGAAAGAAACAAAAAATGTTTCTTCCCCATCCACGTGTTAAAGTCAGTATTGTGGGGAGTCTCCGTGTCCGAGAGGTAGCGTGCTCGGCTTCAGACCACCAGGGCTCGAATTTCGAATCCTGTGTCTGGAGGACAGTGTCATCTCAATCATCTCACCATCCTAAGGAGGTTCTCCTGGCCCAGTTTAGCCTATATGTGCACAAAGGTGACCTAAAGCCCGATTCATTTCATTTGTAACAGCACCGCTGTGGACCATCTTCCCTACAGCAAGGCTAGGCTTCTCGAGATCGCAGAGTCTGCGACTTCGAGAAGTCTGGCCTTGCTGTAGGGAAGATGCTGAGGATCTGCTGTAACAGCCTGAATTCTCTTTGTTTTTAATTCGAGACCATGGGGCGAAAAAACATCGATATTGAGAACTGCACTTTTTTATCGCTAAGCACGACTACAATTTTTCTGATCCATTTTATTAGCCGTTAAAATCGCAGTTATTGTGAGCGAAATGTGTGTCTAAAAATCAAAATTTGCAAATAGTTGGTCTGAAATTAAATCAATATGATTAATTTTCAGCCACTTGAAGTTGGGTCGCGGTAGCGTGACACAACTTCAGATGGGTGAAAATTTACATTTTTAATGTAACGTTTAAAGGGTAATTCAACTGCTTAACTGTTTAAAGGGTAATTCAACTGCTTAACCCCGCTCCTCAATATAGTTTGCTTTGTCAGTCGACGGTGTGAATAGCAGGCTTTTTATTCTCAGTTTTTGAGTTGACGGTCGCATGTCGACTCTGAATTACCAGGGTGTCATATGTGCCGCTCCGATATGATTGCTGCATACCATACCCAGCAACCACGATACATTGAAACAATGTTGTTTTAATGTTGGGCCAGCGTCGAAGACGTTGGGTCAATGTTAAAACAACATTGTTTCAGTGTTTGTGTTTGCTGGGTACCCATTGAAGGCTAGAAGTAGTTGCATACGTTTTTAATAATAATTTCAATTTTAACATTGCCGACAGAGATACTTTTTATAATACGCATATCTTTATCCAAAAATATCAGTTTGATTTGACCAGGTATAAGCAACATGCGCCAGGAAGAAACCAATATTTTCCAATGAATAATTTCCTTCTAAACAGCTTTGAATTGGACGGGTTTTAAACTGTAAGCATCGACATATTTAAAAGTGTGTTTATAAATGATATTACACCTTTGTACAGAGCATGTTTATAATTAGCATTTTCAAACTTTGCTCATTTAAATAAACATATATGATACCACGTTAGCCTACTGATGCTAAGAAAACTAAATTAGATCTAAGAAACCTGGACGAAAAATTAGCATTATATCAATAATTCAGAAAAATACACACAAAAAAATGAGCAGCAAATCATTCAAAGTTCGTGATTGTGTTACTTGTACTTTACTTGTGATTTAATCGGCTGATAAAACAGAATAAAAACGACTTTAGTCGTGATCAGCAGGCAAAGGGTTAAAATTTCTTTCTGCTTTGTGATGTTTCTTCCTGCCTGTCACCTGTCACTTTGACAAGTCTCACGTTTGACGTCGCTCCTGTGATCAGACATTATTTGATCCTCTTAGCCCTTGAACCGCCGGTACCGATTATATTCGTTTTTTTTACATTTTATAAGCATATTGCATATTAGCTTTTAAGCATGTTGAAAATAAAACGTGACTTTAAACAGCAATATTTAAAAATAGTGGACCTCCATTTTATCAAATCTGCATAATTTTTACTCACTTGAAGTTGTGGATCGCGTCAGCGAGACACAACTTCAAGTGGGTGAAAATTCAAATTGAATAATTTGGCGGTTGAAGTGTTAATTTCCCATTCTTGACAAAGTTGACACTGATTGAAGTTGACGGCAACCTGGGTGGTTGACAGAAAACTAAATTCTTCGTATTTGTATTTCGAAAAGAAAACACGAGCGCCCTTGGAACAAACAAATGCATAGTTCAAGAATAAATTTACTTCCTTAAAGTCGAGTTCATGCTGGTTGTGATAGTTAGAACCATATATGCACAAAGCCTAATATGATATGTATACACACATGTAATGATACGTGTGTATAGCATGTGTTAGAGAGCAATTCATATCAACATTTTCCGAGCGAGGATCGACTTTAGACGTCAGAATCTGACGTCTGTAGACGCACATTCTGATATATATAAAGTTATAATTATATTTATAATGGCCGTAGATCCATAACAACATGGGTATTCAAACGAACAGGAAATAGCGAAATTTATGGTGATTTCAAAATGACAAAACCCTTTGTTCTCGATGGTTTATACGCAAATACTTGAGCGCTTTAAAAGTTGAGCAGCAGCTTTGGGAAAAAACACAAGATCTTAAGAGAAGAGTCCTACTCACATGTGTGGTCGCAAGAGTATAACGACTCAATTACTGACGTAAACTCAAGTCAAATCAATGCGTCTTCGGCGCAAAGAGACGTATTTCCCTCCTTATACCACCTGTATGATCCAGATCAGATCCGGATCAGCTGACACGTGAGTGATGTGGACTCTAACTGGGCGGGGTTGGCAGGGGGGGGGGGGGGGTATATTCTAATATAAACGGACACATCCGCCAGATAAGCTTCCACGTGGTCCTCCAAATTACAGTGGTGGATTTTTTGCAAAAAGCGTTGGTGTTTCCACGCGCCGAAACGATGAACCAATGCTGGTTTAATGTTGGGCCAGCGTCTGCAACGCTGGCCCAACATTAAACCAGCATTGGTTTGCCGTCTCTGCAGGTTTGCTTTATCATTGACAGGCTGTCTATCTGGATAAATCTCCTGTTCCGGTAATTGTTGTCCAGGTTGCGCACCTTGGTGTTTTGTATCACGTGGTTGTCAGCCATGTCACACCTTGTCTCCTCTCCCCTGTACCTGCCGCGATCCAGATTTATTGCTGGCCCACCGTCTGCCACCACCGGCCCAGCATGAAACCAACACTGGGTGAACGTCTTACATTACCTTCCACCCAGCCTCCACCTTTCAACTTGTGTCGGGTTTCCAGCGAGGCACCGCGCCAACGGGGGCAGGCGACACAAAGTCTGCTCCACGGAAAACACAATCTGTGTTTGTCGCAGGTTATTCCTTTTCTTCATATTATGCATTGGTAGAGGTCAATTACTGCACTGTTTTGCAAAGCCAAAGGCAGTATCTGCTCACTTGCAAAGTTAGCAGATACTGCCTTTTGGCTTTGCGCGGCAGTGCACATCTATTGTGAGAAAAGAGTACCTTCTTCAAGTACAACACTCGTCATCCAATTTAATTATTGCTGTTCTTATTACAGGAATCAGACACTATGGGATATTCAATACAGCTAGAGGAGGATTGATTTTTCATATCTTAGAAAACACGAAACGCTACGACTGTTCATATTACGAGAAACTTTGAATAGATAACGGTATCATGTTTGTTAATTTGCCTTTTATCTCCACGATGGAGCTCGCCGGTACTGACATTTCACATAATATGATGCGGATTCCTTTCTCAGGCCTAATTAGATGCAGTTTCGTATTTCTAATTTTGAGTCTGATTGATTAGTTATTTAAAATTATGATTCATCAGGTTAACCAATATCCAGGGTCCCTGAAACTTAACTTTGATCTGGAAAACGCCATCGATCACGGTATGTGCTCTCTCGTCTCTGAGCTCGGAGTTTGAATTCATTAGCATTTTTACTCGATTGATTGCGATTGATTGATTGATTGATTGATTGATTTATTGATTGATTGATTGATTGATTGATTGATTGATTGATTGATTGATTGATTGATTGATTGATTGATTGATTGATTGATTGATTGATTGATTGATTGATTGATTGATTGATTGATTGATTGATTGATTGATTGATTGATTGATTGATTGATTGATTGATTGATTGATTGATTGATTGATTGATTGATTGATTGATTGATTGATCTTTAAATTGAATAATCGATTATTTAATAAACATGTTAAATAATCGATTGATTGGGTTGAGAATGGGAAAAGCGAAATGTTGATACAGTTTAATGTACGTAGCAGTGAATATATGCAAACGGTGTTCATTTGAGTACGATATGGGTAAATAAATCACTCGTCCAATGAATAAGGAAAACCTCACACCCTATTCATTGAACATGTGCTGTATTTCCCCATATCACACGAAAAATGAACAACGTTTGTATTTTCTAACACGATTATTAAATTTACGTCATGTCGGATTAAAGTCCGAAATGACGTAACTGCCATACATTGTTTTAAAACAACAACAAGAGTGCGATATGGGCTGATACCGATATACGTCTCATAATGAAAACCACTGCACAGAGAGTGTGGCACTATACGGACTAGTCTTGTGTTATTGGTGGTTCTGAAGGGATTGACACGTGGACTACTTAAAATGTATATTAGATAATTGGTATATTAAGGACACAAAAATAACACTTTCATTAAGGAAGAGTTATGCAAAGTGGGGGAATAAAACTGAACGAACATCTAATATTGACATTTTAAGCACTTAAAAATCTTACAGTTATATAATTTAATGAGCGAGTAAAAGTTTCTCACGAACAATTTCAACCACAATTAACACGTGCCAATTCTATTAATTTTTAAAGTTCAGAATCTGACGTCTACAGAAATCAGATTCTGACGTCTAAAGATGGTGCCCGCACTGTATGGGTTAAAGGGTCAGGCCTGGTACCTGAAGAGTTCGTGGTGTAGACTGGTACCTGAAGAGTTCGTGGTGTAGACTGGTACCTCCTGATTGCGCCTTTCTGGTCCCCAGGCGGCACTCTCACCCTAGTATCAGACACACACCACGAGACATTCAGCCATTGTTGGTTCAATGTTAGGCCAGCGTCGTAGACGATGGACCAACATTGAACCAACAATGACTCAATGTCTCCTGTTTACTGCGACCGTTCCTCACCACGTCCTGGTGGGTACGAGACATTGACACAATGTTGATTTAATGTTGGGCCACCGTATATATACAACGCTGACCTACCATCACATAAACATTGGGTCAATGCCTGTAGTCCACCGGGAGATATGTAATCCAGATCCCTCTATTCCCCATCATGACCTCCTGACCTTCTGACACCTTGATAAGAGCTCTTTCAGATCCATCCACCAAGAAGGCTACCGTCAATCCTCGAAGATGGCTGCAGCGCGGTCTGCTTTATTGGTGCTAGAAGAACAAATCTCTAAAATAATACACGTGAAATGACGAGTCATCATTTTCGTATTTATGCAATTTATAAATCCCACATTTGAATGTTTTCAAGTTTACAAATCAAGCAGTAGTACAGGTAGTCTTTACCCCAACAGAACATTAGGTGTACTGTAGTGTATGGTCGTGTATGCCACAATAGAACAGGGGGGTATGGTCGTGTAAGCCACAATAGGACAGGGGTGTATGGTAGTGTAAGCCACAATAGAACAGGGGTGTATGGTCGTGTAAGCCACAATAGAACAGGGGTGTATGGTCGTGTAAGCCACACTAGAACAGGGGTGTATGGTCGTGTAAGCCATAATAAAACAGAGGTGTATGGTAGTATATGCCACAATAGAACAGGGGTGTATGGTCGTGTAAGCCACAATAGAACAGGGGTGTATGGTCGTGTAAGCCACAATAGAACAGGGGTGTATGGTCGTGTAAGCCATAATAAAACAGAGGTGTATGGTAGTGTATGCCACAATAGAACAGGGGTGTATGGTCGTGTAAGCCACAATAGAACAGGGGTGTGTGGTGGTGAATGCCAAAATAGAGGTGTATGATAGTGTATGCCACAATAGAGGTGTATGGCAGTGTATGCCACAATAGAACAGGGGTGTATGGTCGTGTAAGCCATAATAAAACAGAGGTGTATGGTAGTATATGCCACAATAGAACAGGGGTGTATGGTCGTGTAAGCCACAATAGAACGGGGGTGTATGGTCGTGTAAGCCACAATAGAACAGGGGTGTATGGTCGTGTAAGCCATAATAAAACAGAGGTGTATGGTAGTATATGCCACAATAGAGCAGGGGTGTATGGTCGTGTAAGCCACAATAGAACAGGGGTGTATGGTAGTGTATGCCACAATAGAACAGGGGGGTATGGTCGTGTAAGCCACAATAGAACAGGGGTGTATGGTGGTGAATGCCAAAATAGAGGTGTATGATAGTGTATGCCACAATAGAGGTGTATGGCAGTCTATGCCACAATAGAACAGAGGTGTATGGTAGTGTATGCCAAAATAGAGGTGTATGGCAGTGTATGCCACAATAGAACAGAGGTGTATGGTAGTGTATGCCACAATAGAGGTGTATGGCAGTGTATGCCACAATAGAGGTGTATGGTAGTGTATACCACAATAGAACAGAGGTGTATGGTAGTGTATGCCACAATAGAGGTGTATGGCAGTGTATGCCACAATAGAACAGAGGTGTATGGTAGTGTATGCCAAAATAGAGGTGTATGATAGTGTATGCCACAATAGAGGTGTATGGTAGTGTATGCCACAATAGAACAGAGGTGTATGGTAGTGTATGCCACAATAGAGGTGTATGGCAGTATATGCCACAATAGAGGTGTATGGTAGTGTATGCCACAATAGAACAGAGGTGTATGGTAGTGTATGCCACAATAGAGGTGTATGGCAGTGTATGCCACAATAGAACAGAGGTGTATGGTAGTGTATGCCACAATAGAGGTGTATGGCAGTGTATGCCACAATAGAACAGAGGTGTATGGTAGTGTATGCCACAATAGAGGTGTATGGCAGTGTATGCCACAATAGAACAGAGGTGTATGGTAGTGTATGCCACAATAGAGGTGTATGGCAGTGTATGCCACAATAGAGGTGTATGGTAGTGTATGCCACAATAGAGGTGTATGGTAGTGTATGCCACAATAGAGGTGTATGGTACTGTATGCCGCAGTAGACCAGAGGTGTATGGTAGTGTATGCCACAATAGAGGTGTATGGCAGTGTATGCCACAATAGAACAGAGGTGTATGGTAGTGTATGCCACAATAGAGGTGTATGGCAGTGTATTCCACAATAGGACAGAGGTGTATGGCAGTGTATGCCACAATAGAGGTGTATGGTCGTGTATGTCACAATAGAACAGAGGTGTATGGTAATGTATACCACAATAGAGGTGTATGGCAGTGTATGTCACAATAGAACAGAGGTGTATGGTAATGTATACCACAATGGAACTGAGGTGTATGGTCGTGTATGCCACAATAGAGGTGTATGGTCGTGTATGTCACAATAGAATAGAGGTGTATGGTAGTGTATGCCACCATGGAACAGAGGTGTTTGGTAGCGTATGTCACAACAGTTGACCACACCTTTCACATATATTTTAACTCGTGTGACTTGCTATAGATAATGTACTGGTAGATGACATGACATCTTTTTCATTTCTTATCTCGTCTTCCGCATTATTTAAACCGTGCATTGTGTACACAACTGTCTTATATCAACCACAAAAGCAACAACGACGTCATACGTCATTGTGATATCGATTGCAAAAGTGACGACGGCCGCGCGATTGCCAAACCTTCCAATTTCATTTGAGGGACTACTGACGCTGCTTCCGTATTTATATATACGGTTTCCAGAAAGTTTAAAATAATATAAATGCCACTGACATGTGGTGGATGCTTGGTTAATCAAATAATTCAATACGGGATCGACTTTAGACGTCAGAATCTGATTCTGACGTTTAAAGTCGATTCCCACACTCAACGAATTAAAAATTGATAATGACCGTTTACCCATAACATAGGTATTCAAATGAAACAGGAAGAACTAACCAAGACATTTATGATGATTTCAAATTAAAACAAATCCTTCGGTCTCCATGGTTTATACAAAGCTATTTCAGCGCTGTAAGGGCTAAAGTTTCATTGAAGTCTGTGAAAAAAACACTGCATATATATTAGATATTGATTTTTGCTACTTTATAATGTCCATAATAATTATAATAATTGACAAATTTTATTTAAAGTTAGGACTACTGACGCTGCTTCACTATATTTATATGTACGGCTTCTAGAAGGTTTTAAATAATATAAAATGCTACTGGAATTAACAAAATAGTTTGTGGGGGATTTAATCAAATAATACAATATGGGATCGACTTTAGACGTCACCGTGAGATTCTGACGTCTGAAGTTGATTCCCACACTGAAAAAATCAAACATTTATAATTACCGTAGACCCATAGCATATAGGTATTCAAATGAAACAGAAAGAGCTAACTTGAGACATTTGTGATGATTTCAAAATTTTTAAAAAAATTGCTGCTATGGTTTATATACGAATATTCCACCCATAGAATAACGATATTAATGTATGTCTTAAAGCCTTCTATCACTCAGCCATTCACTCTTATTTTAATACACCATGAGATGTAAATTGCTGTCGCAATTCTCACATCGAGGTGACTAAACATTTGCAAGAGAAACCTTGTAATACATTTTTGTACTTGTTTCAATTGCAAAATAAAATATGTTTATGTTTATACAAAGAATAAACATTTGCTGATTAAAAAAACATATACCCCATTACATTATCTGAAACAAGTCAGTCAGTCAGAGACTGCAAACCTTGGTCCGATAGAGACAGTTTCATGCAAATCCGTTCATTACTTTCTGAGCTGCAGGTAACCCTGCTTACGGACGGACGTAAGGACAGAAGGCAGAAGGGCAGACAGACAAATAAACCAACACGACCAAAAACACAACCTCCTTTGGCGGACGCAATGAAAGCACATAATGTCATTACTATAATTAGTCCTATTATAGATTTTTCAAATTAATTTTATTCAAAATATGTCACATAGTACATAAATCTAGGAAACGATTTCAACACTTGTGGCGCTGAATCATAAATCTTAATTAGTTCTTTCTGCTTCATTTGAATACTTATATTATGTGTCTACAGCCATTATAAATATTTTACTCTTTCAGTGGGGTGATCTACTTCACAGGTCAGATTCTGACGTGTATAGACGACACTCCAAAGTTTAATCCCGCGTTGAGAAGGTTAAGGAGATTTTCAACAATTTCAAAGTTTTTATTTTATTATTTTTTTATTTATTATTGTATAAGTATAGGCTACTTAAAACACACTTGAATGATTGAATTAGCCTAAATAATTTACACAAGAAGAAATACGTGTAAATATACTGTGGGTATGCTGAAGCTGTCTGTAAATGAAAGAATAGCGTAGCTTGTGCAAGTGTGATCCAAACCATCTCCAACACCAGAAGAAGCCGTCGACTGCGCAACGCGTGACCTATCACGTGACCAGACAGCCAGGTCAAGTTCATGGCCG
This sequence comes from Flabesymbios commensalis, assembly GCA_964017125.1. Classification (NCBI taxonomy): domain Eukaryota; kingdom Metazoa; phylum Annelida; class Polychaeta; order Terebellida; family Flabelligeridae; genus Flabesymbios; species Flabesymbios commensalis. The sequence continues at coordinate 99,591,807 of OZ024904.1, read as the reverse complement.
TTCATATAGGTGTTCCTGGTGTTATTGCCTATAATTTCGTTTCATGTCTTTACCGACACGGGTGTGTTTGATACTAAATTTCAAAGTGACTGCGCAAGAAAGGCAAAAATAATGTTGTTTTCATTTGTTTGTACCGTCTGCCTTAGAAGTTGGGAGACAATAGTTCGAGGCCGATATGAAAGCGCTCATCTGAAAGCAATCATCTTTTCAACTGTGTAAATGTTTATGACATTTTTTTATCAATATACAAACGTTATACATGAAATAATTAATTAATTAATTAATTAATTAATTAATTAATTAATTAATTAATTAATTAATTAATTAATTAATTAATTAATTAATTCATTCATTCATTCATTCATTCATTCATTCATTCATTCATTCATTCATTCATTCATTCATTCATTCATTCATTCATTCATTCATTCATTCATTCATTCATTCATTCATTCATTCATCATAAGGTTTTAGGCCACATTTGTGAATATATAGGCCAAACTGGACCACGAGAGCATACTGTGAATGATGAAATAATGGTGTGTCTCCCCTGTCCTCCATGCAGACACACGACTCCAGTTTCGAGACTTGGACGTCTGAGGCCTGCTATTCATCTTGGTCACGGAGGGTCATCGACATTTTATATTTGGCAAGTGAACTGGGAAGAAATATTTTGTTTCTTTGTTTAACTTCATATAAATATATCATTGTGCTCAAACTGTGTCTATAAAATAGGCTTATCCTCCCGACGAAGCACTAATAAAACATGGCTGCCAGGAACAGGTGTTCGCGTGCTAGGAATCTACATAATTGCATTATTTTCTGTTCATATTTGTAATAAAATTTAATAGATTATGTGATGGGCGCGGTCAATGAGGTGTGCCATGCTAGTTACCCAGTTATAACATGCAACGCTGGGCCATCGTTGTCTTTAACCATTAAACTTTAGACGCCAGGATCTGACGTCCATAGACGTCAGATTCTGACGTCTAAAGTCCATCCCCACACTGAAAGAGTAGCCCTCCTATAATATTTATAATGGCCGCAGACCCATACATAACAGGTATTGAAAAGAAGCAGAAAGAACCAACTAAGACATTAATAACGATTTCAAATTGAAAAAACCCTTTGGTCTCCATGGTTTATATAAAAATATTTCAGCGCGTTGAGAATTAATTTCGCACCAGCATCGACGATGCTGGCTCAACATTGACACAGTGTTGGCTCAGTGTCCACGGGTGTGCTACAATAATTTCGTATACCCATTCCCAGTAAGGTCTGTAAAAACGATCGCGTTTGACCAACGTCCCGTGCATTTGTGGGTTCGCACTCCCTGTGACGCTGGACAACATGAATTCAACATTGTGTCATCGTCTCGTCTTTGTCGGGAGTCTCCAGTGGGTCATATATGGTCCCCCTTGAAGGCAAATGGTCATATTCGCTCCCCAAGCAGGTAAAGGGTTGCATGTTCTACTCGGTTCTCATTAGGTGCGTCGAACAAATGGGACATTTGGTCCCGTTTTTTTTAAAGCAAAATTTTAACTTATTTACTTAACTGATCGATTAAATTAATGATAATTAGTCATTCAATTCAATTTGGAAGCAGAAAATGGAGGATACATTTGAAAAATAAGTGTTTTTTAGAACGGTCGAACAGAGGACACCAAATGCTTTTTGGTGTCCTCTCAATAAAGCCATGTGCGACCGCAGTGAATGATGTTCTTGGTGTCCTGTGTGCGACCTTTGGTGTCTCATGTTCGACCAAATGTTCGACCATGTGGACACGAAATCTTTCGTGTCCTTACTTTCTAGTATAGATTTTCAATGTTACGCCCATTTCGTGTACTATGTTACGACTTTCGTGTCTCACAATGTTTTGTAGTCATAACTTTGACTGGTTTGTAGGTTTAATCTCCAATTTCCACAAAACTATATAAACATAGATACAGACAAGATCCAACATTGATTCTGTTATTTTCTACAGTCATTGTGAAATAAAAACACTATATATGAGCGGTCGAACGGTCGCACATTTTACCATATTTTCATCCCCTATACAAATACCTTTTTCTTTCTGTTCCATATTGTTTTGTATACAATTATGTAAAGCACATACAACCCGTGTACACATGGATGTATACACACCAATTTGAACACTAAATGGCGACTACTGTTCAAGAAAATGACATCAGTAGAAAATGCATGTAGGACACGAAAATGTTATATTCAGTAAAAGTAATAATTAAACCCTTTTACTATTTGGCTTTTTAGTTTACTTTTCATGCGATTGTGGCAAGGTATTACAACTTATGCCATGATTTAGTGACACGAAACGTTACGACCACCATAGCTTAATATATTTCATAAAAAAAGGCTCTAATTATTCTAATTTAGCGGCTAATATATGTTTTTATGTAAAATTAGTTCTTCCTCTACAGATTTGTCCGTAAATTGATTAGAAAAAAATAATTGGTGTCCTGTGATAAACAATTGTTCTGGGTACGGTTTGAAATGTCCTATTTATTTGCATCAAATAATGCATCAAAAAACAGTAAAAGTTGTCATAATTAATAAACTAATTGATAATATTTGGATTTAAAAGCTCGAAAGTATTAAAATATTCCCAAGTTTGCATAGAGAAATATCATTTTTGTCTATTAAAAATAATACCCCATTTTCGACGCACCTTTTGAGAATAGCCCATTTATATATATACAACCCTCTGGTCCCCTAGTCACCAAAGGGTCTCATGTGGCACTCATTTGAGTGGTACACACGACCCTTTGGTCGCTGGGGGGAGGAATTATGACACGTGGATCAGCCGAGGCAATCAGTCTGATATTATAGTGCCGCGCAGCCACCATTAGCTAATCCCATGATACTCAGCGCGCGCCGCTAGCATCACGTGATCATTCGCCGCCGCACATGCGCAAACCGCCTCTTCACAGATGATCCAGCAAACACTAGACGGTGAACCAGTGTTGGTTTAATGCTGGTCCAGCGTCGTAGACGCTGTACCAGCATTAAACCAACACTGCTTTAGAATCTTTGTTTTCTGGTGTGGCCTTCATCTATAATGCACTGTGTAGTCATTTGCTAATGAAAGGGTGGTGAACGGACTGGAGATATCATTTGCATTTCGTGCGCGGCGCCCCCGTGTATAAACGCCTAGCCTTGGCTGGGTGTTATCCTGATTACAAGGGCCTTTAGGGCTGACCATTCTCCACAATTAAAATATTATGATATTAAAAGTAAAATATTTTTTTTAGCACTGAGCCCTCAATATTCGGGTACCGACTTCATGTGAATATACCCAGGCTGGGCTGGGGAATACCCTGATTAAAAGGGTTATTTTCAATGTGTTATGGTTTACGGCCATAATAAATATTTTGCTCTTTCAGTGCCGTGTGATCGACTTTATTTGCCAAAATCTAAAATCGGTCCCCGCGCTGCAAGGGTTAATGTAGGTCGGCAATGTTATCGTTAGTCTAGTTTTTGTTTCGATGATGTAACTTTAGGCTACTCAATTTAACCCCGTAATGCTTCACTTCACTCAGGTGAAAATGAGAACCTGGTAGGAAAGAGATGCCAATGTGATCAATTAATTACCACTCGGATTTGACAATATAATCGGTATGCTCCTCGTGGAGTGAGAATGACAATCGAATTTCAAGCAGTTTCAGTGACTTAACAACATTTGTATCAGATAATACACATGCCCTTCACGTTTAGTGTGAATGGTGGACAAAGTATAGGCAATAAATCAAATATCTTTGCATTTTACCATCTTGATCACGACATTGTCGTTTTTGATCTGTTGTTTTGGTTGATCAAACCACTGATATTGCGAAAGAAATGTTTCTTTAAACATCAGGATTTGCAAATATTTGGTCTCAAATTAAAAAAAATTCAGTAATTTTGGCCCCCTCTTGATGTTGTGGCTCGCGGTAGCGAGACAAAACTTCAAGTGGGTTAAAATTTAGATAAATGAACTTAGCAGGATAAGGGTTAATATCTGGTAGTCGTATGTGACACCCTGACTGCTGGGGGACATCCCAAAACATTATGAACCCTTTCAACGTTGAAATTTTCTCAATTTGAAATCATCAGAAATATATTAGTTAGCTCTTTCCGCTTCATTTGAATATCTATGTTATGGATCATAAGCCTTAATATTTGTTAATTCTTTCAGTGCGAGGGCCGACTTCAGACGTCAGAATCTGACGTCTAAAACCGGTTCACACGCTTAAAGGGTCAAATCTACATTGCCAGATCACGTGGAGAAAAAAAATCATCGTTCTACTGCCTATCATATTATACGTAATGCTAGAATGCTATTGGACAGCGATACAAAGTTAGTTATTTAACCGTACTAAATCTATAGAATGCTGCTTCTAATATGGTGTTTTATTTTCACTGATGATACGTGTTTTCAAAATTAATATTTAAGATCAGAAACAAAGACATTATGGTGTACACTTCACGATAACTATAAATATCTAGATATCACTAATTCTAAACAATTACACAGTTGTCATGACAATGAGCTAAATAACACAACATAATTCCCTATCACCCCTTGTTGTTTCTCTCAGACACACATTATAAATCTGACTGCGTTAATTTCACTTTGATGACTTAGTTAGCACAGGAGACTGGTCGTGATTGTGAGTGAAGCCGTGGCTGTCACATAAAAGATGTGATTCCATCTTGATGTGCTGTTGGCCAAGTGTTTGTCGTTCGCTCTCTTTTCTCGATACCCTCCCCCGTCCCACAAAAGACGACGCGAAATCTTCCAGGGGAGGGCTTGTTACGACCGTCTCGCAAAAGGCCCAGCAGAGGAAAAAATCGAACCCAGGAGTGAGGTCTGTTGCACATGAAAGCTGAATGGCCCAGTCCCTGAAGGGCACGGTTTCCCATCACAAGGCAACCCTCTTCAATTTTGCCGGAGCATGCAATGAACTGACAGTGACGCCACATATCACTTGGCAATATCTTTTGTGCGGCCCGGTCCGCGGAGGGGGTCTTTGCCGGGGACGATCATTTAGGTGACTGCCGTCCTGCGTGACATTGCCTGCTGGTTCCTGCAGTCTGCAGAAGAGATCTGCTTGGCCGGCTACGTGCATGATGGTCTGGCACCCGATGGCGCACCCCAGAAGACGCGCGACACTGAACCGTTGGTGGTACAATGCTGCTCACTCTGGAGGAAAGATCTGCTTGGCCGGCTACGTGCATGATAGTCTGGCACCCGATGGCGCACCCCAGAAGACGCGCGACACTGAACAGTTGGTGGTGCAATGCCGGCGCAGTGTCGCAGACGCTGCATTGGCATTACACCACCAATGGTCCCACGAATGCACCAGTACTGCGCCGGTATTGCGCCAATGGTACCATGGCCTTTGTTGGGACCACAACCACCCAGGCAGCAGACAGGGCCACAAACCAATCGATACAATGGACCTGAGCGCTGAAAGCCCCAGCACACACTAAACGCCCGCTCAATGGGTTTTGACTAATGTGTTAAACAAACAGCCCATTGGAGGAGCTTGTGATTTTCTTGTGCGGCACCGGAAAATGGAAAAGACGCCGGTAAAGCCGCTCTGCCGGAAACCCATAACTCTCCGCCGCCTGCACACGGCCGCACAACCCATTCTGCCGGCCACGCAGCCACTAAATACAGCTGACGGGCATTGAGACACCGCCAGGCCTTAAGTACTTATTTGATTTCACCTTCATTGGATTCCCCCAATAGGAAGTAATTATACCATCAGTCCCACCAGAGGCATTGCTGTTGATACATTTGCCTGTCACGCTGGAGCCATTAACATTGGGGGTATTTGTCAATGCCGGGATATCACAATCACTCCAAATTGTATCAACTTTAACCGTTAGTGCATTTGCGCAGCATCTTCTTTGGCACAAACATATTTATTCCGAGGATTCTATATATAACTGCTGAAGCTAACACAATATACGCTCCTCAAAAAGGTAGATAAAGTATAAAAAATCATGCTACAATATAAGTTTTCAACAGTTTTATTTTTTTGCATGCACAGAAGTATTACTAGCCACAGGGAGTATTGCATATTAGGAGCAAAGAGTGGTATCCGACACTTGTAGAAATGACCAATACCACTATTTATTTATCAATGCTGATTACAGTAATTTCGAATTTTGATAATTTTATCAGAAAATTTGCGCAGTGTCATATTGATTAGATGTGAATTCATCACCAGCCACACGGTGGTGTTCATCACTAAAGGGTTAACCCTTTAACCATTAAAACGCCGAAATATTTCATATAGGCCAAGAGGCCAAAGTGTTTTTTTTAATTTGAAATCGTAATCAATTAGCTAACTCTTTCCTCTTCATTTGAATACATTTGTTATGGGTCTGCTGTCATTATAATTTTTTTACTCTTTCAGTGCGGGGATGGACATTAGACGCCCGATTCTGACGTCCATAGTCGGTCTCTCCCGCGCTGAAAGGGTAACCACCGCAGATTTTAAACATGTTGAGGATAAAACGTGACATCAAACAACAATATTTCAAAATCGTTGACTTCCATTTTGTCAAATCTGAATAATAAAGTTGTGGATCGTGTCAGCAAGTGGGTGTAAATTCCATAAGTTGGCGGTTGAAGGACGTGTAAAAGGGTGGCAGCTGCCACTTTTAAAAAGTGGCGCATATATGACTCTTTTACTCTAGAACGGTGATAAATAAACGAATAAAATTATGACAACTCATGCACACGTTATCCGGCCGCGTCGTGTTTTTTGTGTGTTTGGTGTGGGTGTCTTTCTCACTGCAGCTCGGGTTGACGCAGTGATGACGCCATACATCAATCCTGCCTAACCAGGATCAGACAAACACTGCACAGATCTGTCCGTGCCGATCCCGGCGAAAATAAAATATCAAGGCAGTCCCACAACCGGCGGTGTACCTTTCAACAGCCCGGGATCCGGCAGGTAGACGCTTGGTGCTTGGGGAATTTTTATGATCCATAATTGCGGTTGGCATGGATCGAAATAACCATGGTGACTAATATTCCAAATGAAAATCCTGTCATTTTTCATGTACACCCTCTTTGTCGGTCATAGTTGATGGCATCAACAGATAAGATGCAGTTATGATGAGAGCGTGGTTTTATTTTTAGAAGGGAGTGGGTCATAAGGGGTCATACAGAGAGAAGGCAGGTATGAGACCGCTGACAGGAGAGGCAAGCAAATTGTGTGGGCACAACCAGAAACATTCCTCTATCTGCCATCCTAGCTCGCTGCCGTATGGACTGGTTATTTCAGTATCTGCAACGTGGACTCATTAGTTACCACAGTCGGATTCACAAAAAGCGTGGTAAATTATTTTCGCAGATTGCACAATCAATTTTCAACCAATTTTAATGAAATTTTACAAACACCATTTGCAAGTGATGTGGCAATTACTAGATTGTATAGTGTAAAACTTAGTCAATTTAATATGTAGTAAATAAAAACCTAGTCGCCACATGACTAAAAATAGTGTGTGCAAAATATCATGAAAATTGGTTTAGAATTGACTGAGTAATACGCGAAATTCCTTCAATCTGGTTATTTAATGAATTCCAAGTAAATCAGACTATTATAGCTTCCCCAATCTAGTTTACTAAAACCAGATGCCTCACAGCTGGCATTAGTAAACCTACATTCGGTGAAAAAAAAACAATATCACGTACATCTTAACTCTTACAACGCTGAACTAGTTTTGTATAAACCATGGAGACCAAAAGGTTTTTTTTAAATTTGAAATCATCATAAATGTCTTAGTTAACTCTTTTCGATTAATTTGTATACCTATGTTGTGGGCCCATGGCCATTATAGTTGTTTTAATTCTTCAGTATCTGACATCTAAAAAACGGTCCCCGCGCTGAAAGGGTTAATATACACAGGGTTGATAACTCATTAACTCGATAACTAGATTATAATGCCTTATTCAACGATTACTAATGCAGTGCAAGAATTGCGGTATAATATATAATTTGGCAAGTGATACAGACCCAATTAGTCCTACACATCACTCAGCATTGAAATGAATATAAAGGCTTTATGACTACACCATTTAGGCCTATTACCTATAATGTGAGGCAGGAAAATATTACAAACTATGGGAATATAAAACATCGTAAAAAACAGAATGAATGATAAGATTGGTAAAACATTACGTGTCAAATTGTTGAAGTATTGTGAAATCAATTCCAACTAAAATAGTTGACCCTGCTAGTGCGGGGACCGACAATAGGCGTCGTTGTAGACGTCAGACTCCGACTTAGGTCGATCCCCGCACTGAAATGAAAAAAAATATATTTGCCATAGACCCATAACATGTAGGAATTTAAGACATTTGTAATGACTTCAAATTCAAAAAGCCCTTTGGTCTCCATGGTTTATACAAAAATATTTCATCGTTGTAAGAGTTTATGTATTCTATAATATGAAAGATAATAATATAATAGTGAAAGGATTATTATGATATGAAAACATACCGCCACGCCAAAATATACATCTCTTTTTTAAATATAGCTATGATATATATAATGGATACAAGTAACAATACCAAAAGATGCAGTTCTTCACAAATAATAGAATCTAGAGAGTCTAAACCAATGACAATCAATACAAGCTAAGACAAAAATACAAATTATGCGAAACAATACAAACGATGACAAAACAACACAAAGCGTATAACAACCATACACAACAGTAAACAATTTGGCAAATACGACAAAACAATACAAATAGTACGGACCATGCGAAAGTTATGACACAATTCAATTATTTGTATTATCTGAAACACATTATAAGTAACTTTTTTGTATATTCTTTGATATTTAAATTGAAAAGCTGTTGTGTATGATTTTGTGAGTAGTGAGAGTGTATTAGCAGCGGGAGGTATGTATACCTGTCTCATCATGTGATTTATCATCATAAGTGTGAGAGAAAGCTGAAGTTAATATAGGCAGAGAAATGTAACCCTTTAAACCCTGAAATATTGTTGCATAAAATGGAGACAAAACGTTTTGAAATCATCATAAATGTCTTGGGTAGTTTTTTCCGCTTCATTTGAATACCTATGTTATGGGTCTACGACCATTATGATTTAATTCTCCCAGTGCGAGGACCGCCTTTAGACCGTCTACAGACATCAGATTCTGACGTTCTGACGGTCCCGCGTTGAAACGGTTAATACGGGGAGAGAAATGTATATTTCACATAGTGCTGGCTGTGTAGCGCTCCAGTGAAATGTATGAGTGAGCGAGTCTACATACCAGCTCGCATTACAACTACCATCTTCAAAATACAAGCACTGAAAATGATTAACCAACTCCCATGTTTTCCATGTGTAAAAAGAGAGTTACAAGCATGGATTCTTTACCGAGAGAGGACTAGACAGCTTCAGCTGCCCAGTTCTCTCATGGTAAACAGGTAAATAGTAACTTATTCTAAGAACTTTCACAGACTGCGCACATGGATTGAAAGGCGATTTCTAAGTATTTCACTGACTTAAAACACATAAAGTATGGTGATTTATAGAGTGGCGATTCTTTTAGAATTTTTAGAATGTTAATATCATTTTGCATAAATTTTACCGGTTTTAAAGGAATGCATATAGTCTATGTATCATATACAGGTTTTCAAAGAGGTTTGTAATTTGAGTTGTTGGCAGAGATACATAATTCAGAGAGTGGATTCTGCAATTCAAAAGTAACTTGCTTATGCAAGGATACTGATGCGTTCACAGCTGAATTCACACATTTGACGCACTGATGCTTTTACACAGAGAGAGAGGAAATAATCATTGACATAAATGTATACACAATAGACACCCCAGCCCCATTGGGCTTTCATTAGATTAGTATTTATATAACATTATTGAATTTACGTGGCAGTGTGAAAGTGATCATCCTAACCTAACACATGCAGTAAGTAAGTGTACGGTTTGCTAAATATGGTGTCGTCAAAGTAAAAAAGTATTTGTCTTCTCTAGCATCTTCCCTACAGCAAGGTTTGGCTCATCGAGGCCACAGGTCTGACGCCTCGAGGAGCCAAGCCGTGGAAGATGTAGTCAAGCTGCTTACTTGAATAGTGAACAGGTACTGATTTTTTTAGTTTTTGACGGAAGTATAACTATAAACTACTATGTAAACAAAAATAAACATTGCAAATTATTTATCTTTTTTTTTGCTGATTTTGTTGGTCTTCTTTGGGGAGAAAATTCCTTTCCTTGACACACTCCCATCTTCGTAATTTGATTAGTGTTGTGAGTAAAAATAGATGTAAACAGTACGTGTAAAAGAGCAGCTTAACCCTTTCACCACTGAAGCCCGTTTTTATGTGCTGAATGCTATGGCATTCAGCACATAAAAACGGGCTTCAGTGGTGAAAGGGTTAATCTATGCAAGTGGAGCGCGTAGCGCGTCGCCACCCTGCGCGAAATTAACCTCGATACACTGGTTTCAACCTTAACTGGACGAGGCTGACATAACTTGATCGCCTAGTCATGTTGAGAAGGGAGAAACAAGGATTTTTCTCTAAATACCCCCTTTATGATCAGCGGGGCTCGAGCCCGGGACGCATGCATGACTGGCGAGGCAGTCAGGCGCTCTACCAAAGCGTAATGTCCCCTTCTCAGCTTAATCTATACCATGGAGACGAGTATTTAAACTGCTGGCCGCTAGCGCCATCTGTGAGGGAGCAGGGTCTGTCATCAGCGCCATCTGTAGGGTAAACATTTACCATGGGTGGTGTTAATACTAACCACACGGGCTGCGCCGTGCAAAGTCACGCGGCGGTAACTGCTCACTTTACAAGGCAGCAGTTACTGGGATTTGCCACTTTTCTGGCATAGCTTGTCTTTGCATTGCAGGATTGTCTGAGTCAAAGTCAGGCAGCAGTAACTGATCACATTACAGGTAAGCAGCTACTGTCATTTGCCATTTTGCTGGCAGAGTTTTTCCCTGCACAGGATTGCGTGGGGCCAGTCAGACAGCAGTAACTGTTCACTTTCAAAGTGATAAGTTAGTACTGTTTGCCTCTGTGTGACATCCACCATCACAGAAAACAACAGACATCTCCCAATGCTGGTTGAATGTTGGGCCCAACATTCAACCAGTATCGCGTGAGCGTCTCATGGCTTCAGGGATGGCAGCGTCTGCCCACAGAGCCACTCTGTATCCTAACTAAACAACAACATTTGCAGGTTGTTGTGGTTCAGTTGTTTGGTCAGTTAAACGATCTGTCTGTGTTGTGCTTGTCCTGGTCAGATCATCTGTGGTCGTGTGTGTAGGCTACAGACACACTGGTCACAACTGGCTTTCTCAAGAGCTATTTTACCTGAGGGGGGCACCATGCAATCTCCAGGAGGGGGGCTGGTGTATTTTCAAAATAAAAAAATTCGGGCATTTCTACACGAAATAAATAATTCATTTCAGTGATATAGCATATAGCATACAAAATAAAAAAAATTAGGCAGCAGGAACGACACATTTTAAGAATATTATTAGTCAGTTTGCTTTCATGTCACGTTTTCAAGAGATAATATTTCGAGAGACAGTAGCCCGTATTAGTGTAAAATATATATTTTATAATCCCTACTTTTGAACAGTTTTGAGCATTTACATTGTATATGAGGACACCCTGACACCTATTTCGTCTGCGCCGCATCACGATTAACTCCCCATCGGATTCAACGACATCATATAATCGGATACAGTTGTTATATACATGTACGGTCATGTTCTTACAACCACACAACACTACGCCTTTAACGCTTTCGCTTTTCAACCCTCGACCGTTTTGGTCGAGTTTTTCATGACTAATGTGGAAATTACTGCTTCCAGTTCTCGAGCATGCGTGTATGGAGCTAGAGTGACGTGTGTCATTCCTGACAGGCACAGTATGCCATCTCGTGCAGGAGGGGGATCCATATACACTGACTTCTGGCAGGCAAGGAACAATGCCAGTCCGCGCAAAGGCAAACAGAAGTAACTGCTTACTTGGGAATAAGCAGTTACCGCTGTTTGCACTGGCAATGCCGAAAGCCATTCCGTGACATATACACTCCTGAGGTACTGTGGCAGCTAATGAAATGAAATGAATGGGGTTTTGGGCCACTTTTGTGCACATATAGGCTGAACTGGGCCAGGAAAAACCTCATGAGGATGTTGAGATGATTTAAATGACACCGCCCTCCAGACACAGAAATCGAAATTCGAGCCCTGGCGGTCTGAGGCCGAGCACGCTACCTTTCTGTCACGGAGGCTCCCCACAATATTGAATATTTCCTAGTGAGCGGGGAAGAAAGATTTTGTTTCTTTGAAACGTGAATGCCAGAGTTTGGTTCGAGCCCGCGATCACCATTGTCGCCGAAATCTCTCCATGTCTTTACATTTTAGAAAGGTGTATGTTTGGTCTGGGACGATCTTAACTCTTGACCCTTTAACCGCCGGTGCCGCATGTATTCGGGTTTTTATTTTTTTATTAGCACAATAAGTACCACATTTTAAATATGTTGAAGATAAAATGTGACATCGGCATGCAAGATTTGAAAAGATTTAACCTCCATTTTGTCAAATCTGAATAATTTTTACTCACTTGAGGGCGGGGGCCCTAGGGTAGTGGCTAGCACCGCTGCCTTTCACGCCAGAGCTCGGGGTTCGGTTCCCGGTCTCGGCGGTTTGAAAGAAACAAAAAATGTTTCTTCCCCATCCACGTGTGAAAGTCAGTATTGCGGGGAGCTTCCGTGACCGAGAGGTAGCGTGCTCGGTCTCAGACCGCCAGGGCTCGAATTTCGAATCCTGTGTCTGTAGGACAGTGTCATCTCAATCATCTCACCACCCTCAGGAGGTTCTCCTGGCCCAGTTTAGCCTATATGTGCACAAAGGTGGCCTAAAGCCCGATTCATTTCATTTCATTTTCATTTCACTCACTTGAAGTTGTGGATCGCGTCAGCGAGACACAACTTTAAGTGGGTGAAAATTCAAATTAAATAATTTGGCGGTTAAAGGGTTAAAGAACTGAATTTGTTTTGTATAAACAATGGAGACCAAAGGATTTTTTCAACTTGAAATCATCCTAAATGTCTCAGTTAGGGTTTTCCGCTTCATTTGAATACCGATGTTATGGGTCTATGACCAGTAGAATTGTTGTAATTCTTTCGGTGTGGGGATCGTTTTTAGAAGTTAGATTCTGACGTCTGAAACGGCTCCCGCACCGAAAGAATTAAATTATTCCATCATAACCGCTGTATTAACCCCTAACCTCCCCAGAGTGACTATAGTCGTTTTATCCCTTTTATTAGCCGATTAAATCACTGCTATATTGGGAATTAAATGTGTGTTTAATCTGACTCACAGACTCGAACACAGACTGCGATACTGTGGGTTTATTACTTAATAAAAGTAATATTTTACATAATGTGATGATTAACAATGGTTAATAAACTAAAACAGAGAATAAAAAACATAGTGGCCTTATGTAAAATATTAAAAATTAAAGATATTCTATCTACGTAACCCCTCAAACTACTAAACGAAATAACTAATTAAAAAAATACGAGCAATTTGAAGTTGTGGAGCGCGGTAGTGAGACACAACTTCAAGTGGGTGAACAATTAAATTATTTAATTTAGCGCTTCAAGGGTTAATACGCTGAATTACCAGCTTAGTTCATATCTTTACTTACATAGGATTGTCTCAGAGTATAAGGGCGGCCGGGGCCATGGTGCAGTGGTTAAAGCTGCCTGCTTGGAAAGTGGGAGGTCGCGGGCTCGTCCCCCGCTCTGGCATTCAAGTTTCAAAGAAACCAAATGTTTCTTCCCCGTTCACTCGTAAAGATTCAATATTGTGCGGAGCTTCCGTGGTCGAGAAGTGGAGTGCTCGGCCTCAGACCGCCAGGGCTCGGATTTCGAATCCTGTGTTGGAGGGCAGTCATCTCATTCATCTCACCATCCTCAGGAGGTTTTCCTTGCGCAGTTTAGCCTATAGGTGCACAAAGGTGGCCTGAAACCCCATTCATTATCATTCCATTTTCTCAGAGCATTGCCCCTGACAGAAGTGGTATCTACAGTACACGGTCTACGGAGTGCTGGCGGACTCGTACTGGCACTGGCCCTCGGCTGCTCAAGGCGATGGCAGGTTGTGGTGCCCACGGTTGATTGGTTTGTTATTTTATGCCGTCTGTGCCAGAGTGTCACCCCCAGGCCAGGTTAATACACGCTTCATTAGCTGGCTCCCCGCATCACCGACTTTCTGGCCGGCTGCCTCGATGGCTGGCTGGCTGACAAAAACCCGCAATGCGCAGGCAGACAGCAGCAACTGCTCACTCTACGAGGGAGCAGTTCCTGCTGTCTACCCTTGCCCGGCAGAGTTGACGTGGTGAACTCACATTTACTCAGACAAACACAATGTTTGTAGTGCGGTTACCTTAGAGCGCGTATATCTTACGGCAATATGAGATCTCCACAAGTTACAGAGTGGCAATGCCGAACAATTGAGATGCAAATACAGAAGTAACTGCTTACTTGAAAAGTAAGCAGTTGCTGCTGTTGGACTTTGACGCTTAAAGCCCTGGAATATTTTTATGTAAACCAAGAGACTAAAGAGTTTTTTTTTTTGAAATCATCACAAATGTCTTAGTTCATGGAGATAGCTCTTTCCGCTTCACTTGAATGCCTATGCAAGGAATCTATAGGGATTCCTTGGCCTGTGTTATGGGTTTACGACCATTATAAATATTTGTTAATCCACGAGCTTAAGACCATACAGTTTCTTGTTGCGCAATTTATTTCTTGTTTTTGTCATACAGTTTAATGTTGTGTCATACAGACTATTGCTATGTTTCATATCGGTTTTTGCCCTGTCATGTGATTTTTGCAGTACTATACAGATTCGAGCAGTGTTTTGTTTTTTTTCTGCTGTGTCATGCAGTTTCTTGTTGTGCCATTCAATTTATATCTGTGGTATTAAATTTCATGCTGTGTAATATAGCTTCTTGCTTTGTCATACGTAATTATTGATGTGAATGTCAGATTCTGACGTCTATAGACGTCAGAATCTGTCTAAAATCGATCACCGCACTGCTAAAGTAAGATTCATAAACATAGGAATATATTCAAGTGAAGCCGGAATTACTGACTAAGACATTTATGATGATTTCGAATTGAAAAAAAAACTTTTAGTTTCCATGGTTTCTTGTACAAATCTTGACATACTGTATAATTCTTTGCTCACCACATGTGGCCTTCACATTGCCCTTCCAACCTAGAACAGATTGTTTACCTCTCCAGTGTAATAAACTATGTGTTGATGAGCTGCGGTGTCTCATGTACAGTGCTCCAATATGTTCAAATGTGAGGGGCTTCGTTATTGCCTAACCATTACATCACTGAGGTTTAAAATTAGTGTGTCATAAAATTAGGACATTACTTTGAAAATTCAATTATGTAAATTTTAAGGAAAACACAAAAAATACTTGTGTAATGGACATCTTGGGGTTAAAGTGGGGGTTAGTAAGGTACCAATGAAAACTCCCTGCAAAACCGTTAACCTTTAGCCGCCGGTGCCGCATATATTCGGATTTTCATTTTTTATTAGCACATTAAGTATCAAATTTAAAATATGTTAAAGATAAAATAGGACATCAATCAGCAAGATTTGAAAAGAGTTGACCTCCATTTTGTCAAATCTGAATAATTTTCACTCACTTGAAGTTGTGGATCGCGTCAGCGAGACACAACTCCAAATGGGTGAAAATTCAGATTGAATAATTTGGCGCTTAAAGGGTTAATGTAATGCTTTAATCTTTTCACAAGTATCTTCACCGTTTCGATATCCCATAAACTAACGATATCCAATGTAATATGAATGTTGGTCAACCGTCTTCGACTCTGGGCCAACATTGATCCAACATTTTTGAAATGCTCGTACTTACTAATCTCTCACCATATAGTCATTCACATGGTGTACGGAAAAAATAGCACTTGAACTAAACTAGCACTCTAGATTTCCCCAAACTGGCGAGTCAGGGTTGAGCAATATAACACTGATGTCGACTACAGAAGACATTCTGTGATTTTATTAGCACCTGTATAACCCCTGATAACCAGTTGCTCAAAGTAAAATATGCCTACAATCTTAAAAAACTGATATATGTTTGGACTTAAATTTCGCAAATCACAATAATTTTCAGTCACTTCAAGTTGTGTCTCGCTACCGCGAGACACAACTTGAAGTGACTGAATATTCAAATTGAATAGGTCAGTGGTCTAGGGGTTAAGGCTGACACATGTGGTAAGTCTACCTACCAGACAGGTACAAGCGCGAGCATCATTTCCGGAAATAGTGCGGTTCTCGGCTGTTCTACGGCTGATGGGCCTCCGAGTGATGTTTCGGTGTAGATGATGCCAGCACCTTTTAACTGGACGATAGAGTTGCCAGCACCTTGCGGCCAAGTTTACATAACGCTCAGGTGAAAACACATTAGACATGGCCAGAAGGTCAAAATGTCCCAACCTCACCGTCTGAGTCTTCTAATACCTCCAGGGCCTGTATTCTCGTACAAGTTATGATATATCGATTCTACTCCATTGTGGGGAGCCTTCGTGACCGCGAGGTAACGTGCTCGGCCTTTTTCGAATCCTGTGTATGGAGGGCAGTGTCATCTCACTCATCTCACCGTCCTCAAGAGGTTCTCCTGGCAAAACTTAGCCTGTATGTGCACAAAAGTGACATAAAGCCCGATTCATTTCATTTTTTACGATATGTCGTAAGCTTCGGAAGCCTACGATTTATAGTAACTTGTACGTGAATACCGACCTTGTGTTGTATTCTGCTTCATTGCTCTAGGTGACCAGTGTTTCGATTGACTCGTGTGTTGTGTTCTACTCCATTGCTTTAGGTGACCGATGTTTTGATTGACTCATGTGTTGTGTTATACTCCATTGCTTTTGATGTTTTGATTTGTATGCATTGTATGTTTCTACTTTAGCCACTTATCTAAAATGCCTTGAATCTTAGTATTTTTCAGTGTGTCCCATATCTCTATGTTACCGGTATTTCTGATAAATAAAGGTTGTATATCTTGTAAACGTTAGCGACCCAATGATTGATGATCAGTACATTACGATAGCCAATTACGATATTCTATATGGTAAGTTTTTTCTCTTGTTGAGAATAAGTGAAGTCAACGCATTCGTCATCATTTGATGGTAAAAACCGAATGCTATTCACAGGACCGGCAATTATTGAAAATATAATATGGCATTGACAAAAAAGATCGTTATGCATTCATGGATAGTGTAGTAAAAATGATGACGAAATCACCGTAATTGCCTAACTGGAAAGTGGATATGGATAATAATATCATGTTGGTCGTGCACGAGTGACCATGATAATATGCACCTTAGTAGAAGCACATCAAGTCAATCCAAAACTTCAGGTGATTTTCTCAGCATCGGGCTTCTGCTGTTCTGTCAGGCAAACAATAAATGCCCACTTTGCTATAGTAAGCTGCTACAGTGTTGTTATATTATTGCCTCGTCCATACACAGGGAAACAGCACAACCATTGCCTAAAAATTGTACATAAGCAGGCAAAATGTAGTAAACACTTACATTCCCTCAGAATACGTACATACACAGGCAAAGTGTAGTAACCACTTACATTGCCTTAGAATACGTACATACACAGGCAAATAGCAGTAACCACTTACATTGCCACAGAATGAGTACATACACACACAAACAGCAGTAACCACTTACATTGCCTTAGAAAACGTACATACACAGACAAAAAGCAGTAACCACTTACATTGCCTCAGATTACGTACATACACAGGCAAACAGCACTAACCACTTACATTGCCTTAGAATACGTACATACACAGGAAAACAGCAGTAGCCACTTACATTGTCTCAGAATACGTACATACATAGGCAACAGCGGTAACCACTTACATTGCCTCAGAATACGTACAAACACAGACAAACAGCAGTAACCACTTACATTGCCTTAGAATACGTACATACACAGGAAAACAGCAGTAACCACTTACATTGCCTCAGAATACGTACATACACAGGAAAACAGCAGTAACCACTTACATTGCCTCAGAATACGTACATACACAGGCAAACAGCAGTAACCACTTACATTGCCTCAGAATACGTACATATACAGGAAAACAGCAGTAACCACTTACATTGCCTCAGAATACGTACATACACAGGCAAACAGCAGTAACCACTTACATTCCCTCAGAATACGTACATACACAGGCAAACAGCAGTAACCACTTACATTGTCTCAGAATACGTACATACATAGGCAACAGCAGTAACCACTTACATTGCCTCAGAATACGTACATACACAGGCAAACAGCAATAACCACTTATATTGCCTCAGAATACGTACATACATAGGCAAACAGCAGTAACCACTTACATTGCCTCAGAATACGTACATACACAGGCAAACAGCAGTAACCACTTACATTGCCTCAGAATACGTACATACACAGGAAACAGCTGTAACCACTTACATTCCCTCAGAATACGTACATACACAGGCAAACAGCAGTAACCACTTACATTGTCTCAGAATACGTACATACATAGGCAACAGCAGTAACCACTTACATTGCCTCAGAATACGTACATACACAGGCAAACAGCAATAACCACTTATATTGCCTCAGAATACGTACATACATAGGCAAACAGCAGTAACCACTTACATTGCCTCAGAATACGTACATACACAGGCAAACAGCAGTAACCACTTACATTGCCTCAGAATACGTACATACACAGGAAACAGCAGTAACCACTTACATTCCCTCAGAATACGTACATACACAGGCAAACAGCAGTGACCACTTACATTGTCTCAGAATACGTACATACATAGGCAACAGCAGTAACCACTTACATTGCCTCAGAATACGTACATACACAGGCAAACAGCAATAACCACTTATATTGCCTCAGAATACGTACATACATAGGCAACAGCAGTAACCACTTACATTGTCTCAGAATACGTACATACACAGGCAAACAGCAATAACTACTTAAATTGCCTCAGAATACGTACATACACAGGCAAACAGCAATAACCACTTACATTGTCTCAGAATACGTACATACACGGGCAAACAACAATAACCACTTAAATTGCCTCAGAATACGTACATACACAGGCAAACAGCAATAACCACTTACATTGCCTCAGAATACGTACATACACAGGAAAACAGCAGTAACCACTTACATTGCCTCAGAATACGTACATACACAGGCAAACAGCAGTAACCACTTACATTGCCTTAGAATACGTACATACACAGGCAAACAGCAGTAACCACTTACATCGCCTCAGAATACGCACATACACAGGAAACAGCAGTAACCACTTACATTGTCTCAGAATACGTACATACATAGGCAACAGCAGTAACCACTTACATTGCCTCAGAATACGTACATACACAGGCAAACAGCAATAACCACTTATATTGCCTCAGAATACGTACATACATAGGCAAACAGCAGTAACCACTTACATTGCCTCAGAATACGTACATACACAGGCAAACAGCAGTAACCACTTACATTGCCTCAGAATAAGCACATACACAGGCACACAACTGTATCCACTTACATTGCTCTAGAATACGTACATATAAGAAAAACAGCAGTAACCACTTACTTTTTAAGTAAGTAGTTACTGCTGTTGCATGGTTTGTATTGTACAATAGAGAAAGTGATTTGTAATCACTTATCCCCTGGAAACTACCGTAAAAGTTTCATTAAAATGTTGCATAGTTTAAAAGTAGGTCTATATTGCATGTGATAAATGATAAATTATGACTCCCCTCTATAAACATATGAACTTCTTTGGGTTTTAATCTGAGGGTTCAAACAAAGACTGGTGTGCTTGCAAAATATCATGAAGATCGCTTGAGAATAGGCAATGAGCTATACGCTATACATGATGCAGCGTGCACGCTTTCATCGTTAAATGGTTCACTGGCAAATAAAAGCAGATGGCCTTCGGCTTGCACCTTGACTTTTTCACAAAGTACCCGCCAGTAGGTATAAGTCAGGTGATTTGCCAGAAAGCTATACTCACTGTCTGTCCATCATGTCTGTGTCCATAATCTGTGTGGCAGCAACAAATTCTCTGAACCATGCCACATCTCTGAACGTGGAAAAATCCACCTAGATATTTATTATGATTTTATTATTATTCTCTTTACAATACAGTATATAATGAACCGTAAACACATTGAAGAAAAAAGGAGAAAATATGTTAAAGGGACTGGCCCAGGTCTAAAATCATCGAAAAATCGGTGATTTTTTTTTTTGGCTTCTTAATATGACCATATGATGTAAACATGTCCATAGACTAGAAGTGCAAAAGTTTTTAATTTTTGTGCTGCGCATTCACCAGTTAGGTTAGATATAGAGACGAAATCCCCATATTTCTTATTTTTGACATGGTTGTCAATAATTCGAAATCATGAATTTCGTCTCTATATCTAGCCTAACTGGTGAATGCGCAGCACAAAAATTAAAAACTTTTGCAGTTCTAGTCTATGAACATGTTTACATCATATGGTCATATTAAGAAGCCAAAATAAAATCACCGATTTTTTATGATTTTAGCATGGGCCAGTCCCTTTAATGTATTATATGTGTATTGTCCCATACAAAAGCAAACAAAAGTAATTGCTTAATTTCTGATTGAGTATGGTCTGTTGTTTTACATTATCCACCAAGATAATTATCATCATAATATTATAATGTTATCAAATTTTATATCGCGAGTGATAGTATGCAATATATAAAAATGAAAATTTGAAGTTTTTTACACATTAAATATTATGCATGTTCTTCTATGCTGCCGCACAAAGACAAACAGCAGTAACTGCTTACTTTTCAAGTAATCAGTTACTGCTGCTTGTCTTTGCAGGGCAGCATACTCATTGCACGTTTATCTATCTTGTACTTGCCCATCACACGTGGACAGTATGTGCTGTCATGTGGGATACTATAATATACTGAACAGGGGATAGCTTAACTTGGGTTTATACTTACAGGAGACGCTTACTTAGGTTTGCGAGTATTCGTCAGCCGAGCATTCACTCGTGGATAATAAGCAGATTGTTAACGGATTGATCCTGCTGTGAGAATATGTTAGCAGCCCACCGGTGAGTACCTCTGCTGTGAGTGTATGTTAGCGCCTCACCAGTGAGTACCCCTGATAGAGAAAACACACACACAATATAACTCATCACATACTCTCCTTGCTCTCACACACTCTCACTCTCGCTCCAGCTCTCTACCGCTCCCGCTCATTCTGTTTTTTTCTGGTTTGCTAACAATTGTTCTGTTGATCATTGTTGGATATGCATGGTTGCTCCCTCCTTAGCATTATTCTAAGTATTGCTACATTGGTTTATTTTCAAGTTTATAAATTTTAGATTAGCTAATTTTTCTGTTGGTTATTGTTTTGTTGATTACAGTTTCTTTGGTTGCTAGTTATAGATCTGTTGGTTGTTGTTATGTTGGTAATGGTTATATTTTATTGTTTATTTGGTAATTTTCTGTTGTTCATTGTTATTGTGGCTATGTTTGTTGTTATTTGTTGTTTTCTTGGCTATTGCTCTGTTGGATATTGTTTCATTGGGTATTACTGAATTGGTTATTGCTGTAGTGGTTATTACTGCAGTGGTTATTGCTATAGTGGTTATTGCTACATTTGTTTTTGCTGTATAATTTTCTTCATTGGTTATTGCTGTAGTAGTCATTTCTGCATTGATTATTGTTGTAGTGGGTATAACTGCAGTGGTATTGCTGTAGTAGTTATAACTGCATCGGTTAATGATGTAGTGGTTATTGCTGTAGTTGTTATTGCCGTGTTGGTTATTACTGTATTGGTTATTGATGTAGTAGTTACTACTGCCTTGATTAATCTTATAGTCGGTATTACTGCATTGCTTATTGTCGTAGTTGGTACTGCACTGCTAATTGCTGTAGTGGTTATTACTGCATTGGTTATTGCTGTAGTGGTTTATACTGCATTGCTTATTGCTGTCGTAGTTGTTACTGCACTGCTAATTGCTGTAGTGGTTATTACTGCATTGGTTAATGCTGTAGTAGTTGTTACTGCACTGCTAATTGCTGTAGTGGTTATTACCGCGTTGGTTATTGCTGTAGTGGTTATTACTGCATTGGTTATTGCTGTAGTGGTTTATACTGCATTGCTTATTGCTGTCGTAGTTGTTACTGCATTGGTTATTGCTGTCGTAGTTGTTACTGCACTGCTAATTAATGTAGTGGTTATTACTGCATTGGTTATTGCTGTAGTAGTTGTTACTGCACTACTAATTGCTGTAGTGGTTATTACCGCGTTAGTTATTGCTGTAGTGGTTGTTACTGTACTGGTTATTGCTGTAGTGGTTAATACTGCATTGGTTATAGCTGTAGCTGTTATTCCTGCATTGGTTATTGCTGTAGTGGTTATTACTGCATTGGTAATTGCTGTAGTAGTTGTTACTGCACTGCTAATTGCTGTAGTGGTTATTACTGCATTGCTTATTGCTGTCGTAGTTGTTACTGCACTACTAATCGCTGTAGTGGTTATTACCGCGTTGGTTATTGCTGTAGTGGTTGTTACTGTACTGGTTATTGCTGTAGTGGTTATTACCGCGTTGGTTATTGCTGTAGTAGTTGTTATTGCTGTAGTGGTTATTACTGCATTGGTTATTGCTGTAGTGGTTATTACCGCGTTGGTTATTGCTGTAGTAGTTGTTACTGCACTGCTAATTGTTGTAGTGGGTATTACTGCATTGCTTATTGCTGTAGTAGTTGTTATTGCTGTAGTGGTTATTACTGCATTGGTTATTGCTGTAGTGGTTATTGCTGTAGTTGTTATTGTTGTGTTGGTTATTACTGTATTGGTTATTGATCTAGTAGTTACTACTGCCTTGATTAATGCTATAGTCGGTATTACTGCATTGCTTATTGCTGTTGTAGTTGTTACTGCACTGCTAATTGCTGTAGTGGTTAATACTGCATTGGTTATTGCTGTAGTGGTTATTCCTGCATTGGTTATTGCTGTAGTGGTTATTACCGCGTTGGTTATTGCTGTAGTAGTTGTTACTGTACTGCTAATTGCTGTAGTGGTTATTACTGCATTGGTTATTGCTGTAGTAGTTATTCCTGCATTGGTTATTGCTGGATTGGTTATTACCGCGTTGGTTATTGCTGTAGTAGTTGTTACTGCTCTGCTAATTGCTGTAGTGGTTGTTACTGCATAGGTTATTGCTGTAGTGGTTATTGCTGCATTGTTTATTGCTGTAGTGGTTATTGCTGTATTGGTTATTGCTGTAGTGGTTATTGCTGCATTGTTTATTGCTGTAGTGGTTATTGCTGTATTGGTTATTGCTGTAGTGGTTATTGCTGCATTGTTTATTGCTGTAGTGGTTATTGCTGCATTGTTTATTGATGTAGTGGTTATTGCTGTATTGGTTATTGCTGTAGTGGTTGTTACTGCATTGGTTATTGCTGTAGTGGTTATTGCTGTATTGGTTATTGCTGTAGTGGTTATTGCTGCATTGTTTATTGCTGTAGTGGTTATTACTGCATTGGTTATTGCTGTAGTGGTTATTGCTGCGTTGCTTATTGCTGTAGTGGCTGTTACTGCACTGCTAATTGCTGTAGTGGTTAATACTGCATTGGTTATTGCTGTAGTGGTTATTTGTGTTGGCATTGTTTTGTGGATATTAATGCTATGCTGGCTATTGTTCTTATGTGGGTTATAATGTTTTGATAGCGATTGATATGTTTTTGTTGTTGTTATTTTGGTCAATGTGCTCGTTGTTGTTCTGTTTATTTAGACTATTTGGTTGTTTGCTTTCCTGGTTACTGGTCTTTGTGATAACCCAATAGACACGAGACTTTAAACCAATGGTGTTTTAATGTTGGCTCACCGACGTTGGCCCAACAATAAAACAACATTTATTCAACGTCTCGTGTCTGCTGGAAATGTTGCTTCGATTTTCGTTGTAGTTATTCTTATATTCTCCTTTGATTATTGTTAGCCTACATCAGTACTTATAACACACAGAAGCTCTGAGTACAGCCGCATTAGCCTTTTAAATTGATACAATTCCCAGCTGGAAGATAAACAAGTCAGGAGTTATCCACGGTGTCCCTCTACTACAGCCAGGATTACTCTCTCTGTCTCAGCGGCAATGTTACAACCATCCATTCTTCCGACTTTGGACTTTTATCGAAATATGCATGGAATGTGATCATCTTCTACCTCCAGTCCTTATTAGAATAGTTTATCTCATATAACACCATCATCAGAATGACAGTGCTGTTTTTGCCAAGAGACACATCGTGCTGCCTGTCTTAAATACCATGTGCATTGCTGCCAATGAATAAATTACCAGTTGGTAGTTCTTTGTATCTCGCCAGAGGCCGCGGGTTTATCCAGCCAGTACACAAGAGGCCCTATGTGGGGGCTTGGTTTATCCAGCCGGTACACAAGAGGCCCTATGTGGGGGCCAGGCGACCTTGAGGGCAAGGCCTGCTAGGTGGCGCTGCGGGCCAAAAAACCCCATCTGTGCCAGATCATCCTCCACAAACCCGGATGTAGAGCACCGGGGGTCGTCAAACTGTTTCATTGGCTCTAATTGGACAAATATTGTGGTTGGTGTTGTTTACGTTTACAATACGGAACACGTTGTGTCTTCACCTGTGCCCGGCCATCGTGAAACATCACTCCAGTGTTGGGTTAATGCTGGGCCAGCGTCAAGACGCTGGCCCAACATTAACCCAACAATGGTTCAGCGTTCTATTTCTGGGTCGTTGATGTTCTGGCAGGTCGACTTCATCCCTGCTGACGCCAATGTTTGGATTATAAACAATCGGCGCCATAACCTCCTCGGGCTCAGTGTGGGCTCAACAGGCTAAAACACAGTGTCGGCATGGTGATCTGGACTCAATAAAAGCATCATAAATATTATTGTTGATGTCACATCCCTGGTCACCACTCCAACTGTGCTATAATATACGTGGATATACCCAAAAATAAGCACCATTCAAAGTTTAATTAATTTTTGCACAAACTATAGTTAAGTAACATATCTCTGACCAAGAAGTGTGGATTAGTCTGTTATGGAATAAATTGATTGATTGATTCGTTATAACGGGATCAGACAATTTGGTTGTTTACTTAGTGATTATGAGGTTAAATACCATACTGTTCGGGGTTACTAATCTTAAATTCTCACTATAGCTCAGATGTGACCGTCAGTATGCAAAGCAAAGAAATAGGGCCTACTCCTCAACTCGTAGAAAATAAAATGAATTGAAGTTTTAGGCCACCTTTGTGCACATATATGCTAAACTGGGCCAGGAGAACCTCCTGGGGATGGTGAGATGAATGAGATGACACTGCCCTCCAGACACAGGATTCGAAATTTGAGCCCTGGCAATCTGAGGCCGAGCACGCCACCTCTCGGGCACATAGACTCCCCACAATACTGAGTTTTGGAGTAACATTTTTGCTTCTTTTAAACCGCCGAGACTAGCGTGAAAGGCAGCGGTGCTAACCACTACCCTAGGGCTCCCAGGGGCGAATCCAGGGGAGGGGGGTCATAGGGGTCACGTGACCCCCCTTAATTTTTAAATGCCCCTTTCGAAATCCGAAAAAAATGCTGTACATAATAATTAGATTAGATGCGAATGCGAGTTTTTTTCCTATTTGTTATTCCTTAGATACATAGAAATAGTGTATTTGGTATTTTATTAGCAAAAAAATTATTCGCGCCCCTTTCGAAATCCGAAAAAAATGCTGTACATAATAATTAGATTAGATGCGAATGCGAGTTTTTTTCCTATTTGTTATTCCTTAGATACATAGAAATAGTGTATTTGGTATTTTATTAGCAAAAAAATTATTCGCGCCTCCGGCGCTCGCGTTCTATTTTATATGTTGGTGCCCTTCTTATCTTTCGGTGACCGTGCCCTTTTTCTACCCTGGATCCGCCCCTGGGCCCCCGCCCTCAACTCTTAGGAGACGATATCATAGACGACCATTTTGCATGATGCCTGGAACAATACTACTACTAATTATTTAGCCATCCAAGCCTTCAAAATGTCGGTATTCTACGTACATTTAAAATTAGGTAATTGCTTCAACAATTGTGATGTTATTTTGTTTTACATAAATGTTTCTCATCTCGAGGTGGGAAAATAATATTGAGATTTAAAAAAAAAATGCATATCATTTGTGCAGCCTATATATTAGAGCCACACAAGTATGCATTGTGCCTCCCACGTTTTATTGTGGTTTCTGTCAGACTGAGATGTGAATAGCCATCTAAATCCCCAAGACATGGTGGATAAATAACCATCCTTTATAAAATAATGAAGTGTATGTCAAATGTAAAGTGACAGCCATTCATTCAGATGATTATACTATTTTATTCATTCAAAATATGTCATGTGGTGTAGGCCTATATATACGACAATGGAGCTTATTGGGTGCAGCCCCTTATGGCGTGTGCATGATGACTCCCAGTCGGTGATAACTCATTTTAATAATTTTAATTCAAGCCATGCATCCATATTTCCATATGACAGGGTTACTATACATTTATGTGGTCGTACATGTTATGAACGAGGTACCATCACTGCAAAGCTCAAATACAGGAACGAAGCATAGTAAGTTTTTTTTTAAATAGTGATATTTGTTTCTAAATATTCAGTAATAACGCGCGCAGATAAATGGGAGGCAGCCGTTACAAATGAGTGCGGGGGCCACGGTGCCTGGCGCGAGTTACGTGGAGAGTGAAACACGGATGGTTGATTTACTCCGCTGCCCTCCTAATGTATCACAGGACCCAGATCTGTGACGGATTTACACAAATCTACTCACAGTATTCCCCCGGGCAAAGACAAACAGCAGTAACTGCTTACTTGAAAAGTAAGCAGTTACTGCTGTTTGACTTTGTATTTAAGAATGGTGTAAGCCGCTTATGAAAACCATACTGACACATGCAAAAAAAAATTATATCGACGGACAAAGTGAAACCTTTCTTACCTTATTAACGTTTTATTTTTGTGTTCAACATCGTTCATTACACCAATGTCAATAGCAATAATTATGTTACCCTTTAACTGCCAAATTATTCAATTTGAATTTTCACTCACTTGAAGTTGTGTCTCGCTGACGCGATCCACAACTTCAAGTGAGTGAAAATTATTCAGATTTGACAAAATGGAGGTCAACTCTTTTCAAATCTTGCTGGTTGATGTCACATTTGTTCTATAACATATTTAAAATGTGGTACTTAATGTGCTAATAAAAAAATGAAAACCCGAAAATATGCGGCACCGTCGGTTAAAGGGTTAACATAATGATAACACATTAGGAGGATGGATTTGTCCATTTATTTTGACAACTTGCCTATATACTCATTGGCATACATGTAAAACAATACGCATGTTAAGGTACAATTAAGTTAAATTACCTGATAACTGTAACTGCATTTTTGGCTCCATATCCTATAGAAAAAACGATGTATTGACTCAGGGTTACTTTAACTCTTTCAATGCGGAGACCGACTTTAGACGTCTTTAGACGTCAGATTCGGACGTTTAAAGTCGATCCCCGCACTGAAAAAAATAAACATTTATAGTGACCGTAGACCCACCCCATAGGTATTCAAATTAAGCATAACGAGCTAAGACATTTATGATGACTTCAAATTAAAACAAAACTTTGGTCTTCATGGATTATACAAAAATATTTCAGTATACTTGTACGTGTATACGATTTGTGTATATGTTTACACATTTCGTGTTTAGCTTAGTTGTGTACACGTTTCTGGCAGATTATAACACATTTTAAAAAAATGAAAAATTGTCTTGCCACTAAGTTATCAGGTCATATTGTTTGTTTTGTTACATATACATGTATTTATTATAACTTCAATGCATGTCATAACTATATTACAAACAGCTAGATTTTTTACATGTGTGATGCAATTAGTTATGTGTAGTGAGTAATAACTCATTGTAAACACGCAAAATAGAGTGCAACCTCTTACTTTTTAAGCGCTGAAATATGTTTGTATGAAACATGGAGGCCAAATGGTTTTTTCGATTTGAAGTCATCATAAATGTCTTAAGTAGCTCGCTCTGCTTCATTTGAATACATATGTTATGGGTCTACGGTCAATATAAATATTTTACTTTTTCAGTACGGGGATCGACTTTAAACGTCATAATCTGACGTCTACAGACGTCAGACTCTGACATTTAAATTCGGTCCCCGCAATGAAAAGGTTAAGTGGAGATAGGCCTGCAATTTGCTATCACAATATAATTATTTCAACACGAGTTTAGTAAAAAATTATATATGAAAACGTGAATGAATCTCCCACCAGACAATCAAACAAACCCACACATATAGCTGTGTCTGTACAGCCTGCAAAATGTGCGTTTAATTTGAGCCCAGGAAGTGGAGAATGTTTCTGGCGACGACGTAATGCTACATGACATGCGAGACAGTAAACAGCATGAGACGTTGACCCAATTCTGGGCCAGCGTCGCAGACGGTGGACCAACATTGACCCAGCATTGCGTCATTCCCTCTTGTTTTCTGGGAGGATGACACACCTGAGGTTGTCTAAGGTCATACTCAGACATTGAAACAACGTTGGGTTGATGTTGGACCACAGTCTACGACGCTGACTCAACCTCAGGACAATATAAGGTGAATATATCGTGGGTAGGGACGGGATGGTTTAGATAAAACAACTAGCATGATTATTTGACTACCGCGATACACGTAGCCGCTATCCGTAAAACATTTGTATTCCTTTAGTAGAGGTTTCGTACGTCAATATAAAATATATTACTTACGTACTTAGCCTACGTAAGTGAAAAAATACAAAGGTTATGGAGGGTCGATGTGAAGCTTAGCTTATTTTTTTATCCGTTATCGATCTTTTTTGCCCTGGAGTCTGACGATGAGCGCATATTAATGAGAGTTTTATAGAATGACTTTAATGGCTATTTATAGTGCACAGTGGGCATCACTGCACACATGCCTTGAACAATTTGGAGCACTGTACATCAGTCTCCCTTTTTCTTGTTTAGGTTTCAAATGAAGCGTAATGAGATAACTAAGACGTTTATGATGATTTCAAATTGAAAAATACCCTTTGGTTTCCATGGTTTATGCAAAAATATTTCAGCAATATAAGGGTCAACCAACTTCATAAACTCACTGTACAGTAAAGTCAATGCAAGAACTTTATATAAAGTTCTGTGTCAATGCATGGAGGTAGGTTTCTTCGTACACTGATTCAATTCTTACATTGTATAATTGCTTACAATTGGAGGCCAGACTGGAACTGCCAGATGCTTGAATTATCATAGAATCCATCCTTTGCTGACAGTCTGACGTATAAAGACGGTCCGCGCACTGAAAGAATTGAAATATTTAAATTGGCCTAGCTTATACTCATATTATATGTATTCAAATGAAGCGGAGAGAGTTAACTAGCATTTATGCTGATTTCAAATTGAAAAATACCCTCTGGTCTCCCATGTTTTATACAAAAATATTTCAACGTTGTAAAGGTTAAAGGTGATCTATCACCCCTTATATAGTATGAATAATTTTGTGACAAAAAAATCAAAGTTCCCACAAGATGGGGCACAAGTGTTTCCTTATATGGGGTGATTTGTTATCATGTGACCCTCTGAGAGAGTCACATGATAGCCAATCACCCCATATATGGGGTGATTGGCTATCATGTGACCCTCTGAGAGGGTCACATGATAGCCAATCACCTCATATAAGGACATAATTATTCATACCATATAAGGGGTGATAGATCACCTTTAACTAACTTTATAAACTCACTGTATACAGTAAAGTATTACATGTACAGTGAAGTCTATGTAACCAGCTGAGAGGATTTACCATTGATTTAATTCTACGTGAAATGACTGCTTAGGGACGCACCATTTGATATCTGGGGGTGGGGGGAGGCTAGAGTTTTTGTTGCTTGCAAACTTTTTTTTTTACCTCCGTTGGAAAACAAACTTTTTTTTGCGAACAACGTCCGACAATTATTTTTTTTATGTTTCGTTGAATACATTTTTTGTCATATGCTTTCCCTATTATGTACGTTATCATTTGGTGTTTATTCTGGTCAACATATTTTTCATCAATTTCGACAACAAACTTTTTTTTCTGCCCACATTTTCAGCAAACTTTTTTTTTCTGACTTTTGCGGCGACAAAATATTTTTTTCAATTTTAATCTAGCCCCCCCCCCCCCCAGATATCAAATGGTGCGTCCCTTACTACGGGAGGCGGGGTATGGACGATTGGATGTTTAGCAGGAGTCACTGCCAAATGCTTGAATTATCATAGAATCCATCTTTTGCTGACAATAAATGGCTTAGGTTTGCTCTAATAACTGGTGTATTATGCTGATATTTTTTTTTATGTAGTGTTGGATATATTTTGCTTTATGTATGTACTGTTGTATTTCGCAAACACATTGTAGAAGGAAATAAATAAATTCTTGAGCGAGTGTGATTGGAAGTTTAGATCTCCCGGTGTTATGAGGCATACCCTGACAGTTAGAACCCTGAAGCCGAGAGAGCAAGAACTGTTCTGGGGAGCATCTGTTCTGAATGGCGTCTCTGATAGTACATCAACCCAGCACTGCCCCAATTCTGGGCCATCATCTTTGATGCTGTTCCAGCATTGGGGCAGCACTTGAGCAGCACACTCCGGCTGCTCCAGAGCGGGGTGAGGGAGGTACCCTACCAGGAATCAGTGCCAGATGTGAGCTAGTCTTCTCCACTTATAGGACCCCTGTCGTGTTGTGCAATTGCTCGGGCGCCTATTAGACAGCCTCAACACAGGTAAAACCGTGCCCCGGCTCTGTGGGCCAGGTGCCGTATTTTATACCAGTTAGATATATCGTAGGCTTCTGATTGGTCGAGATGGCCATCTCGACCAATCCGAAGCCTACGATATATCGTAACTTGTACAAGAATACGGGCCCAGGTTTATGGTATTTGTGGTATTTCATTATACATTAAATCCATTTTAGATTGAACAGTTGAAAGTAACGTAATCACTGACTAGCATGGCATTAAACCTTATAGTGCGGGGATCGACTTTAGACGTCAGAATCTATAGACGTTGATCCCAAGCACTGCAAGATAAAAATATGTATAATGGCCGTAGACCTATAACATAGGTATTCAAATGAAGTGGAAAGAGCTAACTAAGACATTTATGATGATTTCAAATTAAAAAAACACCTTTGGTCTCCATATTTTATACAAGCATATTTCAGCGTTGTAAGAGTTAGAAAGAATTAGATAATATGAAACTGCCACCTCTGATCCTGGGGCCCAGTTAGTCACCCCTACCCCTCCAATCCTGTCTCGGCCCAGCAAACACAAGACGTTGAAAAAATGGTGGCTTAATGTTCGGCCATCGTCTCGTATTTGCTGGGGGTTTCGCACCCATCATCGCCGGCACCCCTCCCCACAACACCCATACAATCCTGAACAGTGGACCTCCATCTTCCACAGTGACTCGCGCTGGATGAAGATGAGTTTGGCCATGGGGCGATATGATTTGGTTGGGGGGCGGGTGAGGTAGCTAGTCCAGGCAGGCGATCCCGGTGCCGGTGATGCATCCTGCCTGTCAGCCGGCTACGTGGCGCGGGGCCACAAGTCATTCCGGATCAGGACCGAGTGAGATGCGCTTTGCTCGCGCCCCCCTCCCCCCCCCCATCCTGCTGATTATGACAAAGGACCCGATCCGTGACTTGTCCGCGAACTACAGCCTGACCGCTCACAAAACCGTGCTCAAATTCCACAAAACACTCCTTCACCGTTTAGCGTTAGTTTTTCCAGTGATCTTGTGTGGCTGAAATTCTCCCAACCAGCGCACGTTTATTATACACAGTTGGTACAACACGGAGTAAACACATCCTGGTTGGGAAAATTTGACACACAATCACCGTTTCCTGGATGTATGATGTAGGCCTACAAGTTCCCAGCAAACACGAGACATTGACTCATTGTTGGCTCAACAAAATATGACCTGTAATTATGGACGCCTAAAGTATAATATAAGGTAGAGGGCTGAAGTGGAAGAAATAATCATCATGATTATTTCTGGTCTACATGGGCGGGGGCCCTGGTGCAGTGGTTAAAGCTGCCTGCCTGGAAAGTCGGAGATCATGGGTTCGTCCCCTGCTCTGGCAAGTTTCAAAGAATCAAAATGTTTCTTCCCCGTTCAGTCGTGGATGTTCAGTATTGTGTATTTATTCATTCATTCAGGCTCTCATCGTTGCATGTAGGCGAAATGATGTAAATCCTCCTTTCGGTTTGCATCATTACAAAAAATCAAAATTCCAATTGTAATTACACCGGGCTTCGACACCAAACATATTTAGCTTATTTTAATGACACCATCCAGATAGATTGTGGTGCAATCGTTCCACTAAAGCTCTTGGTACACACACATTGATGCCATAGAACTGCACCGGATTACTTTAGACCACAAGTACATAACTGTGTTACATCTACTTTATGTATATCACCTTGGTTCTATATACACACGTAGGTAAGTGTACATGGCAAACACAGATTGCACCACTTTCAGTTCTGCTCAGACTAAATCCGATCCGGCAAATAAGTTTCCCAGTTGTCTTTGCCTTTTTGTTCACCATTTTTGCTTTCTTCACAGGAAAGTTTATTGGCAGTGGCATTACTAGAAAAACTACCTAGCATCGTCCCAGTGTTGGACTAATAATGTGTCCACCTCAGACATCGTCCCGGTGCTGGCTTAATGATATGTCCATATCTGACATCGTCCCAGTGTTGGCCCAATGATGTGTTCATCTCTGACATCGTCCCAGTGTTGGCTAAATGATGTGTCTCCCTCACTAACTTCGTCCCAGTGTTGGCTAAATGATGTGTCTACCTCTCTGTCTGACATCGTCCCAGTGTTGGCTTAATAATGTGTATATCTCTCTAGCATCGTCCCAGTGCTGGCCTAATGATGTGTCTATCTCTCTAACATCGTCCCAGTGTTGGCCTAATGATGTGTCTACCTCTCTGACATCGTCCCAGCAGTGTTGGCCTAATAATTTGTCCATCTCTCTAACATCGTCCCAGTGTTGGCTTAATGATTCGTCCATCTCTCTAACATTGTCCCAGTGTTGGCATAATGATTTGTCCATCTCTTTAACTTCGTCCAAGTGTTGGCCTAATGATGTGTCTATTTTTCTAACATCGTCCCAATGTTGGCCTAATGATGTGTCTATCTCTCTAACTTTGTCCCAGTGTTGGCCTAATGATGTGTCTACCTCTCTAACATCGCCCCAGTGTTGGCCTAATGATGTGTATACCTCTATAACATCGCACAGTGTTGGCCTAGTGATGTGTCTTTCTTTCTGACATCATCGCAGTGTTGGCTTAATGATTTATCCATATCTATAACATCGTCCCAGTGTTGGAACAATGATTTGACCATCTATTAAACATCGTCCCAGTGTTGGCCTAATGATTTGTCCATCTTTCTCCCATCGTCCAAGTGTTGGCCTAATGATGTGTCTATCTCTCTAGCATCGTCCCAGTTATAGCCTAATGATGTGTCTACCTCTCTAACATCGTCCCAGTGTTGGCCATATGATGTGTCTTTCTTTCTGACATCGTCGCAGTGTTGGCTTAATGATGTGTCCACCTTTCTGAAATAGTCCTAGTGTTGGCTTAATGATGTGTCCACCTCTCTGACATCGTCCCAGTGCTGGCTTAATGATGTGTCCACCTTTCCGAAAACGTCCCAGTGTTGGCCTAATGATATGTCCATCTGTCTAACATCGTCCCAGTGTTGGCCTAATGATGTGTCCATCTGTCTAACATCGTCCCAGTGTTTGCCTAATGATGTGTCTCCCTCTCTGACATCATCGCAGTGTTGGCTAAATGATGTGTCAATATGTCCAACATCGTCCCAGTGTAAGTCTAATGATGTGTCCACCTCTCTGACATCGTCCCAGTGTTGGCCTAATGATGTGTCCATCTGTCTAACATCGTCCCAGAGTTGGCCTCATGATGTCTCAGCTTTTTTGACTTCGTCCCAGTGTTGTCCTAATGATTTGTCCATCTGTCTAACATCGTCTCAGTGCTGGCATAATGATTTCTCCATCTCTTTAACATCGTCCCAGTGTTGTCCTAATGGTGTGTTCATCTCTCTGACATCGTCCTAATGTTGGTCTAATGATGTGTCTACCTCTCTGTCTGACATCTTCCCAGTGTTGGCCTAATGATGTGCCTATCTCTCTAACATCGTCCCAGTGTTGGCTTGATGATTTGTCCATCTCTCTAACATCGTCCCAGTGTTTGCATAATGATTTGTCCATCTCTTTGACATCGTCCCAGTGTTGGCCTAATGATGTGTTCATTTTTCTAACATCTTCCCAGTGCTGGCCTAATGATGTGTCTAGCTCTCTAACATCGCCCCAGTGTTGGTCTAATGATGTGTATACCTCTATAACATCGTCACAGTGCTGGCCTAGTGATGTGTCTTTCTCTCTGACATCATCGCAGTGTTGGCTTAAAGATTTGTCCATATCTCTAACATCGTCCCAGTGCTGGCACGATGAATCGACTATCTATTTAACATCGTCCCAGTGTTGGCCTAATGATGTGTCCATCTTTCTAACATCGTATCAGTGTTGGCCTAATGATGTGCCTATCTCTCTAACATTGTCCCAGTTATGGCCTAATGATGTGTCTAGCTCTCTAACATCGCCCCAGTGTTGGTCTAATGATGTGTATACCTCTATAACATCGTCACAGTGCTGGCCTAGTGATGTGTCTTTCTCTCTGACATCTTCGCAGTGATGGCCTAATGATGTGTCCACCTTTCTGACATCGTACCAGTGCTGGCTTAATGATGTGTCCACCTTTCTGAAAACGTCCAAGTGTTGGCCTAATCATATGTCCATCTGTCTAACATTGTCCCAGTGTTGGCCTAATGATGCCTCCACCTCTCTGACATCGTACCAGTGTTGGCTTAATGATGTGTCCACCTCTCTGACATCGTCGCAGTGTTGGCCTAATGATGTGTCTACTTTTCTGACATCGTCCCAGTGTTGGCTTTATGATGTGTCCACCTCTCTGATATCGTACCAGTGTTGGCCTAATGATGCCTCCACCTCTCTGACATCGTACCAGTGTTGGCTTAATGATGTGTCCACCTCTCTGACATCGTCGCAGTGTTGGCCTAATGATGTGTCTACTTTTCTTACATCGTCCCAGTGTTGGCTTTATGATGTGTCCACCTCTCTGATATCGTACCAGTGTTGGCTTAATGATGTGTCCATCTGTCTAACATCGTCCCAGTGTTGGCCTTATTATGTGTCTACCTCTCTGACATTGTCGCAGTGTTGGCTAAATGATGTGTCAATATGTCCAACATCGTCCCAGTGTAAGTCTAATGATGTGTCCACCTCTCTGACATCGTCCCAGTGTTGGCCTAATGATGTGTCCATCTGTCTAACATCGTCCCAGTGTTGGCCTAATCATGCCTTCACCTCTCTGACATAGTACCAGTGTTGGCTTAATGATGTGTCCACCTCTCTGACATTGTCACAGTGTTGGCCTAATGATGTGTCTACCTTTCTGACATCGTCCCAGTGTTGGCTTCATTATGTGTCCACCTTTCTGACATCGTACCAGTGTTGGCTTAATGATTTGTCCACCTCTCTGACATCGTCGCAGTGTTGGCCTAGTGATGTGTCCACCTTTCTGACATAGTCCCAGTGTTGGCTTAATGATGTGTCTACCTCTCTGGCATCGTCCCAGTGTTGGCCTAATGATGTGTCCATCTGTCTAACATCGTCCCAGTGTTGGCCTAATCATGCCTCCACCTCTCTGACATCGTCCCAGTGTTGGCCTAATGTTGTGTCCATCTCTCTGACATCGTCCAAGTGTTGGCCTAATGATGTGTCCATCTCTCTGACATCGTCCAAGTGTTGGCCTAATGATGTGTCCATCTCTCTGACATCGTCCCGATGTTGGCTTTATGTTGTGCCCACCTCTCTGACATAGCTTGCAGGTTAGATGGCTGAGGTGAGTGAGTGAATATCGAAATATTGTTTTTACGTTGCTCTCTGTGCATTGAGGCAATATCACGACAGAAGGAAGCCTGAAGCCGGGACTATGACCCACTCTTATTTCGAATGACTATACACTCCAGGTCTTGAACAGTTTGGAGTACTGTACATGCACAGCCACGACGACAAATATCAGGCCCGACCGGGACTCGAACCTGGTATCTCAAGATAAAATCCCCAGTCGATACGAATGAGCCACCGGGCCGACCTGCTTATGTAAGTTGGTTGAGTAAATGTGAGAGGATGGCCTGGTTCCTCAGTAGAGGAGATTGCTGAGGTAAGTTGGTTGAGTTGGATGAGATGTTTTGTGGGTTGCTAAGAAGTGTGACTCATTATTGGTTGAGTGGACAGCCAAAGCGCCTTCGTTAAGTATTAATCGAGGCCCGAAATATTTGCTGACCGATTCCTACAATGAATTTGGATCGTGTTCTCAGATATTGCATGCATAGTGTGGATATTTGCATGGTGTTTGAAACATGTTCATTTCTTGGAAATTTGAAGATCCTATATTTATATGCAAATTATCGTTTTCAGATGAAGACAAGTGTATGTGATGACGTGTAATACTGACAATGCTTTGTTATAGATAAATGAAACAGTTTAATGGCAGTGTGTAAACAACAAAATACCAATATATTAGTGAACTCTGGGTATCGATGCAAACGATTATTTAAATCATGTGGTAGTTTGCTGCTCTACACACACACCACAGTCGCTTTACTATCGCCAAACTGGATGGAGCAGAATATCTGTGTACCTCAATGTAGTATGACAAAAAAATTAACCTCCATGAGAGTTTTAGTGAACACATATTGTTTTGTTTTTAAAATTTGAGCGCCATTGCATAATTAGATTGTTTTCTTTACGAGCGCATACATAGGGGACCTACATAAAATAATAGGTAATGGCAGTTTATCTATTTCTGGTAATGGATATGTTATATACCTGTGACTGACCGCCGTGTGCTGTGTTGTTATTTAAAAAAAAACATGTAAAAAAATATCGAAAATGATGATGGACTCCACTGCACAACACTGTGAGTAGCTCTCAAACGATATCGTAGCTCCATTTAGTTGCAGTCCTTTCAGGGGATTATTTGTGTAATTAATCCACTGCCTGGCCGTGGTGTGTGTGTGCCAGACACTTCACAGAGAGTACCCTGTCTGCCAGGGTGACCTCGTGTGGCCGTTGGCCCTAGATATCTGTTTGTGTATCACACATCAGGTCTGAAAAGCAGACAGGCAGTAACTAATTGCTTGAAAAGTCAGTAGTTACTGTCTGTTTGGCTTTTCACGGCTCACATCCTGTGTCCATAAGGAGATGGTCCACGTGAGTGGGTTATATACCCACACCCATTTCTCCCTATTTCATCCTTGCAACCCTTAATAGCCAGCTTTGGATTTATTTCTTTAACAATAGCTGTAGTTGAGTTCAAATTTGGTAAAATTAATTTAGTAGACGATATCGCTTTCCATTTAATTCCAAAGAGAAAACACTTTAAGGTTCGCACTTTTAATTTGGATATTTCATCAAACTTGGTATTTTCGTTAAGGTGGGAATTGTTGCCGAAATTCTCACCCTCAACACTGAATGAAACAGTTATTAAAATCCCTGATAGGTAAGGGTGTACGTAATAGTTATGTGGTATCGCAACAACGCTACCATTAACGTGATCGATTGATCACTAGTATACTTTGTACCAGATTTAGCAAAGTCGCACTATTTGCGGATGACCTCAAAAGTTCAAAGACAATTCTGAGTCGACAATCATGTATGGAACTTCAATCTGATATAGATTCAATGTACAAATGGTCACAATTGTGGCAAATGGATTTTAATGTTATTAAATGTTATATAATTTCCTTTACTAGATCCAAAAATCCGATTTTGTTCGATTATATTATGAATGGTGTACCCTTACAAAGAGAAGACGAGATACGCGACTTGGGAGTTATAATAACCAGTTCACTTTCTAGGAATAATCATATAGACAACATTATAAGCAAATCAGCTCGTATAAGTGGTTTAATTAAACGTACATTAGGATGGCATGCATCTTCGCAAAAACTAAATATATAATGTACTGTTCACTAGTACGCCCATTACTGGAATATTGTACTGTAGTATAGAGTGGCACTAGTCGTAAAAATATAAAAAATATAGAGAAAATTCAGAGGTCAATGACCCGATATGTTTTTAACTATGCTGAAGTAGATTATAAAGATCGACTACTAATGATGAACATTCTACCTTTATCTATGCGTCGTGAATATACTGACATTGTTTTCTTCTGGAAGTGTTTATACGGTAATTATGATGTTGATGTTAACGATTTTGTTAGTTTTTTCTCTGATGGTGGATGTTCCACTCGTAACTCGCTTGATTCTGGATTTCTTATGGTACCACCCTTGTGTCGTACAGACTGCTTCAAACGTAGCTTCTTCAATAGAATTGTTCCTATGTGGAATTCTTCACCATCTAATGTACGTCATATTACTAGTCACTCATCTTTTATATCCAGTTTAAAGCATCTTATGTTTGAAAAAATGAATACTAGTTTTGTCAGTAGTGATTGCTGCTCATGGTTTTTTAAATGTATGTGTTGTAATTGCCGGTTGTCATAATCATATTATTATAAAGGGCTGGTGGAAATTGAAAAATATGTTGGGTGGGAACTACTAGCAAAGGCTCCAATGGATCCTGTTTAGTTTCTCTCCCAGGTGTACATTTACTTTTTATATTCCAGTGTTATTATTACTTATTATTATGTGCCTCATGTATTTAATTTTATGTTATTTGTATATGTTATCAAACTGTTAATAATATCGTATCTTGTACACTGAATAAACTGAATTGAATTGAATTGAATTGAATTGAATTGAATTGAATTGAATTGAATTGAATATAGGCCTACACTGTAAAACGTCAGGGAGCTATCGCACAAAAAATCCTAGCTTTGATCTCATCCTACCTTTCTCTTATTTCCATTAGAAAAAATAAGGATCACTTCTAACTTTTCTAATGGAAATAAGATAAAATAAGGATAAGATTAAAGTTAGGATTTTTAGTAGGATGACCCCCAGCTGACAGGTGAAGAATGTCGTTGGTGCGTGTGTGCTAAAACGCGATGTCACCATTGATGTCTCCTTAATCCGTAATCATGTTAAATTGTCCTAAAACTCAGTTAAATTCATGTCAATCCTGCAGCCCCCCCAACCCCCCCCCCCCGCCTTGTCGTGACGATGAGAACAACCGCAATGAATAGGCAAACCGCAGTAACTGCGTCTTGAAAAGTAAGCAGTTACTGCTGTTTGCCTATTACATTACACACAGGCTCAACTCTCCTACACGTCGCCTTGACGACTGAGCGGACATGCGCTCTGGGGATTAACGTCACGCCATCTGATTGGCCAGGACAGCTTACATTACACCGCTTAACCTTTTTCAAGCTAGAGACACATGTATGCTTCAGCTGATGTATTTTGATTTTTTTTAATCCAGTACGTAGCAACTGTCACTACACAATAAAATCAATATACTTCAGTTTGATGTATTATACTTGGGTGTTTTATAACACAATTTTCAGCGTAGTTTTAGCGTAATTTTCATTCACCG
Organism: Flabesymbios commensalis; assembly: GCA_964017125.1. Lineage (NCBI taxonomy): Eukaryota > Metazoa > Annelida > Polychaeta > Terebellida > Flabelligeridae > Flabesymbios > Flabesymbios commensalis. The sequence goes on along the minus strand of OZ024904.1, from coordinate 99,551,909 downwards.
TAGGGTGGGAATTACCGCAGCAATTTAGACACCAAAGTGAATGAAAAAAATGAGAGAATATTACGGGTAGATAAAGAGTTCACCGAAATAGCGCACGGGCACGGCAAACACAGGAAGTGGTCTACCTGAAGTTAAATAACAGCTAAATGACTTGCGGGTAGTTTTAAGTCGCGGCAGCGAGACTAAAATTCAAATTCACGTTATTTCGGAGCGGGGGTGTTTGGCAGAAATGGAGGTAATAATGGTCATACAAAAGTAATAGTATAATAACCGGTCATGCATTGTTTTCGAGATGTCAGCACAACAAACTTTTTTCGTTTCTAAAACACAGGTTGTTTTCAATTTTTTTTCACAATAACTGTAGAACAATTTTTTTTCAAAAATTGTAACATATTATTTTTTTATGTCCCAGCAATTTTTTTCACAGTAACTGTACAACAAACTTTTTCCCCAACACATTTATTAAGTGCTTTATGCCTTATATATCGTCACCCTGGTATTAAAGGGTTTTTCCACTATTTATACCAATATATTAAATTTGAAATACCTGTACATCTATCTTCATTTCCATTTCTCAAAAGTTTTTCAGCGTTGACCGAGCTTGCTCTGAAAGACTAGTGTGGTTGTGATAATCTCAAGAGACATTGATTATTTGGGCTGTAAACATTAAATCAAATCAAAACTACATTTGTGCTGAAGTAGATCCAGTGTTTTCTACATTTCAAGAAGGCACAGAAAGTGTTTAGCTTGCCTTTTTACAAACCGTGGCGTGATGATAATAGGGGAATTAGTTGATTAGGATTGTTTAGTCTTTAACGATCCTCTCTGGATATGATAGGCTTATATCCAGAGTGGAGTCCTCAGCAGAATCGACCTGTCTTCTCTTTATCAATCAATGGCGGACTTGGCGTCTGGCAGCCGTCTTTAGTTTCTGCGACGAACACGAGACATGGTACAATGTTGTGTCAATGTTGGGCCAGCGTCTGCGACGCTGGCCCAACATTGACACAACATTGGAGAAATGGTGACACGCCACTTTGTCCGAATCATCATCATGCTCCAATATCTATGTATTGTGCAAATAATAACAGATGACCAGATGATAAAGTCCCCATCGCCCCCCCCCCTCCCAACCCCCAACAAACACTGGTCCACTGTCGGTTGGAGTTTGTGAGCATGTTGTCATTCTGAAGTGCATAGGCAAATAACTGTAACTGTGTAGTTTCCAGAAAGCAGTTGCTGCTGTTTGTCTGTGATTTGTAAAATCCTAATTGCACATTGCACAAAAATGAAATGAAATGAGATGAATGGGGCTTTAGGCCACATGTGTGCAAATATAGGCCAAACTGGGCCAGGAGAAGATCCTGAAGATGGTGAGATGAATGTGTTGACACTGCCCTCCAGACACAGGATTCGAAATTCAAATCCCACAGGATTCGAAATTCAAATCTTGGCGGTCTGAGGCCGAGCTCGCTACCTCTCGGTCACGGAGCCTCCCCACAATATTGAATCTTCACGAGTGAGCAGGGAAGAAACGTTTTGTTTCTTTGAAACTTGAATGTCAGAGTGAGGCTCGAGCCCGACTTTCCAAGCAGGCAGCTTTAACCACTGCACCAGAGCCTCCGCTGGACATTGCACGGTAAATTAGGAAAGATGTGATTTCAAGTTTGGCTCCTATACTTAGGCTCGAAACCCATTTATTTAAAGGCGCTTCCCAGACTGTAAGAGTCAAAATATTTACAATGGTCGTAGACCCATAACATAGGTTTTTAAATGAAGGGAAAAGAGAACTAAGAAATGTATGCTGATTTCAAATTGTAAAAAACCTTTGGTCTCTATGCATGGTTCATACAAACAATATTTCAGCATTGTGTGAGTACACATGATAAACTTACTCGCGCCACATAACGCAGTCAGTTGTTGATTATGTGGAGTCTGGATGAGGAGCGTGAGGAGGTAAGAAGAGAGGAGATTTTAGACTTGGTATCTCCACGAGAGGCCGGGGCAAACAACTCAATAGTCCAGGTGGCCGGCGTACCGGTCTGTTTGCCCTGCCCATGCGCAGAGTCATATGCCATGACCACTTAATCTAATTCCACTCATTTATCTGCAATCCCCATTTCGATTATCTAATCCACATTGTGTTTGTCGACACAATCCAGACTTGATGTCTGCGTCCAGAAGGGCTACGTGTGTAATTAGGGGGCCGTGGGGACACCGGCAAACACTGGGGCTCACCGGTGCTGGTCTAATGGTGGGCCAATGTTGCAGATAGTGGCCCAGCATTAGAGAAACATCGGAGCAACGTCTAGAAATTACAGGGACAAGCGTCCACAATGCTTTAACCCTTTTAGCGCGGCGATCGACTTCATACGTCCGTGTTTTGACGTCAGATTCTAACGTATAAAGACGATCCCGGCACCGGAAGACTGCACTATTTATGATGGCTGTAGATCCATAACATAGGTATTCAAACGAAACGGAAAGAGCTAACTAAGACAATTATGATGATTTCAAATTGAAAACAACCTTTGGTCTTCATGGTTTGTGCAAAAAATAGTTCAGCGTTGTAAGAGTTAAGTATATAGAATGCAAAGACAAGACAAACAGCAGTAACTACTTACTTGAAATGTAAGCAGTTACTTTTGCTTGATTTTGCAGTACAGGGATCTTGTCATAGGGCTGAGCAGCAGGTGCAGGGACAAATGGAACACCCCTTATAACGCACCGTGATGTGTCGGAAGATAGGAAAATAAGGCACCACAATTTGCATGACTTCAAATGATAGACAAGATCTGGAATGCGAAGTAAAGTATTTATATTTATCTGTTTATAGAAACAGTAGGCACTGTTGGATATGCTTAATAAGTCAAACCGTAAAATGCTGATGTTTTTTTAGTTATAAAACATTTTCTGGCCTTTTTTAAAGTTTATTTAAAGCTCATTAAAATAGTTCGCAATCATATATGGCTGTATACAATTGTTATGAAACGAATTTGCAGTAGAACATTGCATCAAAAATGTCAAACCACCGATATAATCATTTATTACAATTTTTTAATGATTTGTAATCCATAAACCTATTGGAACTACCCGCTTGCAATCTTTCTACATGTAAATATCTGCATTTTTTTATGGCAGATCCATGTCTGAACTGTTGATATGTTAGGTCCCCTGCACTGAAATGGTTAGCGTGTGGAATCACTCCAGACTGTCATTGTGGGGGAGGGGGTGTGGCACGGTCTCCCAGGATCATCAGATGACCAGTGGTCATTGTCCAGACATTTTCTTTCCAATTAACCATCAGAGCACAGGAGTTGCATTTCAATCACAGTTTTATATTTTGGTTAGAGTGGAGCGTGAGAGCGTTGAGTGCAATTTTATTTATGTACCATCCTTATTTACCACTGACATTGCACCACTATTCGTGCTTATTTGTATATTTCAGCCTATTGTTACTTCTTGCAAGTGGCTACTTTAAACTCATCCGACACTTGAAACTCCTTTGTTATATTGATGTACCATATACATTTTTACTAGAAGAATTACGAGAAAAAATTGTTAAATCCATCAACGTTGGTTGATTACCTATTTAGTCCATGATTTCATTTAGGTTACCTGCCCATGTCGTCCATATGATTTCACTTTTTGGCTACCTTCCCATCTACTCCATATGCTTTCACTTTGGCTACCTGCCCATATAGTCCATATGATTTCACTTAGGTTAGCTGTCCATATAGTCCATTTGATTTTACTTTGGTTACCTGGCCATGTAGTCCATATGATTTTACTTAGGTTACCTGACCATATAGTTTATATGATTTTACTTTCGCTGCCTGCCCATGTAGTCCATATGATTTCAGTTAGGTTAGCTGTCCATATAGTCCATATGATTTTACTTTGGTTACCTGACCATATAGTTCATATGATTTTACTTTCGCTGCCTGCCCATGTGGACCATATGATTTCAGTTAGGTTAGCTGTCCATATAGTCCATATCATTTTACTTTGGTTACCTGTCCATATAGTCCATATGATTTCACTTTGGTGACCTGACCATGTAGTCCATTTGATTTTACTTTGGTTACCTGGCCATGTAGTCCATATTATTTCACTAGGTTAGCTGCCCATATGGTCCAGATGATTTTACTTTGGTTACCTGCCCATGTAAACCCTATGATTTTACTTTGGTTACCTGCCCATGTAAACCCTATGATTTTACTTTGGTTACCTGCCCATGTAAACCCTATGATTTTACTTTGGTTACCTGGCTATGTAGTCCATATGATTTTACTTTGGTTACCTGGCCATGTAGTCCATATGATTTCACATTATTTATCTGCCCATATAAGTCCATATGATTTTACTTTGGTTACCTGGCCATATAGTCCATATGATTTCCCTTTGGTTACCTGCCCATATAGTCCATTTGATTTTACTTTGGTTACCTGCCCATGTAAACCCTATGATTTTACTTTGGTTACCTGCCCATGTAAACCCTATGATTTTACTTTGGTTACCTGCCCATGTAAACCCTATGATTTTACTTTGGTTACCTGGCTATGTAGTCCATATGATTTTACTTTGGTTACCTGGCCATGTAGTCCATATGATTTCACATTATTTATCTGCCCATATAAGTCCATATGATTTTACTTTGGTTACCTGCCCATATAGTCCATATGATTTCCCTTTGGTTACCTGCCCATATAGTCCATATGATTTTACTTTGGTTACCTGACCATGTAGTCCATATGATTTCCCTTTGGTTACCTGCCCATATAGTCCATATGATTTCCCTTTGGTTACCTGCCCATATAGTCCATATGATTTCCCTTTGGTTACCTGACCATGTAGTCCATATGATTGTACTTTGGTTACCTGCCCATATAGTCCATATGATTGTACTTTGGTTACCTGACCATGTAGTCCATATGATTGTACTTTGGTTACCTGCCCATATAGTCCATATGATTTCCCTTTGGTTACCTGGCCATGTAGTCCATATGATTGTACTTTGGTTACCTGCCCATATAGTCCATATGATTTCCCTTTGGTTACCTGACCATGTAGTCCATATGATTGTACTTTGGTTACCTGCCCATATAGTCCATATGATTTCCCTTTGGTTACCTGGCCATGTAGTCCATATGATTTCACATTATTTACCTGTCCATATAGTCCATATGATTTCACATTATTTACCTGCCCATATAGTCCATATGATTTCACTAGGTTAGCTGCCCATATAGTCCATATGATTTTACTTTGGTTACCTGACCATATAGTCCATATGATTGTACTTTGATTGCCTGCCCATGTAGTCCATATGATTTCACTTTTGTTACCTAGACATGTAGGCTAGTCTATATGATTGTACTTTAGTTGCCTGCCCATGTAATCCATATGATTTCAATTTAGTTAACTAACATCAATATATGCAAATGATTTGTCTCAAATTAAACCAATATGAGCAGCTTTCAAGTGGGTGAAAAAAAATATTTTTTAATGTAGTTATGGTGTTAAAAATTAAATTTCAATACAAATGATTCAGTTAACTTATTGTATGTGTACATAGCCAAGCCACAGCTGGTATTTCCATCAGGTTATTTCCAGCTATCACGGTTATAGGGTGGGTATGCCATCAGGATTCAGCTGGTCTCATGTATATTTCAGCTGCCCTTAAAAGCCCATCCAGCTCACACGACCGGCGCTGACCTGTACACACACCCTCTAATGGCAAGGTGACAGAAAACAACTCCACTGCAAACACATTACATCAACCCAATGTTGGTCCAATGTCGTAGATAGTTATAACAAATCTCTCAGTGCGAGGGAAAATCCTAACATAATAAATACCATTATATCAGCAAAAAAGTTAATGATGTTGGCTATTACATGTATGATATGCTATGGTGCTTCAATATTTAAATAAAGCTGGAAGCTTTGCGTATTGTTGACTATGATAGGCCTACTAAGAGTCTCGTGTTCGCCTCTTGCTGTGGCCGACATTGTGCTGTGTGTGCAGACTTTGTCCCCTGGAAGACACACTCGTTACTAGTAGTCGATAATAAAGAATTATATGCAAACAGTTTTAATTCAACTGTTCAGATATACCTCAGATAATAGAATGAAAAAAACCCAGTATAATGTTGTTTGTATATATTAATATGACAACTGACATTGTAAATGGCGTGCATATTTGCAACAATTCTACACTCAACAATCACACTATACTGCAATAGTTTATAAAGGTCCCATTTTTCATTCATTATAGAATAAAATATGTGTCATTAAGTTCCATGAAAATACTCCATGATGAGAAGTAAGTACCAGAGCATTGATTTACTTACACCGCTGACATATTTTTTGTATAAACCATGGAGACAAAGGTTTTTTCAATTTGAAATCATCATAAATATATTATTTAACTTTTGTCGCTTCATTTGAATACACCTATGTTATGAGTCTGAAGTCAATATATTTTGTTTAATTCGTTCAGTGTGGGGATTGACTTCAGACGTCAGATTCTGACGTCTTGTTTATTTGACTTCCAGTTAAAAACATGCAAAAATGGTACATTATAATTATTATTATCATTTTTTGAACATGTTATTAACTTTGATTGACGGGAACAGGTCGAGACGACCTCTACAATGCCTGTCAACCATATAAGTGAATTCAAATTATAGAATAAAATAATATCCATTGTTTAAAATTGCAATAGCAATTTAAAAATGTACATAGTATAGATTATAAAGTTTACTATTTGTACACATAAAATAAAATAACCGACAATTGTCTGTCATCTGTTTCCCGCACCAAAACCAGAGATAAAATAGCTACACTGTGCCCTACACCGTGTAGCAAAAAAGGACACTCTGGAAAGCGTAGAAACCTAATTAAAACGTCTGAATTCAGTCACCGCACTGAAGGGATTGAGAAAACCATATCTTTTCACTGATCTTCATGTGATCTTCATGACATAAAATTCAACTTAAACTTATTGAGCAGTAGACGAATATTTTTTTCAAAAACACCACGGACCTAATGTATCTGCATGTCTTTAAGCCCTTCAACCGATAAAAAAAAACTTTCACACACTTGGAGTTGTGTCTCGCTACCGCGACCCACAACTTCAAGTGGGTGAAAATTATCCATATTTGTTTAATTTGAGACCAATCATTTGCAATATGCGGATGTTTAAACACACATTTCATTTCCAATATTTTTCAATACAATAGTGATCTGATTATCTAATAAAACAGTTTAAAAACGACTTTGTTCGTGATTAGCGGTGTAAGGGGTTAGTGACCCACGGACCAGGGAGGGTTACTATAGGGATCTGTTGATCCCTGTGGCTATCAGAGGAGTCCGCGGATCATGACGTATTTATAGCCTCAATAATGACCGCTCTGTGAAACACAACCCACACACAAAACCCAATGTCCACTCGAGTCCTTTGTACTGCCATGTAAAGGCAAAGAGCAGTAACGCTTTACTTGAAACGTATGCAGTTACTGTTGTTTGTCTTTGTTCAGTAGTGTGGCTTTATAGTATCACATATCTTATCCCAGCAGAAACAAGATGGATTAATGTTGGTTTATAGTTGGTCCACCGTCTACGACGTTGGACAAACATTAAATCAACTCAAGTCATATTCAACGTATGCTTGGTAGGATCTGATCTCGTTATTTCTTGTGGATATCAATTAGGGTATAGAAACTGTGTTTTGAATAATGAGTTAAAATTATGTTTTAAATATTTGACATTAACAGAACTACTATTTTCCTATTTTAATAAATTTTATTAAATTTAATTAATTTTGTGGCCTGGATAGCTTATATATACAGAGTTTTTACATGACTACCACTCGCCATATTGTATTTCATAATGTTTCTACATTATAAAAAACACTACTACCTCTGATATATTGCTGTTAATACAGTAGGCTTAGCATAGATCGGGGGCGGAAAGGCTCAGCGATCTGGAGTGACGCTCGATTGTGAGGCGGAATGGGTGGATGCGTTGTTCCATATTTCACCTTGACCCCTCGGGTATATTACACAGGCCAGCACAGGTCATGTGATCCCTCTGAGTCCGGACGGATTCAGGTTGACCCTCGCAACGCTACAATATCTTGTATAAACCATGGAGAACAAATTTTTTTTTAATTTGAAATCAACATAAATGTCTTTCTGCTCTTTCTGCTTCATTTGAATACCTATGTTATGGGTCTACGGACATTCTATTTTTTTAATTCTTTCAGTTCGAGGATCGTCTTTAGACGTCAGAATCTGACTCTATGGACGTCTGAAGAAAGTGTTAATACACTACCAGGGAAGTAAAGGTGGAATTATGTTGTGCAAATGCAAACAGCAGTAACTGTTTACTTTACAAGTGAGCAGTTACTGCTGTTTGCCTTCGCACGTCTGTATTGGATACACTGAGGAACATGTCTGGTTGTATCATTGATACAGGAACATGATTGATTCTGTCATTGACAGAAAGAAGCTCGAAGCCGGGACTATGCCCTACTCTTTCGAATGACCCCAAGGGTTCTTTATAGTACACAGTAGGCTACCATAGGCAGCACAGTGAACTCCATGCCTTTGGACAGCTTGGAACACTGTATCTGTCATTGACATATGATTATTATTTATTTTCTAGTGTTCAACAGCAGATTCAGAATTAGGAGTTCAACTTGACATTACAACATACCCCATTCCTTTGAACAAAATACTCAATCGCATATGGGAGAACTACGCCCAGAGACGACTCCGACTGTTAATGCTCACAATCTCAGAAAAAATGTTCTTGTGGGTACATTAACTGTACAGAAAGTTACCACTGTATTCTACTACTTAACCCATTAAGATCGGGGATCGACTTTAGACGTCAGATTCTGAGTTTCTATTGACGTCAGACGCTGACGTCTAAAGTCAATCCCCGCAGTGAAAGAGTACAATATGTATAATGACCGTAGACCCACAAAATAAGTATTCAAATGGAGTGGGAAAAGCTATCTATTATATAGTAAGACATTTATGATTTCAAATTGAAGACACCTTTGGTATATTTGTAATAATATATGTCAGCGTTTTAAGGGTTAAACCCAAAAAACTCCTAATTATAGTTCAATTTGCTTGTGGTTCACATCCACATCCAATCAACAGCATAATATACAAGAGGCAAGAAAGGTCCGAGTAGTGAGATTGCTGGACGAACAAATAGGTAGTTGTTATGGTCATTGAGGGTAGTAAAGAGTGGTGTTCGTCCATTGTGGGCAGTGAAGGGTGGTGTCCGTCCACACAGATGCTGTCATCATCAAGTTACCACAGTCAACACAACCCAGGTCATCTGTAGTCACGTGACGCCAGTCACGACGTGTTGGGGACTGAGGTAAAATGGTCATGAGAGAAAACCAATAGTCAAACACTCTATCAGCGTATGAATGCTTAGTGATGACCACTCTTACAACGAAAGGTTATTTTGTGGTATTTTGTGGTATATGCCATGCCATGTCATGCCATGCCATGCCATGCCATGCCATGCCATGCCATGCCATGCCATGCCATACCATACCATACCATACCATACCATACCATACCATACCAGACCATGCCATGCCATGCCATGCCCTGCCATGCCATGCCATGCCATGCCATGCCATGCCATGCCATGCCATGCCAAGCCATGCCATGTCATGTCGGATCATACCAGAAAAATATTTTTATTCAAATGACAAGAAACACATAATTAATCCTGATGGTCTTCCCCGGTAGAGGGCCAGGAATATCCGGCTCGTCGTCAAGGCTCGAGCCACCATCTGTCAATCAAGACGGGAATAACTGATCAATGTAGCCAAGTTTTTTACTTTCTCCAATTTTTTTTACTTTCTCTCTTAAATTGATTTTGATTTCAAGATATCCAACACACTGTTTAAAACATTCAGTTTAGGTAGGCATGCACACGCACATTTGGTGTCTTGTGTTTTGGCCCCAAGTGTTACTAAACCAGCAGACACAAAACGTTGAAGCAAGGTTGATCTAACGTTTGTCCCGCGTCGTAGACGGTGGACAAACGTTAAACCAACATGGATTCAACGTCTTGTGTCTGCTGGGCAACCCAATGGAAATAATTTATCGTGCAACAATCAAAATGCATTTTAATCCCGCCTTCGAGATGAAGGTCCGTCCCTCAGCCATTGTTGCTGCTCAAACGTCTGTTCTGCAGTGCAAAGACACACAGCAGTAACTGCTTACTTTCCATGCAATCATTTACTGCTGTTTGTCTTTTCACTCAGTGTTGTCATCCGTTGAGCTTGCGTGATGTCTGAATCGTGCTAATCTGATTTGATCTGTTGCAGGACCAGTTAATAATACGTTAGAGGAATAACTGTCTGCTAAAAGACAGATCCCAGACAATAGCCAGACGTCCGGCGGAAATTAAATTAGTGGATCCCCCCTCTTATGCGCAAGCGGCGATATTCGCCATTCGCTTTATAAAAAATGTCTGCCTTTAATAACAGTAATTACCAATCAGCCAGAATAGAAAAGCTGTGAGTTCTAAAGCAGACTGGTATGGCGTGTGGACGGGCCGCTGTACGACCCCTCCAGTGTTTTACCACATGTGTTCCCATAATATTAAATCTTGATTATATTTAACTCTTTCCCCCTCCCCTAGGGTCGCATATAGAACTATTGAGGGGCTAGGGTTGTGTGTGTACTTTTCAAAGCAATGTTTACCTAATAATACGCCATCGAAATACATGAAATATCTTTAGTTGTAGCACAGGTTATCAACTATAATTCCATTTGGGAGGTGTTTATCACAAATAAAATATGTAAACTTAATCATGTTTACGTCGGAGTTTAGTATCATTTTCAGCAAGCATTTCACTCAAGCGAGCACGATATAATCTGTCTTAATTAGGTAGTTTTCAACTTTAATTTTATTATGTTTATTTATGTAAAATTAATGACAGCATGAAACGTCTTTATTCCGATGGTATTAAGACATAAATCTGAACGTTTAAATTAATATGAATCTTTAAATAAATATGTAACAATTTTCATGACTTCGAACCCAGAATTGCTAGATCAATTCACATGCATTACCAAATAAATAAATACTAGAATATAATAGTTAATGCCAAAGCATGGTATTCAATATCTACTTACACAAGCACGGAGTGACGTGGGTCATCAACTGATTCCTTGAAGTCACATTCTTTGCAGCTCTCAATGTAATGTAATGTTGGCGTAATGTAATGTTGGCGTAATGTAATGTTGGTGTGATGTAATGTTGGCGTAATGTAATGTAGTGTAATGTTGGCGTAATGTAATGTAATGTTGGCGTAATGTAATGTTGGCGTAATGTCATGTAATGTTACCGTAATGTAATGTTATGTAATGTAAAGTAATGTAATGTAAAGTAATGTAATGTTGGCGTAATGTAATGTTGACGTAATGTAATGTTGGCGTAATGTAATGTAGTGTAATGTTGGCGTAATGTAATGTAATGTTGGCGTAATGTAATGTAATGTTGGCGTAATGTAATGTAATGTAATGTAATGTTGGCGTAATGTAATGTAATATTGGCGTAATGTAATGTAATCTAAGGTGATGTGATGTTGGTTTATTGTATTGTAATGTAATGTAATGTTGGTGTGATGTTATGTAATGTAATGTTGTATGATGTTGGCGTAATGTAATGTAATGTTGGCGTAATGTAATGTGCTGTAATGTTGGCGTGATGCAATGTAATGTGATGTAATGTTAGCGTCATGTAATGTAATGTAATTTAATGTAATGTAATGTTATATAATGTTGACGTAATGTATTGTACTGTAATGTAATGTAATGTTGGCGCGATGTAATGTAATGTAATGTTGGCGTAATGTTGACGTAATGAAATGTTATGTAATATTTGTGTAACGTGATGTGCTGTAATGTTGGCGTAATGTAATGTAATGTAATGTAATGTAATGTAATGTAATGTAATGTAATGTAATGTTGGCGTAATGTAATGTAATGTAATGTAATGTAATGTAATGTAATGTAATGTAATGTAATGTGATGTAATGTAATGTAATGTAATGTAATGTAATGTAATGTTGGCTAATGTACTGTTGGCGTAATGCGATGTAATGTTGACGTAATGTAATGCGATGTATTGTGATGTAATGTAATGTTGACCTCATTTAATGTAATGCCATGTGATGTAATATTGACGTAATGTAATGTAACGTAATGCAATGTTGGCGTAATGTAATGTAGTGTAATGTAATGTAATGTAATGTAATGTAATGTAATGTAATGTAATGTAATGTAATGTATTGTTGTGTTTTCCTCCACCTACAACCAGAGCTCTTGACACATTTTCTAGGTTTAAATTGAAAGAAAAAAACAGTCAAATATATAAAAGAACTGTCAACAATATTAATATCAATCAGTTGTATGTATTGTGACGTCTACTAAATTACGTATATATTCCTCTTATATACCTCTTTTGGTATAATCCTACCAAAGGGGTATTTTTTTCAATTTGGAAGAAAAATTAATTTTGCGAAAACGCGCGCCTAATTCGGCAATTGTGCCAGCAATGTCAGCTTTAGATGAATGAAAAATGTCAGGGAGTAATACAGAACCTAACAACGCTGAAATATTTTTATAACGCTGAAATATTTTAATACCAACCAAGAGATCAAAGGGTTTTCTTCGATTTGAATTAATCTTAAATATATCTGTTAGCTTTTTCCGCTTCATTTGAATATCTATGTTACGGGTCTACGGACATTACAAATATTTTACTATCTCAGTGCGGGTTTCGACTTTAGACGTTAGAATATGACGTCTATAGACGGCAGATTCTGACGTCTAAGGGCCGTCCCTACGCTGAAAGGGTCAAAGAGTTAATGGCAGTCTCAGGGTTCACCATGGTAACAGTGCAGAATCATCTCAGCACAATGAAACGGTGGATGGGGCACCGCAGCGACCAGAGGGTTAAATCCCGGCCGACGTCCAAATCCGGCGCACCTTAGCACAAAAACATGCAAATGGGTGTATTCTGATCTGTGTTGGTTGCATGACAGGGTGCGGTAGGGCGCGAATCGAAGGCGCCCGCCTGATCTGCTCTGCAAAACCAAAAGGCGGTATCTGCTTACTTGTAAAGTAAGCAGATACCGTCTTTTGGATTTGCTCCATTGATGGCCTTGCCCGCTTCAACCTTCTCGTATTCTGAGAGAGGGGTGTGCTGTAAGTCTTCCTGTATTTTAATCAGCTCGTCAGCAAATATCGCCGTGGATTAACAGACTAGATTTACAGAAGACGACTCCTCATCGTTATGCGGCGGATTTCCTACGCCAGTAGATATACGGTTTCAAGCCTTAAAGCGCTGACTTTTTGTATAAAAACATTGGAAGACAAAGGGTTTTTTTCAATTTGAAATAATCGTAAAGTTAGTTAGCTCCCTCCGATTCATTTTATTACCTACTTTATATGTCTACGGCCATTATAAATACGTTTACTCTTTCCCTGCGGGGATCGACTTTAGTCGTCAGAATCTGACGCCTACAGACGTCAGATTCTGACGACTAAAGTCGATCCCCCGGCTGTAAGGGCCAAGCCAAATATGACGATGAAATGGATAATATAGTTTGTGGTAGATGCTCAATTAGTCAAATAGTCTTAGTCTTAGTCTTCATTTGGAGCTGGAAACTTTAACTTTTTCAGTGCGGAGACCGACATCAGATGTCAAAATTTGATTCTGACGTCTAAAGTTGATCCCCGCACTGAAAGAATTTAACATGTATAATGGCCGTTGATCCATAACATAGTTATTCAAAAGAAGCGGAAAGAGCTAACTAAGAAATTTATGATCATATCAAATTGGAAAAAGGTCTCTTTGTTGATATAAAATATATTAGCGCCTAAAGGTTAAAACCTTCTCATATTCTGAAAGGCGGGTCCTATAAGTCTTCCTTCATGTTAATCAGACCCTCAGCAAAATACTGGAACCTCCAATTTGGAGGTGGATTAACAAAATTATTAATAGAAGATCACATCAGATCTTACAAAAATGCAGGTGATGTTTATTTCCTATAATTGCTACTCCCTTTATCGACAAAACCCCTTCTCCTGATGTGACCGAAAATACATATACACGGGGTGAATCTAGTTTCAAACAAAATAAAATGCCACTGGAAGTGAAAAAAATGTGATAGATAGATGTTCACTTAGTCAAATATTTGAATTTTTGATATATCTATTTTCAATATAAAGATATGTTTTTCGTCATTTAAAGCTGGAAATTGTGTTAGAGAATCAAAATTATGTGATGTTTTTAGGTATGCCTACATTTTATTTTAAAGTTTTGTAGCCCATGTACGCTGTTTGAAATCCACAACTAAAAAAAACTGTTAGTTTGTTTATTACATTTTTTCTTAAGCACAGTTATGCATACCCCCCATTGGTTTTAGCAGCCTAGAGCACTGAACTGAAACACGCAACGGCATGCAGAGTCCCACATTTCAGCCAGTGAGCAGCCTCGACATATATCCCAGCGCCAGTGAACAACATTGAGCCAATGTTGAGCCGGAATAATATGAGAAAATGATATGGAATTATATTCGGTGTCATTTCGATGAGATTTATTATTTATAAGTCTCGGTAAACCACATCAAACAATGCATTACATGGAGCGTATGATCTGATAAGGTTCTACGCAATCGAGTTGTTTTGTCGTGCAAAGGCAAACAGCAGTAACTTGAACAGTAAACAGTGACTGTTGCTCGCCTATGCAATTCAGTATGTCCAGAAAAATACAGCATGGATGGAATATATGAAATATGTTGATTTGTTGAATAGTCAGTCAAAAAAAAACGTGATGCCTAGATGTGATACAATTATATTTACAATAGAATGGCCAGATAAATAATAAAATATTATTGTGCTTTCCAGTACGATCTTATTCGTTGGATATACCAATAAATTGTTCAGTGGCAACAAGAGCAAAAATGAAGTGAGAGAGATTAAATCAAACTTTAATTGTGTATTCATTGCCATTCGCATCCGGATCTATTGAACTTTCCTATCTTTTGAATTGCGACTGTTGGTAATTTCATTGTCCCATCCTGCTGAACGTGTGAGAAAAAACAAAGTTGTTCATTTTTCGTGCTGTATGGAAATGTCCAATGAACAATGTCTTCGCCTAAAAGCTCACATCTGAATTATTGCACGAGTGCTGTGCTGTCCATATCACACTGAAATGAACACCGTTTTCATATCATATCCGCTCTTTTTGAATGTGACTGAGAAGCACAATCCTTGTTTTTTTCCTCCCCCCCCCCCCCCAGTGAGCGATGCGATGGGGAGGGGGTGATCTGGATCCGTGAATGGATCTAGCGAGAGGGGGGGGGGTGAGAGGGATAAGTTTACGGATATTACCTTCATGTTTGGCCGCCATGTGCCGCAGTTTGCACAGTATGGCGCCAAACGTCAGCCACAACAGCGACGCCTGTCAACCTATTCACGCTCCATCAACCACTACACCATTAACCCTGACAGCGCGGAAATATTTTTTATCAACTATGGTGATTAAAGGGTCTTTTTAATTTGAAATCATCATAAATGTCTTATTTAGCTCTTTCCGCTTCATTTGAATACCTATGTTATGGGTCTACGGTCATTATAAATATTTAACTCTATAGTGCGGGGATCGACTTTAGACGTCAGAATATGACGTCTATAGACGTCATATTCTGACGTCCAAAGTCAATCCCCGCATTGAAAGGGTTGGTCACCCTCTCACATCAACCAATCTAGAAACAGACATAATACATTTACCTCTTTAAACTCTCATTTTGGCTCAAAACATTACTTTAAATTCCTTAATAACTGAATTAATATCTAACCCTTCAAAGCTTAGAAAAGGGATTTTTATGAAATAGTTTTGTCAATGTTGTAATTTACCACCCACTTCAAGTTATCTTGATCCACTGTAAGTTAAGAATTGCGATAGCAATTCGCGGATTGTAATGAATGAAGATTTGAATGGTAATTTCAGGCTTCAAGGGGTTAAAGATCGATCGTTTAGAAAATGTTATATTTTTATTTAATTCAGTGGAAGTTGACATTTAATGCGCAATTTCCAAAATCACTGAAATCAAATTATTTTCAATCAAGACAAACTGGAATGATTCGATGTTTAATTTGCAGGAAGTTATTGTTAATTTTGGGTTATGCATTCTGGATCCAGTCAATAATATGTGTTATGTCCTGGAACAAATTGCAACATAACTTATTTTCAATAATGTTTAAAATTAAAATGCCAATAACGTTCGACAAGTTCCATTTTTTTATCCAGGCTCGCTGCTCTGGGATAATAAAGCGTCGTAATAAATGAGTCGAAAGCCGCCCCGCGGATACCAGGTCAAGCGCGCTTATACCTCCCGGTCACGAAGGCATCTAGACGCGAGACGTTGGCCCGATGTTGTTTTAATGATGAGAAAGCGTCTCAGACGGTGAACCAACATTAAAACAATATCGGGCTAACGTATCGTACAATATTCTCTGCATCATACAATACGTTCCACATGAACTCTAGACATTTTACAAATCTTACTTTTGTACATTTGTCAGTGGTGTTTGTAATAGAGGTTAGCTTGTCTTAAAGTTTTGAAACAGCGCTTTAAAAATTTGTTTGATTGAAAACATAAGTAAAACTGACATTTTTTCAATCAATTATAATAACAATTGCCTCCTACAATATCCCTCCTGTTATAGTTTAAGGTTGGCGTAGATTTCAGTTAGGCCTAAATGTTTCTTACCTAAAAGTAGTTGACGCGCTTTAGCGATTCTAGCGCTCATTCAGCCTTTAGGACTTCGTGGGTTAATCCTGTTAACAGACAGGGGACATGGGCGGCTTCCCCGGGATTAAGTTTCCCGTTAAAAACGCAGTCAACCCCCGCCATTTGTCGGCATATCGTGTTGCCCCCGTTATGATTGGCGAACATTCACAGAGTTTATTGTCTCCTCAACGGCTGATCACGCCAGCGTTATCAATATCCACATAATACAACAGACGCTGACACAATGTTGGCGTAATGTTGGGCCTGCTTCCCACTCCTACATAACTTACATGATTTACGTCATGATTAAATGAAATCATCATAAATGTCTTCATTTGAATACCTATGTTATGGGTTAACGGTCGCTATAAATTGTATAATTTTAATTCTTTCAGTGTGGGATCGACTTTAGACGTTAGAATCTGACGTCCATAAATTCGGTCCCCGCACTGAAAGGGTTGAATCACTTTGTGATATGAAATGTTTATTTGAGCAAAGCACAATAAAATAATCAAAAATCCACCATCATGAAAATGGATCGTGACAGGAGAAAAAATAGAAAATTAATTAGTTGTTATGAAAAAATTACAGTATCATCTTGAAAACATATTCACTTTTTGGATGGTTGGAGATATTTTAGTCAATTACAGCTAGCGCATTTTATTAAAGTAAAATATTATTTTAGTTTATTGCTGATTGTTTTTGTGTACGCATAGGTATGCATATGGTATGCATAGGGGTATATATAGATATATGCATAGACAAATTGTTATATTTTGCATACATCTTGTTTTATGTCATGATGAGCTACGTAGGCTAAACTGGGCCGCAACTCATGCTTTAGAATAACGAAAAGGTGAATTATTATGAAAAAACACCAGACCACGAATCGAACCCAAAACGCAAAAATCTTAAGAAATATTTAATACAAATACAAAGCACAGCTGACTGAATAATTAAACTTGTATTGTTATTTTTTTTTATTTTAGGAAAAAAGAATAGGGAAAACAAATAAATGGTTATTTCATGGTTTCAGGGAATCATAAAAAAATGCATCACTATTTGATGGAATAAGGCGCTCGGCTATTTTAGAAATGTATAATAAAGTAGTTGTTTTTAAATAGACATTTGGAAGAGGGGACGAATTTTTTAAAATTAAAGATTAATCTGATCCTCCCTGGATTGACAGTGAAGTTAGACACCTGCACGAAGTCAAACATACAGAACATACTCCAAGCGATTCTGGGGTTATTTTAAATCTAAAACAAATTCTCCGTTTATAAAACAGATGAAAATAATTGATGTGACACATAATCAAACTTTCTGATGTAATTTTTTTCTACTCAAGAAGTGTGTACGGTGTTGAGCAGATTAGATGTTAACAAAACGTTTGACACTGACAATCCATCACCATATATCTTGAAGCAGTGTGCCACATAATTATCTCCCTCGTTGGGTATTTTGCTTATTTTTGACAACGGTCTCAGTTAATGGAAGCCTTCCATTGACCTTCTATTGCAAGGCATCTAACTTAGTACAAATTTATAAAAAAAAGAGACAAGAGTAGCATTGGAAACTAGCGTCCAGTTGTGTATCAAAAATTATGAAAAGATGTATTTTTCCAACGTAAATTACGTTTTTAAATTTAAATCATGTACCACTCAGCTTAGATACATATGATAGGTAGTGGTTTGGATGCCTCTGACAGGGTTGATGTGATATATCAGACATAAGCAAAGCGTTTAATTTGTAATTCACAAGCTTCTAATTCACAAACTTCTATCTAATAGAATTGTTTTTATCTTGGTTTAAATCTTATCTGACCAACAGATTCAAACGTGTTGTTTTAGATGGCCATACATCTGAATGGTTACCAGCTCTTTCTGGGGTACTCCAGGGATCTATTCTAGGGCCACTCCTATTTATTTTATTCGTAAACGACATGCCTTTATCTTGTTTTTTTATCTAAAACTGATCTATGTGCTGCTAAAGTTTATGTGAAAAGTGAACAAAAATTAGACTGCACATTACTTCAAGCTGACTTAAATGGGCTTTTTAAGAATAAGAGTCGCCGTAATAGGCAACAGTATACTTTAATTATATGCTACATGGTAATAGCTTATAATGTTACACCAGTCGTCGATTTTTGGTATACTTGTTTCTTCTGATTTAAGTTGGAAAGACCACAAAAACAATGCTGCAAGTGAATGTAATCCACTTAATGGTAGGATCGAACGAGTTGTTGGCTACCATGCTCCCAGTAATGTCGCACTCAACCTGTATAAATCTTTGATAAGGAGCATAGCTTAGCATAGCACTCCGGTTTGCTTTACCTCAGATTTCCAATGAGCTAACACAGCTTGAAAGTACTAGTATTCAACGACGGATGGCACGTTTCGTGACTAAGTTTGATGGCCACAGTTAACAGGACTTATTACCGTTATGTTTTTAATGTGAAACTACAGATCTTGTTTTATTTTATAAATGTTTGAATAACATATTGAAAATTTCATTCAAACTATTGATGTCAGTTCGTCGCGAAGATCTGCTGACTGTGGCATACTTTTGACAAGAACTGAGACCTACAAAAAGTCCTACTTCAATAGAGTTGTTAGAGAAAGGAACTCTCTTGCCTAACTGATCCGTGAATCATCCTCACTTTATTCACTCAAAATTACATAAATCGTTTAATGTTGGGGGCCCTGGTGCAGTTGTTAAAGCTGCCTGCTTGTAAAGTCAAAGGAACAAAATGTTACTTCCTCGCTCACTTGTAAAGATTATGATGGGGACCGAGAGGTGGTGTGCTCGGCCTCAGAATTTTTAATTCTATGTCTAGAGGGCGGTGTCATCTCATTCATCTCACCATCCTCAGGAGGTTGTCTTGGCCTAGTTCGGCCTACATGTGCACAAAAGGTAAAAACCCCATTCATAGCAATGTGTGTACGTGGACATTTGCTTGCAGGTTCCAGCTGTATGTGAGCAATAATATGAGACATATGTTCCTGTGATAGTATTGTGAAATATGTCAACATACTTATTATATTATACATATTAATATTTAGTATCAATTATCGATGATATTGTTGTGCAATACTATTTATTAGAATACTGCCATGCAAAGCCAAAGGCAGTATCTGCTCACTTGTAAAGTAAGCAGATGATGTCTTAATGTTAATTACATCTGTACTTTTATCAATCTTTGCTTATTTACATGATTTTAACTTACTGTTATCGATTTTAACACAATAGCCTTGTTGCATATATAATTGTATTGTAATGTTTCTATTAGCGCGGTGATCGACTTTAGACGTCAGATTTTGACCTGTAAAGTCGATCCCCGCGCTGAAAAAAAGTAAAATATTTATGATATCCGGAGACCCATAGCAAATGAAGCAGAAAGAGCTAACTAAGACATTTATGATGATTTTAAATTGAAAAAGCCCTTTGGTCTCTGGTTTGTATAAACATATTTCAGCGCTTTAAGGGTTAATGTCTAGGTTTTGAGAGGGTCAATCACAACAAATCAAGCCTTATTAATTATTGTCAGTGTTTGGTCATTCACATTCATCAGATCCACTATCCTTCCACTCCCGTCAGCTATAGTGGCTCTGACTGATTACACTGTAGAATGTGTTCTGTAGAAATATTCATGAATTTTACTTCATTTTTTATGTGGCCAATAAGGCGATACCTGACAAAAATGGCGTCCTCGACATTCTAAATCACATGTTTAGGCCAAGAAATTCATGTGACCAGGCACGTGACTATTTTTATGAAATTAACAGCTTCTTTTAACATGTTTAAGAGAGGGTGGGGTTGACCATGGAGGGGCTTGACTACATCATTACATCAAAAATGCTATATTTCGTGTTCAACTTGGCCTTACATCCTGTGGATATTTAGGCCTGACATTATGTGCTCCTGTCAGTATGGTCTGATGAGATATAGGCCTATATATGTACATATATCATGTGTATTAACTATCCTAGTATAGTTTTTACTATGTAAGTCAGAAAATACATTCTAAACATATGCTCAAGGTTGTTTTTATGTTGGGCCAGCGTCGTAGACGGTTGACATACATCAATCCAGCATTGTCAATCCTACAGCGTAAACATGATCGGTGTGCACCAGCCCAATCTTTTCTTAATGTTGGGCCTGCGTCGCAAACGATGGAACAACGTTAAACCAATATTGGGTCAGTGTATCGTGCTGACTGAGACTGCACACCAGTAAGTACAATGACCCAGCGCTGGGTTCATGTTAATCCAAAATCTGAGATGATGTTTCAACATTAAACAAAGAGCGGTTGTTACCATCACTGTAGACATTCTGCTGGTATTTCTTACACAAAAGCAGGTCAGCAATAACACAAGTAAAAGACGCCGTCATTGTATAGGATGGACCAACTATATTACAACACAGGTTGATTGCATGTACTGGTCATAATAATACTAGGCATATAATGACGATCATAACCCAGTATAGGGGAGATATAATTATATAAACTTGTCTCTCATAGGTGCAAGGAAAGCTCGAACTTGACATAGTTTTCAGGGTCAGGTGTGGGTCACCATACACCAGTTTATGAGGACCTATCAGAACGCTGCAATTACAGAAGAGTTTCTCAAAGCTTTGCAGCAAGGCCAGCTAGCTGTCCTAGTCTGGCCTTGAGAAGGAGGCTGGAGTTTGCTTTGAAGGTAAATATTAGGTAAATATATACTTGAATAATCCATATTATTTTCCACCCCTTTACCACAAAGAGGTAAATCCACACATATCATGCGTTAGCCCTTACAGCGCGGGGGTCGACTTTAGTCGTCAAAATCTGACGTCTGTAGACGTCAGATTCTGACGACTAGAGTAAGAGTAAAAATATTTATACTGTTTATATTTATAATATTTCGTATGTTTCTATGCATACATCCATGTGTAACTTTATACATCCCGCCCAAAAACATTTCAGGAATAAAATAAAATAAAATAAAGTATCACTTTCATTTTATGCGCTAGCTGTAATTCACAAAAATGTCACCAACAATCCACAAATTGATATAGACACAGTGAAAATGTTTTCAAGATGATACTGTACTTTTTTCATAACAACTAATTCATTTTCTATTTTTTCTGCTGTCACGATCCATTCATGTTGGTTTTAGTTACTTTTTTTTCTTTACTAAAATACAAATTCTATATCACGAAGTGACATAACTGTTTCAGCGCGGGGGCCGACTTTAGACGTCAGAATCGACGTATGTAGACGTCAGACTCTGACGTCTAAAGTCCCCGCACTGTAAGAGTACAAATATTTATAGTGGCCGTAGATTCATAACATAGGTATTCAATTGAAACAGAAAGAGCTAACTAAGACAATTATGATGATTTCAAATTCAAAAAACCCTTTGTCTCCATGATTTATACAAAATTATTTTAGCGTTGAAAGGGTTAATCAAAACATGCCACATGGTCAACGGAGAAGTTTTCACAATACCATTTAATTTGTCAGTAGTTCATTGTCATTATTATTCCCCTGATCCTTGCGCGTATCCACTGAGAATGAATTATTACTGGAACGTCCGGCGTAACCAGTGATTCCGAAAATAAACTTTTAATTGACTGAGTACACAAAGTTAATAGTGTTTCTCTCTTTGTGATTGGTGACTAGTTATCTGTTGGCCGTCATCAAGATGTCCAGTCATTATTTACCTTCTAACGGTCAGTTGACACCAACAGATGCTCAGGCAGCTGGACAGGTCAGCCTAGGAGCTGTGAGCTGAGTGTCCAGTCACTGGTCAGTGGTGTGTTTGACAAGCTGACCG
Organism: Flabesymbios commensalis; assembly: GCA_964017125.1. NCBI lineage: Eukaryota > Metazoa > Annelida > Polychaeta > Terebellida > Flabelligeridae > Flabesymbios > Flabesymbios commensalis. The sequence goes on along the minus strand of OZ024904.1, from coordinate 99,529,238 downwards.
CTACGCCTGCCATGTGTTGCTCTCAACAGACACAGATACGACGCGAGTGATAGATCATTATTTGAAGAATATTAATCGACTTCTGCATATTACCAATCATATCTTATAGTTAATAACAGATTTTGATATCTACCACAGTAGCAGTCATGCAGGCGGGCAGGCAGGCAGGCAGGCTTGTTTGCTTGCTTGGTTTTTGCTTGTTTGCTTGCTTTCTTTTTTGCTTGTTTCCTTGGTTGGTTGCTTGCTTGCTTTCTTGCTTGCTTGCTTGCTTGCTTGCTTGCCTGCTTCGTTTGTTCGTTCGTTCGTTCGTTCGTTCGTTCGTTCGTTCGTTCGTTCATTCATTCGTTAGCTCGTTCGTTCATCAGCTCGCTCATTCGTTCGCTCCTTTGTTAATTTATTCAACTTTTATTTATTTATATTTATTTATTTATAAACACATGTATTAAATATCTCTCATTTTTTATATTTTCATCTCACCTATTTTTCTATTTTTTCATGTGGATCCTTTGTTTCACTTCATTTGTTGCTTCATCAACATGATGGTTTTTAACAATTTTTCCAGGGAGAGGGACACAAAACAAAAAATGTCAGAAAAAAAGTTTAGTGTAAACGCCTGTTAATCGTTCACCATCTGCTTGACAAACTGCGCTGTTATTCAGAGCTCCCAGCGTGATACCGGACCTTGTTTCTCCCTCATTATTCGAAAACGATTGGATACAGAAAAAACTAAGCCCCGTTTAAAGGATCTGGCAGACCAGGGGGGGAGGGGGTTGGATGACGAGGGGGCTCATCTGTGGCTCTCTAAATATTAATCCTTTGACGACCTATGCTATTTTTCAATCATTGTTAATATTCATCAACTACCTATTCCAGTTTTCAATGAAATAATAGCTGTTAGTTGTAATCACTATTTGTTGGTCTTTATTTTGGACGTTGTGGTTCGCGGCAGACAGGTACAACTTGCAGGTGGATTAAAAATTAATTACTAAGTTGACGCCCAAAGGGTTAAAAACCTGTTGTTTTTAACCCTTAAAGCGCTGATATAGTTTTATATAAACCAAGATACCAAAATTAGGTTTTTTGCAATTTGAAATCACCATAAATGTCTTAGTCAGCTCTTTCTGCTCCATTTGAATACCTATCTTATGGGTCTACGGTCATTATAAATATTTTACTCTTACAGTGCGAGGATCGACTTTTGACGTCAAAATCTGACGTCCACAGACGGCAGATTCTGACGTCTAAAGTCGATCACCGGGCTGCAAGGCTTAATGAGCTCGTATTATGGAAGAACATTAAAAAATATTTTTTCGTCTGTGCTCAATACAAACGACTAAAAATAAAATGCATACATTTAATACAAAACCACAATTTTTATATTTTCAAGACATTGTATTTGACAAAAGACAAAAAACACAATATATTATATTTTTGAGACATTAGATTAGATCTGTTAGGGTTTAGAGGGTGCTTGGTGACATATGGAGCTGGTGACGTGATGGTGGTTACAGCAGACGTAGCTGGTAATTTAGGTATAATTCACACAGCGGGACGTAACGGGTGATTCATAGGCACAACAAGGACCAGACGACCACCAAATGCTGGTTTACTGTTGGCCCAGCGTCGTAGACAGCATTGTTTGAGTGTCCTTTATTTGAGGCGCATCAAGTGAGCTGGGGTGTACGATTATGAGAAGCAAGCGGGGGTGATTGGTGCTTGGGAGAAATAATTCAGTGATATAAAAAATATCAGTGTACGAGGTACAATAAAACAATGAGATATGATATTATTATAATCAAGAATATATATTCTTGTCATAATCCGATATTAGATGTCAAGGTGTGACATACATCCCCAAAATACAACCAAACAATCAGCAATAGTGAAACTAAACTAATACAGTCAAACGTTCAGTGGTGATAGCCCATGACACAACATCAGATAAACGGTAAAATATGGCACAGCAACGGTCAAACAATAATACATTAAACAAATGAATGATGACATAATGCCACTACAACATAGATTAACAATGAATGATGACATCATGCTACTACAACATAGTATAACAATGAATGATGTCATCATGCTACTACAACATAGTATAACAATGAATGATGACATAATGATACTACAACATAGATTAACAATGAATGATGACATCATGCTACTACAACATAGTATAACAATGAATGATGTCATCATGCTACTACAACATAGTATAACAATGAATGATGACATAATGATACTACAACATAGATTAACAATGAAAGATGACATAATGCTATTACAACATAGTTTAACAATACATGATGTCATCATGCTACTACAACATAGTATAACAATGAATGATGACATAATGATACTACAACATAAATTAACAATGAATGATGACATAATGCTACTACAACATAGTATAACAATGAATGATGTCATCATGCTACTACAACATAGATTAACAATGAATGATGACATAATGCTACTACAACATAGTTTAACAATACATGATGTCATAATGCTACTACAACACAGTTTAACAATAAATGATGACATCATGCTACAACAACATAGTTTAACAATGAACGATGACATCATGCTACTACAACATAGTTTAACAAATGAATGATGAAATTATGCTACTACAACATAGTTTAACAAATGAATGATGAAATTATGCTACTACAACATAGTTTAACAATACATGATGTCATAATGCTACTACAACACAGTTTAACAATAAATGATGACATCATGCTACAACAACATAGTTTAACAATGAACGATGACATCATGCTACTACAACATAGTTTAACAAATGAATGATGAAATTATGCTACTACAACAGAGTTTAACAATACATGATGTCATAATGCTACTGCAACATAGTTTAACAATGAATGATGACATCATGCTACTACAACATAGTTTAACAATTAATGATGACATCATGCTACTACAACATAGTATAACAATAAATGATGACATCATGCTATAGTAATACAATGTATGTAAACACAAGGCCACATAACTACAAACCAACAACAAATGATAAAATAAATGTTAAAGCATTTAATGCATGTTGTCATTGATTGCATAGAATCAATAAAATCGATGATAACATGTCATAAATACTACAACATTAAACAAACTATTCAAACAATAAATGATGACATAATGCTACAATAATAAATTCAGATAGTCATAACATAATGCTACAAAAGTACAAAAACGATAACAATCAAATCAGAAGTGCAATCAAACAGGCAACAGTGCTATAGTGTTACAGAAATATGTGGTACAATAATACAGTAAAATAGTCAGTGAAAATCTGTCTGTCCACAATAATGTATACAGGAGTACATTCGATTATGTACGTACAATGTATATTATCTTCGTGAACAATTCATTTTGTTTTTTACTTACACAATCAGTTATGAAAATAGAAAAGTTATGCACAGTTGTGTATATTCACAATCAATTATATGTAGGGGGGGGGGCAATCAGCAGTGAATGCCAGGTGGTGTAGGCCAGTTAGACAGTGGGTCTATATGTCGATCACTTATCTCTGTTTGTCTAACATGCTATAATACCTGGAAGTTAATGTGGAGCATAAACTGACAAATGACAGCTGGTTACTTACTACACTTAATCTAGTTGCTCGAGATGTTTATCCACGGCCAAGATGCAAACCCACGAAACTGCATGGATCAATTAATCTTTTCGCGTCAGTTTTTTCTCATTATTTAAAAATCAATATTTTTCCATGTGATCAGAAAATCTATTCTAAAATGGGGAATAATTTGTAGAGAAATAGCAACACTAACAAAAAAATAGCCTAGCAAACAACATAAATGGCAGCTGATCATATACTACACGCGATTCCTTTGACATTTTAATATCCACGACCCAGAAGAAAATTATAAATCTATACTTTTCAATTAATTATTTTATCTCTGGTTAAAGCCCATTTTGTGAAAAAAATGTTTTCCGGTGTCTCACTTGAGATATTATACTTGGGTATTTTATGAAAAAGGTTATTTTTATTCACCTTGAGATGTAAATTGCGCAGCAATTCCCATCTCAAGGTGAATGAAAATAAGAGCGAATATATGTGGCTGGAAAATATAATCGCAAAATTGATGCGATTTTGTTCAGCAATCGCATAAGTCAAATAAAGACGAACCAATTTTGAGGTTTCCTCTAATAGGATACACTGACACTCAAACCGTCACGCTAAGTTGTTGACTAGATTTGCGCTGAATTAGCTTTGTCGGATTTTCTTATAAGCTTGTGAGCATCAACGACGCTCAAGTGAGTTGAGAGCGATAATAAGCGCAGATGCGTAGTCTCCACACATGTGTCTGTTTACACGGCTATGTTGCCGTGCAAAGCCAAAAGGCGGTATCTGCTTACTTGAAAAGTAATCAGATACTGCCTTTCGGCTTTGCAGGGCAGTATTGCCCCGTATACTTACTTATATTGACTTATTGACTTATTCTATGTTTACCGTTATCTACTCTCTACCAAATTAACTTTGGAGATCACTATTTCCTTCAGTTTACTCGTAAAGTCACCATTTGAGTCTCTGTTATTTGGTTTATGACAAACATGCTCTTCATTTAATACCTTCAGAATTATTGCAGAATATACTGCCCTGTAATACAAGACAAAAGTAACTGCTTACGTTAAATGTTGGAAGATAATGCTGCTTGATTTTGGTTTTTAATTCATGAGAATAATTGGAAAGCCAAGTTACCATTTTAAACAGACAGACGAAATTATGTTAAACCAAAAGAAAATCTAGTTACATCATTTTCATGAGGATTCATTTGTAGTTTTTTTCATGCTCATATACTCCCATTCTTTTTTATTCTTAGGAAAAGGTCAGGCCCTAAATTCAAAAAAATAAATATATCTTTTTGAAGTGTTATCGTATTTATTCTATCTTAAAATCCATATTGAAAACGTGTGTTTTAGTAAATGTTCCCACCTGACTAAATTATTTAACAATTATTGTTCAATTGTTTATTATCGGTTAAGAACCTATATCGCATATCTACATATCACCTATATTTAAGACTTTATTACAATCAACAACAAAATATTTTTCATTGTTTTTATACAAATTTAATTCACTGAGAGGTAGGAATTGTGGTAATAATCTACAACACACACGAAAGACATGCAATAAAGAGCATTTACAGTAAACCTTTAGATATCTCTATAAGAGTCTCCTAGGAGTTTAAAGTGTCCGTACACCTTCAGATATTCAAATTGAATAACTTAGATTATGGTGAAATGCGCCGGCAGCTCTTGTCTTTTCTCCTTCAAGCGAGGGCGCCGGGGGCCCTGATACAGTGGATAAAGCTGCTACCTAGAAAGGCGGAGTTTGCCAACTCGTCCCCCGCTCTGGCATTAAAGTCTCAAAGAAACAAATAGTTTCTTCCCCGATCAGACGTGAAGATTCGATACTGTATGGGACCTTCGTGACCGAGAGGCAGTGTGCTCGGCCTCAGACCGCCAAAACCCGAATTTCGAATCCCGTGTCTGGAAGGCAGTTTCATCTGATTTATCCCATCACCCATAGGAGGTTATCCTGGCCCAGTTTAGCCTGCATGTGGAAACTGTGTCCTAAAACCAAAGAACTCGAATGTACAAGCTAAAACCCCATTCATTCATTTATTCAATCATTCATTCATTCATTCATTCCTTCAAGCGAGAGGGCGGAGTTCGTTTCCCGGTCTCGGCGGTTTGAAAGAAACAAAAATGTTTCTTCCCCATCCACTCGTGAAAATCAGTATTGTGGGGAGCTTCTGTGACCGAGAGGTAGCGCGTTCGGCCTCAGCTCTCCAGGGTTTGAATTTCGAATCCTGAGTCTGGAGGGCAGTGTCATCTCACTCATCTCACCATCCTCAGGAGGTTCTCCTGGCCCAATTTAGCCAGTATGTGCACAAAAAATGCCCTAAAGCCCGATTCATTTCACTTTTTTGCTTCAAGCGAAAATGGCACAAAATTTAAATTTAATCATATATTTTGTTGTTACGGTAGATATACAGTAATGAAATCTTCAGTAATGAACACGATTAGGAAACGTAAACCCAACTTTTATCGGAAAAAATGTTGTCGATTGATTTCAGAAATTGTGTGACCTGACTGATTCAATAGAGCGGGAGGTATTAGCTGCTGCGCGATTAGATCAATTTGTATTGTGAGAATAAGGTGACTTGTGCCTGACACCCTTTATACCAGAAGGGTGAGATGTTCCACAACATGTATTAGAATTGGGGAATAAATTATATTGAATTTGAGAGACACCTGTATTGTATCGACCTTACCTCAAATTTCTGTGCATGACTAAAAACATGCAATCTCTTATTTTTTTTAAATGATTTCCTTGATGTTACTTGCGCGTTCAGATGTGTGTCTTCACCCTTTTAGCGCGGGGACCGTCTTTACACGTCAGAATCTGACGTCCTTAGACGTCAGATTCTCACGTGTAAAGACGGTCCCTGCACTAAAAGAATTTAAAATATTAATAGTGTCCGTAGACCCAGATATTCGAATTACGCGGAAAGAGCTAGCTAAGTATGATGATTTCAATGTAAAAAAACCTTTGTTCTCTATGGCTCAAGCGGACATAAATCAGCGCCGTAAGGGGTATGGCTGTAAACAAGGTCCTACATCACAAAACACAGCTTTTAGGGGCAGAATGAGCCTGATCTTAAAGGCTATGTTTACTGCTGTTAAAACTGTGCTAATATAAAATTTGGGTGATAGATTTAGACATCGATTTTCCATATAAGAGTCACTTCCATGCCCGTCCATCCATGTGTGCCGTGGAGAGGAGAATGTCTCTGATCAGAACAAACAGGCTGCAGACATGACCGCCACACAAGCCCAGTTTGTGTGGAAACAACACCACCTTCTGACTTTAGCCGCTAAGTCAAGTCTACACTTAATTCTGTCAATATAACAGTAAAGCGGCACATAGGCTGACCAACAGGGACATTGGGAGATGGGAGAGTGACAAAGAGACGGACAGTATAAAAATAATATGTCTATAAATGGCAACAAACTGACTGTTTTCAAATCACTTATTACAGCTACACTACAAGCAGCCCTTAAACACACTTGGGGACTGAGATCAGGCTAATTAATGGTTCCACTTATCATTAACGCTACTTCAATCTGAAACACAATAAAAATGGCTGTTCCATGTGAATAAATACCGGTAAATAACTTTGGGCTGTGGTGTATTTTTGAGCACGAGCCTGGTCACACGAGCCTGTATGTGATTGTGAAATGAATCTGATGACGCAGTCCTTCTGACACAAACTGGTTTAGCAAATCTTGCTGTCTGAGACCGAGACACTACCTCTCGGTCACAGAGCCTCCCCATTCATTTATGATGGATGTAGAACTTTAACATATGTAGTCAAATGAAGCGGAAAGAGTTAACTATATATAGGACATTTGTGATGATTTCAAATTGAAAGTAACCGTTTGGTTTCTTGGTTTATATAAAAATACATCAGCTCTTTTAGAGTTAACTATAGTTACTCTATGGTTATATCATATTAACACACAGCTATTTGGGAATAGAAGATATAGAGGTAACAATTCGTGTATTTTGTTTAGTCTATGTGGACGACCCATTCATCTAGAAATCATAGTTACATGAAACACATACAGCGAAAAAGAATTATCCACGGGAGATATCAGTGATCTAGAAAGCAGACCGTCCAACATCTATTCTGCTGCTTATTTTGGCAGAATAAAGTCAATGTGGAACTATCCTCTATCTGTGATGTCATGCAAAGTAAGTAGTTAGGCCTACTGCTGTTTGCGCAAACTGCAGTAACTGCTCACTTATCAATCAAGCAGTTACTGCAGTTTGTCTACGCAGGACGATTCTCACGAACCCAACAAATCACACGCTCGTTGGGAAGACGAGAAGATGATCTGTCCTTGAGACAATGACATGTTGTCTTGTCCATACATGTATATTATGTGAGTTCATCTTGAGTAACTATACATTATCAGTGCATGTAGAATGATTCACGGCTCCTACATACCGTTCCGACTGGCTGGACTGACATCTCATTACTAACGTCACCTGAAAGCTTTTAGTCAGCTTAACACTTACATCGCTGAAATAATTTTATATAGAGGTCTATAAATCAAAATATATACGTTTTTTTTTAATTTGAAATCATTATAAACGTCTTAGTTAGCTCTTTCCGCCTAATTTGAATACCTATGTTATGGGTCTACGGCCATTATGAATATTTTACTCTTTCAGTTCGGGGATCGACATTAGACGTCAGAATCTGACGTCTATGGACGTCAGATTCTGACGTCTAAAGTCGGTCCCCGCCCTGAAAGGGTTAAGCAACCAGCCACTTCATCTGACTTTAAATTAACACCGTACATGCCATTCTCAAATTGACAATTGAATGCATCCCTCATCTAAACTGTTCACAGCACTTATGACACTCAATTTGAGATTTAGAATCAAAACTGATTCTATGCTGACAAGTTTTTAACTTTAAAGAAACAATATGTGAGATGATTTTTTTCACACGTGGTATTTAATGAGTTATATACTGTAAAACAGCTCGACGCAGAAGTTTGCAAAATTAATGTAATATAGAGAGGCTTTATTCTGATAAAGTCATATATATATAAATATGTATCCGAGATATACATGTTATGAAGGCTATGTTAAATAACGAAATTATTTGGGAGTGGAGTATACTATCATTATCCCAAAAGGGTTTGGTCAAATACATGGAAATTATTTGATTTCCATCGAAAAAATTGTCGATTGTTGCACTGTTTACCCTCGCACCTCTAAATTAAATAATTCAAATTTTTACCCAGTTGAAGTTGTGTCTCGTGGTAACGAGACACAACTTCAACTGGGTGAAAATTACTCGTATTTGGGTAAAAATGTCTCGTATTTGTTTTATTTGAGATCAAACATTTTTGATGTTTAAACACACATTTCGTTCCCTATAGCTGCGATTTAAGCGGCTAATAAAATGGATTAAAAACGACTATAGTCGCGCTTAGCGCTGTAAGGGTTAAATTGAAAATTGTTGCCCTAGAGTGCAATGAGTGAGGTGAACCCCAATCACACACCTGGGGTGATAAGAGTCTGTGGTTCATGTAAAGTGGACTATTACAGTGCTATGAGAGTAACAGTGCCTGTGGCGATGTGTGGGTACGTACCCAGGTGGGGTCTGACGCTGGCCCATCACTGTGCCAATAGTGGGCCACAATCCCCGACTGTATGCCAGCATTCAGGCAACATTGGCTCAGCGTCCCCCGCTGGCAGGATAGGTCTATAACCAGATATAATAAACAGTCATCACCGCAATAATGTAACGTGCGAGCCCTGGGGACTCAGAAATACCCGATAGATTTGAACCTTTGCTGGTTTAATGTTGGGCCAGCGCCGTAGACGTCGATCCAAAGTTAAATCAACAAAAATTCATCATTAAATCAACGGCAAACACTGCTTAACAATAAGTATATCTCTGATTGGTGACAATTTATTTTGAAGGTGGAACCCAGGAGACGCAAGACGTTGGCCCAATGTTGGGTTAATGTTGGTCCAGCGTCTTCGACGCTGGCCCAACATTAACCCAACATTAGCCCAACGTATCGTGTTTGCTGGGAATTATCCCTGAGGTTCTGTTAGGGTCGGGCGGGGGCCCTAGGGTAGTGGTTAGCACCGCTGCCTTTCACGCCAGAGTCCGGGGTTCGGTTCCCGGTAACGGCGGTTTGAAAGAAACAAAATTGTTTCTTCCCCATCCACGTGTGAAAGTTAGTATTGTGGGGAGCCTCCGTGACCGAGAGGTAGCGTGCTCGGCCTCAGACCGCCGGGGCTCGAATTTCGAATCCTGTGTCTGGAGGACAGTGTCATCTCAATCATCTCACCATCCTCAGGAGGTTCTCCTGGCCCAGTTTAGCCTATATGTGCACAAAGGTGGCCTAAAGCCCGATTCATTTCATTTTTATTTCTGTTAGGGTCATTGAGTGCAGATATGATGCCCTAATTTGTATGAAAGCTCAAAAGGGACATTATCTCCTTCTTGTGTGATTTAGATGTACGCCCTCGCCACACAGTCGTTCGTCCTCGCCACACGGTCGTTCGTCCTCGCCACACCTTCGTTCGCCCTCGCCATGTGCCGTTCGTCCTCGCCACACGGTCGTTCGTCCTCGCCACACCGTCGTTCGTCCTCGCCACACAGTCGTTCGTCCTCGCCACACGGTCGTTCGTCCTCGCCACACCGTCGTTCGCCCTTGCCACACAGTCGTTCGTCCTCGCCACACGGTCGTTCGTCCTCGCCACACAGTCGTTCGTCCTCGCCACACGGTCGTTCGTTTTCGCCACACCGTCGTTCGTCCTCGCCACACCACCGTTCGTCCTCGCCAGAGTAATGTTCTCCCCTACCTGGCCCAATGTTTGCCCCTGCCAGGGCCAACGTTCGTCCTTGCCAGAGTAATGTTTTCCCCTGCCTGGTCCAATGTTTTCCCCTGCCAGGGCCAACGTCGTCCTTGCCAGAGTAATGTTTTCCCCTGCCTGGTCCAATGTTCTCCCCTGCCTGAGTCATGTTCTCCCCTGCCACTGCCAGGCCAAATGTTTGTCACAGCCAGGCGCTGTTGATATCTTATAGCGGGGGCGAGCGACGTCCAGCGGGGGCGAACGTAAAGGGCGATAATGAAGGTAGGTTCGCGGTCAAATTATCTCTAATTTTTAGACCGCGTTCAATAAACACACGTGCTGCAGATTATCTTTATTAATATCAACAGAGTCCGCTGATTTATTACTTTCATTCTATGGTCTAACTGACATTAGGCCTGAGCTTGGCCTCGGTGAGTATAAAATGTGTCATTGTTATGATATTATGAGTAGGAGTTATTAATTAATTATATATAGGCCTATATTTCTTATTCAAAAAAGCACTTAGAGCTGTGATAAACTGCCTACTCATGAATTTTGAATATTTTCTGATTATAAGTCCCTTTGTCTTATTCCGATATAGGGGCCTACAATAGGATAGTCAACGTAGTCAATGTTGGTTTATTGCTGGCACACCGTCTACGATGCAGTACCAGCATTTAGCAAACGATGGTAAATTGACTTATGTGTGTGGGGGAGGCCACTTTGATGACGTAACGCTGCTAAACTGTGCACGCTTTGACGCTCACAACTTAAGTGATTGATATAGATAGATAATATCGTGAAATAATGCTATGCGTTTAAGAAGTTTTATAAATTCATTTTGGTATCAAGATGTAGGTGCATATTAACAATGATGTTAAAAGCACTTCACACCATTCCGTTCTTATGAATCACGAAATTTGTGATCCCATATTTCTTAGCAATAACTAGGCTATTTACTCTATTAAACGTCTATGCTCGAATAATTATGAAATGTAGGCGTCTTTTTTCAGAAAAATCGTCAATATAAAAAAGTTATATTATATTTTAGTCTGTAATTGCCAAGAGATTAGCGGCACGAATGCTCAGACTGAAGTAAATAACGTAGGCCTATTTTTTAGTTGAAATTAAAAATGTACATTTTAATGGTAGGGCTAGATCTTTGCGTAATTGATGTGTAGGCCTATGGTCTTTGTTATAAATTTAGGCGCTGTAAAAAACATGGTATAGGCCCAGAGTCTAGGCCAATAGGGCCTACAGACAATAGGTAGGCTGGTAGGCCCCTATCATGCCTATGGTATTCATGGTTATTCATGGTTACTCATGGTTATACTGAGACGAGGAAAACGCAAACAATTTATATATATATATATATAGGCCTATATATAATTAATTAATAACCCCTACTCATAATATCATAACAATGACACATTTTATACTCACCGAGGCCAAGCTTAGGCTTAATGTCAGTTAGACCATAGAATGAAAGTAATAAATTAGCGGACTCTGTTGATATTAATAAAGATAATCTGCAGCACGTGTGTTTATTGAACGCAGTCTAAAAATAAGAGATAATTTGACCGCGAACCTACCTTCATTATCGCCCTTTACGTTCGCCCCCGCTGGACGTCGCTCGCCCCCGCTATAAGATATCAACAGCGCCTGGCTGTGACAAACATTTGGCCTGGCAGGGGCAGGGGAGAACATGACTCAGGCAGGGGAGAACATTGGACCAGGCAGGGGAAAACATTACTCTGGCAAGGACGACGTTGGCCCTGGCAGGGGCAAACATTGGGCCAGGTAGGGGAGAACATTACTCTGGCGAAGACGAACGGTGGTGTGGCGAGGACGAACGACGGTGTGGCGAGGACGAACGACCGTGTGGCTAGGACGAACGACTGTGTGTCGAGGACGAACGACCGTGTGGCGAGGACGAACGACGGTGTGGCGAGGACGAACGGCCGTGTGGCGAGGACGAACGACTGTGTGGCGAGGACGAACGACCGTGTGGCGAGGACGAACGACTGTGTGGCGAGGGCGAACGACGGTGTGGCGAGGACGAACGACCGTGTGGCGAGGACGAACGACGGTGTGGCGAGGACGAACGACCGTGTGGCGAGGACGAACGACTGTGTGGCGAGGACGAACGACCGTGTGGCGAGGACGAACGACTGTGTGGCGAGGGCGTACATCTAAATCACACAAGAAGGAGATAATGTCCCTTTTGAGCTTTCATAAATTTGCCTGTCATGGACACTCACACACTGTCCGGCTATTCATGGTCGCTCGTCGCTTGGCCTTTTGTGCGTGGAAACGATCAGGGTACACGCCTGATATATACAATTATTGTAATATCGTGGAGATCAGGCTGTCTTAGGTTCGAGTCCTCTAGTGAACGGGAAAAAAGATTAAAAATCTGGGTTTTATTACCATCGTTTCCATTTTAAAATGCACTTTGACAATTCCAATTTTGTCTCTAAAATGGTCACATGTGATATAGGCCCTTGGTGGTTTCAGATGAACTCCGACTTTTTCAATCTCAGCTTAATCCGTTTAGCGCAGGGACCGCCTTTACACGTCAACATCTGACGTCTATAGACGTCAGATTGTAACGTCTAAAGTTGGTCCCCGCACTGACGTCTAACGTCTAAAGTCTGTCCCCTCATAGTGAAATATTTATGTCACTTAAATGACCATTAGTGCCGAAAAGTGACGTAAGCAATAATTTACTGATACTACCAATCCGAAGCCTACGATATATCGAGATTCATATATGGTCCCCTTTGAATTGAAAGGTGATTCATGACATGACCAACACCACACAACGTTCATACAATGTTGATTTGATATTGGATAAACAATGGATCAATTTCTTGTGTCAGCTGGAAATATTCAAATAAAAATGAAGAAAGTAAAAGTATTTCAGAAAGGCTTCTTTTCAGTTCAGTTTATTCAGTTTAGTAGGCACAATAAAACAAGACAATGTAAATAACATATTAAATAATGAATATAATGGTCCTGCTGTCACACTTGGGCAGCCGTTGCTGTTCGTCATTGTTCGTTTTATGTTATGTCGTTGTTCTACAAATACGTTTCATGTTCTACATTACGTATTGGCGTAGACCGATGATGTTCGTTGCCCCGTCCGGCCAAGTGTGATAGGGCCATAAAATCAGATTTATAATATAGGTTTATATACGTACATAGATATAAGTAATTATATACTATAAAAGGACGTATGGCAGATAAACTAAACAGCATTCATTGGAGTTTCATTGGTAGTTTCTTTTCCATCAACCCTTACAACGCTAAATATTATTATGTAAACCATATTTTTAATTTGAAATCATTATAAATGACTTAGTTAGCTCTTTTCGCTAATTTTGAATACCTATGCTATGGGTCGACGGTTATTATAAATAACTTACTCTTCCAGTGCGGGGACCGACTTTAGACGTCAGAACTTGACGTCTACAGACGTCAGGTTCTGACGTCTAGAGTCGCTCCCCGCACTGAGAGAGTAAAATATTTACACCACTATTTACAAATCTGCTAATATTTTTTCAAGCATAAATTGGATACAAAAGTGATTTTAATAGCTATGAGACTTAGAAGTAAAAGGTGAGTGCAAATGTAACTGTATTCTCATTTTAAAATGTGAGCTGTTCCGCTATCATAACCTCGTACTGTAAATTTATTATGACGCCTATACCAGTATACTGTGACAATAAGACGTTCATCATCCCAGTAACCACGATACACAGACCCAATGTTGGCTCAATGTTGGGCCAGCGTCGCAGACGATGACCCAACATTGAGCCAACACTGGGTCGGTGTATCGTGGGATGTTGCTGAGATCTATATGATTGTGAGCCGTGCCAGACATAATTATATATAATTATCACACACTGTCATCTGAACCCTGAAATCTATTCTCATCATTATACCTGTATGGTTTCCTTGTCGTCTCATTTCCTCGCGAGTGGTGTCATATTCAACGCTGGGTCGTAAAAATATACACAAAAATTGTAGGCGAGCGACTTCCTCCCACCTTAAGGCGACTTAAGGATAAAATGCACCAGTTGGTTTACACGTTGGATTATATTGTATGTGCACAGAGTGTGACACGAGAAGATTCCAAACACTTGTATTTACATGATAAGCCCCTTAAAGTGATGAAATGTTCAATCACATTGTTCAATCACAATCAATGGTTGTATATAACCTTGTATTTGTATATGTATGTGTACATAACCTTGTAACTGTTTGGTGATAAATGATGTAAAAAAAAAAAAGAAATATTTTTGACTAAACCATGGAGACCAAAGGGTTTTTTCCATTTGAAAGCATCATACATGTCTTAATTAGCTCTTATCGCTTCATTTGAATACCTATGTAATTGGTGTACAGCCATTATAAATACTTTATTCATTCTGTGTGGGGATTCTGGCGGCTAAAGTCGATCCTCGCGTAGAGCTTGTCAATGAATAGATGACCACTAATATTCATATAATAGTATTTTTAAAATATCTATTTACTTACTAGTTCATTCATTCATCCATCCATCCATCCATCCATCCATTCTTTTATCCATTCATTTATTCTTTCATTCATTCATTCATCCATTCATTCATCCATTCACCTTACAGTGACATATCTGACAACTATTTCATGTTACGAACCAATGCATGTGTATGCCTGCACTAAAATGTGTGTCGGGGTTATAAATTTCAACACTGAGTTATTTATAACAGGATGTTTACAGAGACATATTGTTGAGAAATGTATGTTACAAACGGTTGACATTTTGCTAGTGCACGCATAACTACTTTTTCATTGCATTTATTCATCGAAATGAGGGCTCTAAGACATTTCAAGACAAGACAAGAAAATATGTGCCTGTATTCCGATACTAGATCTGCAGTTCAGGTTTTAGATATAGAGTTGTTTAAAAACTGAAAATATTTGGCATAAATATATTTAATAAATAAACATATTTTTCAAGAAATTGAAACGAATACATAATAGGATTCCGAGGTTTCGTTCGCTGAGTGATGACATGAAGACTGGTTTCTGTATTCGGGGCGGAGGGTGGAAGGGGCGCAGCGCTGCGTCGTGTGATTCAAATCAGCGTGGTTCCAAAAGACAAAATAATATACGGAAAGTACTTCAGATGAATCACTCGTGCCACATTCTGAAATTATAAGTATGTCAGAGATCGATTGTCATCCATGCCAGAAAAGTGGCACATCACACAATATAGATATTATCTTTTAGACAGTAATTTATTCCCAGCAAACACGAGACATTGAGCCAATACTGGTTCAAACATTAAACATTAAACCAGTATTGGCTCAACGTCTCGTGCTTGCTGGATCATCATTTGTACGTGCCGGTCGTCATTCAGGCATCCGTGACTTATATTATGTCCTTATTTCGACGGTGGAGAGATGGCTTTTCTCCTGAATTCTTAGTCAATTTTCAACCAATCTTCATGAAATTTTGAAAACACTATTTCAAGTCAATTCACAATCATCCTTATAATTTCACAAAAAAAATATTGCGTATTTTGAAAGTTAGTCTTTATATAATTTAGGCCTAGTAGTGCTTGCAAAAATTATGAAAATTGTTTGAGATTATTATTGACTGAGTAATCAGTGTAAAACTAGGTTTTGTTTTTGACAATCCTTCATCGTAGAATGAACTTGTTTGAGACATTTTGTGGCAGACTCCAGTCTGAAACCGATGGCTAACTTATCTGTGGAATATCCCAAGGTATACATGTTATAGTACGATTTTTGTTTGTTGGCGAATACGATTTGTTATAAAAACGAGGTGCAATAATTCATAATACGTAAGTTAGTAAAACAAGATTTCAAGTCTGCGTCAAATTCTGACGTCTAAAATCGATCCCAGCACTGAAAGATTTAACAAATTATAATGACAGTAGACCCATAACATAGGTATTATATTCAAATGGAGCGAAAAGAGTTAACTAAGACATTTACAATGATTTCAAATAAAAAAATACCCATTGGTCTCCAACAAAAATTGTAAAGGTTAAAGATTGACGTATGCCTAAAGATTGATGTTGACAGCTAAACGTGAACTGTCAATACAAATATTTGATACAGAATGATACGTATTTTTAAATGAACTGGTTGTGCATGCAGGCTGGAAAAAACACGAAGCTTTGAATAAAACAGATCAATTTATTTTCTCCTGCTCGTTTTTGGACATAGGGCGGGGACCCTGGTACAGTGGGTAAAGCTGCCTGTTTGGAAAGTCGGAGATCGCGGGTTTGAACCCAAACTTATGAAAGTTTCAAAGATACATAATGTTTCTTCCCCGCTCACTCGTAAAGATTCAGTATTGTGGGGACCCTCCCTGACCGAGAGGTAGGGTGCTCGAATTTCAAATCATATGTCTGAAGGGCAATGCCATCTCTATTCATCTCAGCATCCCCAAGAGGTTCTCCTGGCCCAGTTTAGCCTCTATAATATGCACAAAGGTGGCTTAAAACCCCATTCATTCATTCGGGATACACAAGTCACATTTATGTGTGAGAGATTCCAAACATAATAATATTCCTGATTTTTTTTTCATCTAGCTAATTAATTTACAGAAATAGCTTGACATTTATAGGATTTAGTAATAATGTGATTAGTTATTTTTCTTGGTGCAGTTTAAGGGGGGTGGGGCTACTCTGTGTTAAATCTTGTAATATAATGTGCTAATAATAGTTTTGCTGTTAGAAATACAAGATTTTCTAATATCGATGGTTGAAGAAATATCACAAATCATTTCAAAGCTTGAGAAGCTAAATACGATTTCAAAGCACATTATATCTTACGTGTAGTGCAGTGCTGGTAGCACATATATATTTTACATAGTGCAGTGTTGGCATGTTTGTGTATGTCATTGAGTGTATGTATACATGGTGAGTAGGTGTGGGAACGTGAGGACCACCCTAGCCTTGGGGGACACCTCACCCATCTTCAACACTTCCTTGGCCAAATTACCAGTAATTTGCTATTTCAGCTCGCTTAGGGCACAACATAGGGCGTCTTTTCATTCGCTCAGCATATACCCACTGGGCACACGACGTTGTTGCGACGTTTAATCAACGTCACTGACGTTGATTCAACGTCGCAACAACGTCTTGTGCCCAGTGAGTGGGGCGCTTTTTCATTCGCTCGCAGTCTTCATATTTCCACAATGGTGGCGGATTTTCTCAGGCGCGTTCAGATCCCCCGGGGTGTGCGTGCACACGAGCAGGTGGTGTCCACTACCACCCCGACAACATACTCCAATAAATCCAGAAATATTTTGTAAATATCGAGGAAATGTTTGACGAAACATCACCATAACATTATTTCGTAGGGTCTAGAAAATATGTATAAAACAGCAAGAATACCGTTTTAAAACATATTACAACATTATGAAATATGTTAAAAAAATGATAAAAAAACATTAAAAATGTTTTTAATAAAGCTATAAAAACATTTTGAAAACTTTTTTTATGGTGTTTTTGTCTAACATTTAAAAAAATGTTATATAAATATTTTGTTGACCCAACTAAATAATGTTTTTTTAAAATTCTCATGTGACTTTCTTAGAAAGTTAGAGAAAAAATTGTGTTCAAAAATGGTCGTATGTGCCACACAAATTAGTGGCACATATGACCCTTTAGCTCCAAAGAAACGATACCTACTTTTTATAAGGTAGACAAGTATTTTACGTTTGGAAGAATCGCTTTATTAAAATAACTGATGCCGTAACGGTTATCTAGTCAGATTCAACCCCTACAACACTGAAATATTTCTGTATAAACTATGGAGACCAAAGGGTTTTTTCAATTTGAGATCATCAGTTTTAATCCTTAGAATGCTGAAATAGTTTTGTAAAAGCCATGGAGAACAATTTGAAATCATCATAAATGGCTTAGTTAGCTCTTTCCGCTTCATTTGAATACCTTTGTTATGGGTCTACGGTCATTATAAATATTTTACTCTTACAGTGCGGGGATCACTGAAAGGGTTAAAATATGAAACTAATGATGTTGATATCGAGAAAATTAGTAGCAATAATAATTTAAAAAAAACTACACACCAATAAATTGTGTTAGGATTTTCAGTTTAAATTAAACATTAATAGCAAAAACAAACTAGTCGGCGTATTGACACTGACATGAAGTTGTATGCGGCACCATGTTCACTTTAATAATGACCGTATGGCGACTCCAGGATGCAAGTGATCGTCAGCGAAATACGGCCTGCTTTATGCAGTGGAGTAATTTTCAAGACAATTTTACTAAGACTCAATAAAAAACAACTTAGAATGAAAGATGAATTGAGATCGTGGGAAATTCAGCTTGAATTCTGCATTATCATGATTATCAGACATTGACAAAATTGTTGAAACGTATTTGCTAAGGATGCGACAAAACACGTTGGTTTAAATGTATAACCCATAAAACGCTACCTCATATATTTCCATATACCGCGACCAACAACTTCGAGCAGGTAAAACATACTCACACTTGGGAATAACAAGCCTTGCTATTATTGTAAGTATTTCACCCCCAAACCCGCTATTTGATGTGTAAAAAAAATGAACACAGTTATAGTGGTGATTGGTGCGCAAAGGGTCAGTCAAGTTGTATTTGCAGCTGTCAGCGAGGTAAATGTTGGTGGATGCAGGACCCGAGTTACCCCTCACCCAGCAAATACGACTTGTTTCCTCAATGCTGGTACGATGTTGGTCTACCGTCTGCAACGAGGTTGGACAAAATAGGGGAATAAAAAGACGCCACATACTCTCACTGTTCTCATAACGGTATTATCCTCCTAATGGGACACAAGCACACTGTCATAGATACTCGGCAAATACTGCAAAAAGGATACACATTTTTTTTATATTTTTTTTGTAATTTAAAGCTAGTAAATGAGTTAGTGAACTGCATTACCATTCATGTATGCATGATTTGCATAGTTGCAGAGGCTGACTAAGACTGATTTATCTAAGGCACAGATTTTTTTCCAATACCCGGAGCATTCAGAGCTTCGGTACTCGTTTAGCTGTCTTCTGTAAGAATACAATTCCATCCAGTAACTAGAAATATATCAGTGTAAATATAAAGTTATTGTAACCACAGATTTTTAAGATATCTTAGGTTATAGAAATTAAACTGTAATGTCTTGAGTGAGCAATTGCAGTGCCAGATGACATAAGTACATGTATACGAGAAGAAAAAAGCGCTCAAACAATTAATATCAACTTCAAATTCCTAATGGAATTATGCCATAAAATAAAATTATTCGACGCGTCACTAAAATTAAAATTATTCAACTTGTCACTAAAAATTCAATTGTTTCTCTTTCGACCGACAATGAAATTGCTGACGCAATTTCCAGTGTCAGGCGAAAGAAAAACGAGAAGAGTAAAGCGCCCACGCAGCTATTAACCTGAAACGACCGAATTGTGCAATAAAACTTTAATTATTCGACAAGCCACCTTTGACTTTAATTAAACGTGATGTCCTGGCCCGTAATTAATTAGTGGCTGGTGCGGTACTGCGGAGAGACGTTGCCAGGGGCAGCAGGCAGGTTGTCATAGATACAGGGGGGATGGTTTAGTCCATTATTCATGGTAAGGAGAAAGAGCGTCTTAAGATGGTGAATAAAATATGAGGCTGGCTATATAATCAGTCCCGGGGGATCGGGCCAAGTCACGACAGAAAACAGCAGCATACAAATGTGTGCATCTCCTGCTAAACCGGGATCCGAGCGGTAGCTCAATGGATTAAGCTGATGGTATAAACCCTTAAAGCTATATACCACGCTATGTGTGTTTCTCGTTTTAGTATAGTGTGGTCTATAGCATTAGGACACACTAGTCACTTTTTTATACCATCTGGTTAATCTATTGAGATACCTCAACTGGGGTACATGTACCACACTATGTACGTTTCTCGTTTTAGCTGCAGCTTTTGCCGATACAATGTTAATTGTTGTGCAAATAAATTTGATTTGATTGATTTTGATTTGATAAACATTTACCTTTGCCTTTACAATATGAATCAAAATATATGTCAATCTTGGAAAATTATATGTTTATTTATCTTATACAATTTTTTTCGAGCAAAATAAGAAAGAATAAGGGCTGTAGACGCGAGTAATCCACTTTGTACGAACAGAGAGACACTTCTGTACCCAGAAAACACCACGCTGATTAGAGAGATAGAGGTCACTGGGGTACATGTACCAAACTATATGTATGTTTCTCCAGCGCCAGGACTACTATGCATGTTTCTCGTTTTAGCTGCAGCTAAAACGAGAAACATGCATATAGTGTGGTAGTGGTACCCTGTAATCAGCGTGGTGTTTTCTAGGTACAGAAGTGTCTTTCTGTTCGTACAAAGTGGACTACTCGCGTCTCTGCCCTTCTATGTACTCATTTACACCCGAGTCAAATGAAGCAGGTAGCGACATTGGCAAAGCTCCACGCTCTAACCATTGCGCCACGTCCCTCTCTTGTACAGATGAAAGTATTTTTACCCACTTGAAGTTGTGGGTCGCGGTAGCGAGACACAACTTCAAGTGAGTAAAAACATGTATTTCTTTTCGTTTTCTCCTCAAAATTTGATCTCTGTTTTCAACCATGTCTATAATCTGGATGAACCACGTAGAGACGAGGTTTGTTATTCCCATTATTCAGCCGAATACAGATATCTACATCTCCTGCAATACCTGGCAACACGCAGTACCTCAATAGCTTAAGCAGATGTAACAAAGAATTGGATACAACTTCAAGTGCAGGTGAAAAATTAAGTTATATAACTATATGTATTAGCGATTCGCCGTGCATGCTGATTCGTGGCATCTTGATTTATCTATGTACAAACTGTTCAAATGCACGGGGTATGCATTAACGTCGCATCAACGTTCATTCAACATGGACACAGTGTCATTTGACAGGTGTACTATATACATAAAGATCACTGAATGAAAAAGGTCAAAGTCGAAGGATCTCAGTGATTATTAATCCTTTCAGCGCGGGGACCTACTTTCTGAGTTTAGCGAGTAGGGCGATAGTTCTAACCCTTTCAGTGCGAGGATCGACTTTACAAGTCAGAATATGACGTCATTAGACGTTTGTTTTCGACGTCTAATGTCGATCTCAACTCTGAAAGAATTTAAAATGTATAATGGCCGTAGACCCAAAAGATAGGTATTCAAATCAAGTGGGAAGAGCTAACTAAGACATTTGTGATGATTTTAAATCGAAAAAACCCTTTGGTCTGCATGGTTTATATAAAAAATATTTCAGCGCTGTAAGGGTTAACTGTTATTTCTATAAAAAACAATAAGGCTATCGAGATACCGGACCAAGTATGATATTCTACCCCCTAATTTAAATAGCAACCGAATGACGTTGGTCATTGGCTGATCTCGTCATGTCATCATTGGTTGTGGGTATAATATCATACTTGGTCCGAGATGCCGAGGTAAAACCTCTTTCAGCTGTGGGACCAGGATGGTTTGGCAAGTAGGCAGACAATCACATCAGCTATTTATGAAGCTGGGTGCGCTACGTGACCTATCTGATCAATACGATCAATAGCAAACAAAAACTGACCTGAGAAGTATACCCCATTTGCCTAAGCACATCCCAGTATCATCCTCTAATCCCGGGTCGTTTATAAACTCACGGATCGCAGTGTCTGATGGAATATCAATAGTGAAGGGATAAGCAGCAGAAAAAGGCACATCGTCTGTAATACCGTGTTATGTGTATCATGGCATATTAACCCTTGTAATTCTGGGATAGTTTTATATAAACCATGGAGACCAAATGGTTTTGTCAATTTGAAGTCATCATAATGTCTTAGTTAGCTCTTTCTGATTCATTTGAATACCTAATATGTTGTGGGTTTACGGCCATTTTAAATATTTTCCTGTTTTAGTGCGGGGACCGACTTTAGACACGTTTAAAGTCAATCCCCGCACTGTAAGGGTTCACTTGGGTCGGGATGTGTGGCCAACGTTTTCTGAATGTTGGGCCAGCATCTGCTAAACTAACCCAGCATTGAGAAAGCGTTGGGCGATGAGGCTTCGTGCTCGCTCGATGTCTAAAACGTAAATTCTTAAAAAATTATGATTTGTGTCTATCGCTGCTTCTCGATAATTAAAAAAGCTCAAAATTGCTCAAAGGTATGGGTTGTGTATTATTACACATAAAATGTATTAATGGTGATGAGCTTACATACCATGTAAGTTCTTTAATTATGGGCATGTAAAATATCCCTAGAAACTATGACAAAAACTAGATGATGGGTCTACCTAAACAAGATTCAATATATTTATGTCATTAATTTACAAAAAAATGTTACATTTTCATGCCCTATGTATCCACTATCAGAAGATGTGGCAAGATAACAAATATCTTAGCATTATGCGTCTATTTTCCCCATCATGCATGCCATATAGGCTAATTAAATTTTTACACCATTCTAACGTCTAGGCCGCTGACTTAATAAGAATATGTAAGGTATTGTTACGCAACAACTTGTGAAATATATACATCATTTCATTTCGAGAAATGTCATGAATTGCAGAAAATGTAAAAATCTCAGATAACGGAAAAATGTGAAGGTCGAGTGACAAACGACAAACAATAAAAGATAAAAGCAAAATTACAAAAAAAACAATAGATATACGTTTCCAACAGCTTTGCTATGATTTGTTCTTTACTAGAATGTTTCTCAAGCGCAGACATATATAGCTATACCAAAAAACAGATATATATAAATTGCTGTTTATATTGTCTATTTCATACAATAACTATGAAAACTAACATAATATACAAACGTTTATTCAAGTAAATAAACTTCAAAAGCTTGTCGTGCGTTGGTCATTGAATTCTGCCTTAATTTGCATGTTAATTTACATAATCTCCTGATTCATACATGTGGGTGGTGTGTGAGCGTGCAAGTTAATAGTGGACTTTGATCACATCTGATGACATGGTGTCATCGTGTTCTGCCCTGTAAAGTCAACACAGCTGTGTTTAGAAACCGGCCTTTATAATCCTCAACAACTCTCATAATATAAGCTCAGATGTGACATCAGAATTTATGCCTGAAAGCGAGATATTATATCACTCTATAATTTACACCCACTTGAAGTTGTGTTTCGCTACCGCGACCCACATAAATACAATTATTTACTATCTGTTTTCATCTTGAGACACAAACAATTAGAGTAAAAAGAAAAAAAACAGGATCTATTGTAGCCCTAGCAGTTACTTCTGTTTGCCTTCCATGATATAGCGTATAATTATCATACCAGGAATCCCAGTAAATCGAATGAGGATCACATTGATTTTATGACGATCAAATGCCGAAACGAATCACTTATGTCTGGTAAATGTATATCAACCCTTACAACGCTGAAATATGTTTGAATAAACCATGGAAGCCGAAGGCTCGTTTTCAATTTGAAATTATAATAAATGTCTTAGTTGACTCTTTCTGATTCTTTTAAATATCTATGTTACGGGTCTACGGCCTGCTTTTTTTCAGTGCGGGGTCCGTCTTTAGACGTCAGAATCTGACGTCTATAGACGTCAGATTCTGACGTCTAAAGGCGGTCCCCGCGCTGAAAGGGTTAGAATACGCGGAGATGTGATTGTATTATAAACGGGGGCGTGTTTGTATGATTGTGCCTATTTAGTATCTTGTTTTACCACAGTATATTTAAGTACCAAAATAATAATAGGTAGTTGAAGTGCCATATATATCGTAATGTACATCAGCGTTCTGGATTTCTTATGGCACCGCTTCAACAGTTCAAACTTAGCTACTTTAAAATAATTTACCACTAAAATTAATGTACGCTACATAACAAATCAGTATTCTATCATAACCAATTTTTTTTAAATGTTTGAAAAAATTAACGGCAGTTTTGAAAAGTCAACAGTTATACCGTTGTTTGCCTTTGCGCTGCAATCCCAGCATACATGAGACGTTTACGCAATGCAACGTTGGGCCAACATTGAACCAACTTTGGCTGAACGCTTCGTGTTTGCTGGGGTATGGCTCACCACACTCGGTACTTTCGGCCCATTTGCAGCTGAACATAGCATAACATAAAGGCCAGAGCGCGAATAATTGAACAGTGCGGTGTAAAAAATGTAAATTATTGACAAGTACCGCCACTGTGTGGTGAATAAATCTATACGAATTAGGGGCACGAACCTCACCGCTGATTACATTCGTCACGCCACAGAGCTCGGGTTACCGAGGCTCTCAGTCCTGAAAACATTATCTGTTTTTGTTTAATAACACGTGCTGTTGGACTCATTGAATGGTAATGTTATTGTTACCAAGGAGATTAGGATAGACACGAACGTATCTACGTGGCGTATTATATTTGTACGGTTTGTTAGAAAGTCTTTTTCATTCTTGGTGTTATTATTATCATGATTATAGTCAGATTCACGTTAAATTAATTAATTCGCGGATTCCTCGGTCAACTAACTTCTATGACACATGCGGCGACTACTCGGAAAATTTCGCGAAGTTTTAAAAGGTATTTCAAAAGTTAGACCATTTGACATATAATGAAATTGTGAGACATTTTTTTATTTGCTACATGTTAAATAAACTATACTCTACTTTATTTTAAGTTATACTATATTTATTAATGAAATTATCAGGTCATGTGAATCTGACATACGTGTCCATGTAGCTTGATGCGTCCGTGAAATATAATAGATTTCTGGTTTATTTTTGTCGTATGAAACATTCATTCTCTCTCTTTAAATATTAAAACACACATCATCAGTTGAAAATACTTGATAACAAGTACACGCCTGACCCTTTAGGACTCAAACTATTAACCCTTTGACTGCTGGTGACGTATCCATGCTGAACTGCGCTAAGTTAATGTGTCAAAACTATGACAAAAACTAGATGATGGGTCTACCTAAACAAGGACATTAAATTCCTTGGTTCAAAGTATCTAGAGATGCGGATCAAGTATTGTATTCTACCCCCGACCAATGAAAGAGTTGATCAGAATGTCACATGACTGGATCTGCCAATCACCGCCGTCATCCAGTAGTTATTTAAATCATGGTGTAGACTACCATACTTGTGCCGTAGGTGCTAATTTATATGCCGAATTTCAAGTCAAAATTGATGAGAGAAGCCACGCCTACAATCTGCTCCTTATGTGGCTTTGGCTGTGTATTACATCCAAACTCATAATCAGATAATATAAAAAACCAGAGACAGTCCGTCAGTATTCAGGTCAAGCCCTGTATTCAGGTATTGTCAATTCACCCACTGCCCCCCCCCCCCATCTAAAAAATCTCCGTTATTGCTGCCCACGCCCCTGGTGGCTACAATCAGAGATAACACCCTGTCTTCTACGGGATTTATAATACACACATCGGCGTGAATACTCTTATTATTCTCTTACATGTACAGGTAGTGTGCGCCGAGATGTACACAAGATAAGCCGTGTAGTGTACACACAGGCCGATAACGCGAACAAACAACACCACGCAAAGACAAACACCAGTAACTGCTTACTTTTCAAGTGAGCAGTTACTGCTGTTTGTCGTTGCTTCGTGGAACAATCACCGGGTCAATAACACTTGAGGCTCTCAGCGACGCCAGACAATATCTACAACCTTCTCAATCTAGGATGAAGCCATTATACATATACCTTGGTATGAAAGGGTCATAGTTGACGTATATACCAGAGTGAGGTTTTTATTTTTTGAAAGGGGTATTTTTATTTTGCATTTCCCCCATTCTATCTTTTGATAAATGTACCTTTTCAATTCAATACGGTCCAGTTATGTTAAACACAATGTTACAATTTGTCACTTTGATGTAAAGGGCCATTTCTGCCTGAAAGTTGATGAGTCCATCATTCATCAATTGCAAGTGGTAGCTTAGAATGAACTCCGTTTATGAAATCCTATTAATTACCACGATTTAATACTTCTATAACACTTTCGATATTAAATTGTTTGTAAGAGTCAGAAAATAAAACAAAACAATTTTCGGACCCAAGTTTTCGCAAAATTGAACTTATTTTTACGAATATCAAAGTGGAAGTCACTTTAGCAGTTACAGCATCAAATTATTTTTTTAGAATCTTTACAAATAAATGAAAACCAGCCGTTTTAGCATACGGCGGGTTAACCGTTTCGACGCGGGGACCGTCTTCAGACGTCAGATTCTGACATCTGAAGATGATCCCCGCACTAAAAGAATTATACAAAATAATAAGGGCCCGACCCATAACATAGGTATTCAAATGAAGCGGAAAGAGCTAACTAAGACATTTGTGATGGTTTCAAATTGAAAAAAACTCTGTAAAAAAATACTCCAGAGCATAAAGAGTTGAGTAAGCACTCTAGGAGATAACACTGTGTGCTCAGTAGGCAGTCTGTCAGGGTATAGTGTGTGAAATGGACAGAGATCATGACCCACTGTATCACACTATATCACTGATACGTACAGGTACAAGTGGGCCCACCCAGTAAACACGGGACGGGCAGACTATGTTGTTTCAATGCTGAGCCAACGTCTGCGACGTTGGCACAGCATTGAAACAACATAGAATTAGTGGCTCTCGCTCGTTGGTGGGAATAGACCTATAAATGCGCTCTCCTGTCATATCTGTCACCTGTTATATGGACTTCACGCCACAATAATTGTAGATCTGGGCGACAACGCAGTTGCTTTTGATTTACGTTTTTTTATTTAGGCCAAATTCCCTGCTGTCCCAGTATTATTATCTTGTGTATTTGGGGATTTAGGGACTTTTTTAATTAAGGGATTCAGGGATCGTCCTTATGAGCGCCGTGATTCTATATATCCAACACCAAGTCCACGCTATAGTCTGTCCGCGGTGGAAGCTTGTCCAATTGTCCAAAATGACAGTTAGATTTTCGGGTAGACCCTATTACTCAGTCAATTCTCAAGCGATTACTAAATTTTGTAACCATTATTATCCAGTCCTTTGCCAACAAACCTGAAAATGCCGTGAAATTCCAGTGATTAGACCATTTGACCGTTTGAACTATGCAATTTTCAGGATAGATGCCAAATGACTAGAAAATTGGGCTTACAAAATTTAAAGAAAATCGCCTGAGAATTGACTGAGTAGGCCCCAATCATCGTTTTTTGGACCAGCTTCCACCGTACGACAGATAGTTTATAGGACACCGATCCTTGATATATGGCGTAAAAATAATTATTAGGGGACTTGCGTTATATCAGAAAACATCAATGCTATTCAGGAATATTATATAAAGAAAATACATCTAACAAGACCAAGTCACAGTGAATCCAACTCTGTATTAAAATTATTTCCAAACCTATCCTTGGTTTTCAACATTATTGTCAGGTGGAAATCGATATATAATATGCATGCCATTTCAGAATCTGATATATTTATCAGCCTTATTGTAGTGTTTTTGTGCCCGAGTGATGTCACGGCCACATACCAGCAAACAAGACACATTGAAACAATGTTGGTTTAAAGTTGGGCCAACGTCGGCCCCAACATTAAACCAGCATTGTTTCAATGTGGCTTGTTTGCTGGTATTGTAGTCACTGAATGGCCACCAGGTGACAACCACATCGTCTTACCTGCAATGCGCGGAGGTGTTTTAAAACTTTAAATATATATGCTAGTAAAATTAACTGAATATTATATAAGTTATATTTCACACAAAAATACATTGGGGCTCTTTTTTTTAACATATTTCACACTTGTCCAACTGAATTGTTTCTATTGTATTTTTTGTCATTTGAAGCTGGAATTGCTAACGCAATTTCCAACTTTAAATGACGAAAACTATTTCTATTTCAAAAAAATATACATATTTAATTTAAATTATTTGACTAACTGACCATCTACCACTAACTATATTATCCATATTATCCATTTCAATGACGTATAATTGGTTTTAAATCTGATTTAAACCGGATATATACGGACGTAACAGAACAAAGGTTGAGCAGTATGTGTATCGAATTATTATAAATATAAATTAACATAACTTTTGACACTCTTCGATCAGAATGATGGTTCTTTGCTGTATTGTAAAATAGGGAAAGTTTCCATATGGAATATCTCTTTGTTTGATTTTACAACAAAGAGCCCTCAAAAACCTTCTTATCCTAGAGTAAACACAAATTCAAGTCGTTTTTCTTATATTTCATTTACATAGTCATTGTAATTATTTTCAAATAGCGACATTTATCATGTTTGTAATCTAAATGTATCAACAGAACTTCCGACGCTATGTCAGCAAGATCTGAATCTAATAAGATGTGTAATAAGTAGACATCAACTAATATCTTGCAGCAACAGCTAATGATATAATGGCAAATAAAACTACTATTCTATCCATGTGATTATGTCAATCACTATCTCAGAATATACGTCATCCATGGCTATGCATACATTTTTTTGTGTGCACGGGACAGTACTTTACACATCTTTGTGTACTGTCGTCATTACACTTACTAAGACTATATATGTAGTTAGATTTAGAAGTTTATTTACGTCATCATGGTCATTGCAATCATTTACATGGCTACAAAGCCAATAATTGACTGTTTACTACTTTCAGCATGCACAGGGACCGACCTCAGACGTCAGAATCTGACGTCTGTAGACGTAGATGAAAAAAAATTAATATGATTATGACCGATTAACACCGGTATTTAAATGAAGCGGAAAGACCTAACTGAGACATTTATAATAATTTCAAATTATAAAAAAAATTGTATGGCTGATACAAAAAGAATTTCAGCGTTGTAATTGTTAATTAACCATAAATATTTAAACCTTGAATTTTCTCAGACAAACACAATATTATGCATACATGCAGATTAAAGCTGAACTCATAATTCTCATTCCCAGTAGAGTGTACTGTGGAGCAAATAAAACAGCAGTATTTAACTGGCTAGTTTTCAAGAACACGGTTCTTGGTGTTCGCCTTTGAAGCACAGTATTAAATCAATATACAGTGGGCAGAATAAAGTGAAATTCATCACAATGTTTGCGCCCCCCCCCCCCCTCCCAGTCCATACCATGCTAATTATATACTGTTTTAATTAAGGGAGCATTGAAGTCAGTTTGCTCCACATGTATGCATGGATAAAAAGAATAAGATTTAAATCATGCACCCTGTTCCAGAAACAAGTGTGCAGCACTCAATGATACTACTTGGTGTGAGACATATTGATATATACTGCATGACTATACTGCCATTGTGGAAGTAACTGCTTCAAATACGTGAATCTCCATTGCTACTGCCAATAGAAGTATCTACTTCCGTTTGAAGTAAGCATATACTACTGTCTGTCTTTGCAGGGGAGCATACAGTATGTGATATAACACCGCCTGAGGATGGAAAGGTGGTTCCAAGGTGATGCACGACGGACGCCATACCTTCAACAAGTGTCATCAAATATTCATCAACATGCAGGCAAATTGAGCAGCCTTAAGCCAAGGCGGGCTGAGGGAAAACAGGGGGTATTGGCCAAACGAGAGACGCTGGCTCGGCTCCGGTCTAATGCTGGTCCTACGTCAGAGACGTAGGGCCAGCATTAAGCCGGAGCCGGGCCGGTGTTTTCTGGGGATGTTTGGTTGTTGGAGTCGGGGGCTTGACGGTAAATCCCCAGCTTGGACTAATAGGACAAGGGGATGAGTACGGCAACAAGGGTCAAAACCTCCACTACGACCGGGATTTGTGGCTCGGGTCTTCTGTGACTGGCAGAGACTTGTGCAAGGGATAGTATATATAACATTCTAGCTGATTTAAATATATATTTGAGTGGTTACTACCATATTACATCGTGTACCATACTATCATGAGTACATGTATAGCATTGCACCATGAGAGTACTACATTGTATAGCAACGTCAGGCTATTAAATAATACAATAATCGTTCCCTGTGATGTCGTTGTGGAAAAAAATATTTTTTTCAGATTTTTTCAAGGGCACTTAGATAGCGGCCTTGTTTCATACAACAATGCAGCGCAAATGTGGTGCTTAATGATTTTTGGGAGCGCAATATAATGAGATAATAGCACTGTATTACTTTTTTGAATAACCCTAAATACACCTTTCATAAAAGTTTCAAGTTTCATATCTTTTATGGCAGTAGGAGATACACGGTGTACAGGATGGCAAAGGAGCCATCAGGGGTCAATCCCACAAAGAATCTTAAAATTAAGATCACATTAACTGTCTCTTATATCCATTAGAAAAGTTAGGATGATCTTAACTTTTCTAATGGGTATAAGAAAAGGTAAGATAATCAAAGAATCAGAGCATGAAAATATAACTTATTCTTTCTTTTTGTATGCTGTATCAGAGGAAGGTTCTACATACCATTAACTCTTACAACGCTGATATATTATTGTATAAACCATGGAGGCGGCCATAATACCTATACTGTGGGTCTACGGCCATTATAAATATTTTACTCTTTTAGTGCGGGGGATCTACTTTAGATGTCAGAAT